>CM077791.1:11825204-12365204 GCA_039737535.1 Lagodon rhomboides
GAGCTAAAGGCTGAGCAGGCTGAAGGACTGTCATTGTCTGAGGTCACTGTTTAAACCAAGGCTGAAGTAAATGCCACATCATCCTGACATTTTAAATGAAAGCTGACATGCTAGATAAACATGGCAGTCATAATTACCTAGAAGGCTGAAAAACAGCACAGGATCATTTTACTTCTTCAGGATCTGATGTCTGACGACGACGAAGGGGAATGCAAAGCCACTGCCAAAGAACACCACCATCATGCCGAGCAGACGCCACTTGTTGTCCACAGAAAATGGCAAGTTCTGTATAAAAAAAAACAACACAAGTATTGTGACTCAGTGAAAAGGCAAAGACATAATTACAATTCTTTAAGTTACTTTGGTAATTACAAAAACATCTTTTGCTGAGCACATCTTAGAGAGCACTTAAGTTCAACATTTGATGCCATTTAAAGTTTGGAGACTACCTGTTAAATTAAAACCAAGGGGACATATCTCCATTCCCCTGGTATAATTCAATGTATTTCTTCTTTCTAATGTCATGTGAGAGTTTTACACTGGTTTCTATGCAAATTAAGACCAGCAAATCTCTTTTAGAAAAATTAATTGAATTATTCATGACATTACTAAAACCCTTAATCATATCAAGGGGCCAAACAGGCTCAATTTGAATTTGTAATGACGGTCCTCGTGAATTCCAAATGACTTATATAATGTGAATCAAGTCCTTTAGTTTAGATGAGAAAAAGACGATATAGAACCTTTTCACTGCAGACATTTTGACTTGCCAGAGCAGGAAAAGCACAGGTGTGACCAATATTGTTAAGGATGGCACCATTCTAATACGTGTCCCTGAAAGCCATGCCAGTGAGCGAGCACGCACAGTACCAGAGCTCTGGCTCTAGCACACCTAAATGGAATGCAGCCATCATTAACGTTATAAAGTCCACCTGTGCTTTCCCTTCTTTGACAAATCAATGTGTCTGCTGTGAAAACGGTCTACTAAACTGAGCACTTTAAGGGCACAATGATGCAGTATCAACACTTTGCTCCTTCACTAAATGTACAGCAACACAATTAAAAAAAAACAAAAAAACTATCAGGTTTATTTATTCATTTATTTAGCTTTAAATTTGCACCCAGTTTTCCAGCAGAGGCAGTTACAGGATGAATATCTATTATTCAATATTTCAGTTACCCGGGAAAGCAAACTGCAGTGGCACCAGAAAATGTAAAACGTTTAAAGAGATGTAGTGCACCACTACTAGTGTACTTGTAATTTATTATCATGTTAAATGATCCATATAGTACTGCTTGATGGCAACGCGGTTTTAATAACACTCAAGCATTAGGCGCACCAATCTCCAGGGTCGCCCGTTAAGACAGAATAGCTGTGACCTCAAGTTAACTTTTTAGCTATTAGCCGGAAGTGTTTTGCAAGCCTCGGTTAAGCCTTAACATTTAGCTTACTGTGAGTGCTCGTGGACATACTAAGTTAGTATGTTACCAAGACATCTACGGCGCAATAAATGAAAGCCAGCATGTCACATAACTTAAGTCTCGTTATTTAGGTTTGCTAAGGCTGCTTGCTAACGAAGTAGCATAGATGGGAGTTGCTAATTAGCCAGCTAGCCACAAAGCTAATGCTAACCAACACGTCGCCAGACTCGCCCCCAAATCAACACTTGCAGACACAACTCTGCCCTGAGAACAGGTGTTTCTTCGCGTCGTAAATTATAAAATATACACCTGTGTTTGTGGCTAGTTTCGCTAGCTTTACCATCACACCCTTGTCAAATGACGGACATGACCTCCAACTGACGCTAGCTAGCTCACGTTAGGCTGAGGATACAGACCAGGCCGGATACAGATAATATCACATTTCAAACAATAACTCTGCTTTAAGGAGGGGATTCTCACCTTCCCTGGTCCTTCAGCATAATGTGAAGCACGAACAGCAGACGTTGTGAATCGCCTCACAGCTTGTCCCAGCATGATTGCAGCCTGGTTTATTCTCTGCCTCAATACAACGCTGATGTGTGCGACCTTCCTGTTTGTGTGACCGGCAGTGCGGCGCAAAGGGTTATGGGAAATGGAAATGAGACTAGAGTTAATGGGAAATGTAGTTCAAAGTACCGAGAGGCGACTTTCTTCCTGGAAGCACAGGGGGTCTCTCTGTTTCTTTATAGATATAGATTTAAAAGTAAATATTTATGTGTATGTTTGTGTGTCTACATTAGATACAGTAAACTTGACCGCTGAGAAGATTTATTCAAATGCTGTACTTAGGTATGAGGTAGCCCTGCTTGCACTCAAGTATTGCCTTTTTTTTGGTTTGTTGCCACTTTTTACTTCTACTCCACTACATCTCAGAGGGAAATATTATAATCTGCACTTTACAATATCTATTTCTCAGCTTTAGCTACAAGTTGCAAATCAATTTTGCACATGAAAGACTTAATTCATTTCATTTATTTATTTATTTTTATAAATTCAACTACCCTTGCAATAAGCAGTGTTTGTGATTATTGTAAAGATTCTGATCAGATTTTCTATATCGTTACAATAGAGGATGATGTTGAAAAATGTGCTAGAAATATATAGTGATTTGCAGCTGGAGTATGAATAGGAAAAGTGTCATGGATAGTGTAAAATGTTGACATTAGATGCATCTAGTGTGAAAGCAATGAAGTACTATTAATTTGTGTCTTGCCATGTCCGTTTGCTTGCCTTTTCTTATCATTTTCAGCATTTTTTCTGTTTAATTTGTATTCTGTCATATTGCTTCTTATCTGTTTTCATTTTTATGTACCCATTCTGTTTACTCGCTCTGTGATTATGCTCGTTGTTTCTGTTTGTTATCACATTTTTGCACCTATTCAGCTTTTTATTTTATTTTATTTTATCTTTATTTGTGCTCTCGACATCATTGAAAATGAGCGCTTGCCCTCAATGATCTTTTGAGATTTTAATAAAGGTTGAATGAATGAAATGACAGTCTGGTCCACATAGTCTTCTGTTTCGCTGACTGTGTGAAGGGTTTTGACAGCCAGACTTCAGTCTTCACTAATCGCTAGTAATAAAAAAACAACAACCTTTAATGCATGAGTTACTAGAATAACTTACATACTCTTACCAAAGTAACATCTTCATTGTAACAGAGTATTGTACAATGTACATAATAATGTACATAATGTATACATAACTCATTTCTCTTATTAATAACCATACATTGCCCACCCTATTTATAATTACACTGTTTATATTTGTACATATTAACTCTATACGGTTCAACTTCTATTTTGGCTTTGGTCTCCTTGTTACCTTTAAATTATATTATTTATTTTTTACTATTACTATTGTTATATTGAACTATCCTTTGGCTGCTGTGACACACAAATTTCCCCGTTTGCGGGACTAATAAAGGAATTTTTGATTCTGATTGTGATTCTATTTTACAGTGTTATATTAGTACACAGACATACTTTGGATCTTCCTCCATCACCGGTGTAGTCAAGACAGTGAACAAGCCAGCTCTGTGTTCTAATTAAAATAACAGATTCAGATTTTGAATTAAATCTGGTATTTTGACTTGTATGTGTGTCCGTATGGGCTACAGTGAAAACATATTGTTTGATAAGCTATCTATATGTGCAGCCTTCGTCACAAATATATCATTGCCACGGTAATAACTACAGTAGACACAGTGACTGATGGTGTGACCCTCCTTAAGTACTGCTGCTGCTACTTTCATTGATTAATGCTCATATGTGCATGCCGGGCTCTACACCACGTCACTTCAGAGGCCGTCTGATTTATTCCTTTATGATGCAGACTACTGTTTATTCAGGATGTGTGTAGATAAATACCCAGCTTATAGGAGTCAGTGGCATAAAAACATTTTACGAAGAGCCTTGGGCTATAGAAATATGTTGCAATTTCCCCATTAGGCAATCTGTGTGTGTGTGTGTGTCTGTGCACGTGTTGTGTATGCATTTATCTATTTGATAGTCTGCATCTGCTACACCTCACCTGACGTGTTTCTCATTTGTCACGTCCTGTTGCCTTTAAAAAAAAAACACACATCATCTCACTGTCATGAAGAATTTATGTTCCCTCCCTGTGTCTGTTTGCGTTCACACAGATTCTTGAAGCGTGAGCGATGGAGCGCACGTCTGTTGTATCCTCCTGGGTCAAAGACGAGTTTAATCAAACTGACTATTCAGTGTTTTTAGCTCGATCACTCAAATGATCCTAAGTGTCATTTTAAGTGGACAACTGCCTTCTGTCTCGTGTTTTCATAAATGGGTTCACAGATGTCGAGTAACTTTTTTGCACAGCGCCATATGGATTTTCCTAGACGGCGGTATGGATGGGTACACACGTTAGGCAACAGGTTAAGAATAGAGAAAGTGTGATGATTACGAAAAGGATGTTGACTGTGACACCGTGGAGGTGCTATCTCTGCATCTCACCTGAACTACTTGGTTAGCAGCCCAGTCACCAGGGTGAAATGTTGGCAGTAAACATTTCTGCAAACCACTGATACATCCACATTTGTACTTATAGGTATGTACCATCCGTAACCCAGACACCACTGAACAATTTTTTAAGGAGACCGTGTTACAATTTCCAGCTGTATTTATGGCAATAAGGGTCTGATATTTTTGATGGGAAGATGGGGCATGTTCAGCCGTGTTTGTGGAGACCAAATCAGGTATTTTAAGCCAAAACATTAACTTAACCTAGACTGCTTTTCAACATTCGTAAGCGTGACACCAAATGATACCTTGGGGCAATTTCCAGCTGTGCGTGTGGCGACCAGAACAGGTGGGCCTATTTTTTAGCCAAAATCTTTTCCCAGACCTAACCTAACGAGAACATATGACTAGCAAAACATTGCTGCAACATAAAATAGATTAATAATCGTACCTGAATTAACATAATGTGGCATTTCAACATATCCGTGGTATGCAGAAGCATCCATCGCATTTTTGTATTCTGGCAATTGGGTTGTAGAGAGAGCAGCAGGGTTCATCTTATGTACTGTATATATGTATGTGGTATAAGGAAATTATATAGTTGGAGCCGGCAGCTGGTTAGTTTAGTTTAGCATAATCACTGGAAACAGTGGGAAATCCTCTTGCCAGCAGCTCTAAAGCTCACTAATTAACACGCTTTACCTTCTTTATTTAATCCATACAAAAACCAAAGTGTAATTATGACAATTCACTGTTTTAAAGGAGATTATGTGCTGGATCACTTCTTGGCTGAGTGCAGTTTGCCAGGCAACCAGGGAAAAAAAGAAAACCAGGAAGTTTACCAAGATATTACATTATTCGTTTCCTCTAATCTTTTCAAATTACTCAAATCTGTCTTTATTGGCATCCTCAACAAAAAGGACATTTCAGATCGAAAATAAGGACCGCTAAGGATCGCTTTTTTCTTTGCATGGTCATCAGTGGTAAATCAAAGTCGCAAGGCATCCTCACGTGCTCTTCATGTTCCACAGTGTTGTCTAAACTTATAGCAACACACATCATAAGATGTTTCCACAAATACAAAACAAAACTTGAGAAAAATCAAATTACAAGAAATGACTTCTGATAGTTGAATGCAGCGGGGACTAACAGGGACAGAAGGAAAGACAGAAAGTTTTTCTTAATTCTCCAATAATGAGCCACAGACTATGTATGAATCATTTTAATATTTTCCACAGCCGATGGCCCCAAAACATTCTCTGAATGCAGACAGAAATTTATTGCAGAGCAGGGAGTGGAACTTTCTCTGTTATGAATGAGCCGGAAAATGATTCATCGCGGAGCCACTTACAATAGTTGCTCACTAAATTAAATCCTCCTGAGTTCACTCACCACTTTGATGTCCACTTTCAAAAGTGCTATTTTGAGCCTTTTGAGAAGAAAGTGAAGTAGGTCTCTGATGAGGTCTATTTACTTTTTACACAATGTATAAAAACCCTCCTAATTTTGGTAAATAAAAAAGTTCTCCACTGAAGCATTCAGTTAAACCTTTTGTATTCTATATAATCTATGGAGCTTCACTGCGGTGAATGCACCTGTTTCCTGGCCCTGACATGATGTCAAATCCTATATTAGAGGCGTGTTCCGTATAGCATTAGATCATCTCCCGGTACAAAGTGAACGCTCAGTGTTGTCAGCTGGTAAAATGCTGTTCTCCTGACAAGTCTGGAGGGCATGTGACATTGTCTGCTGTGATCCGGATAGCCGTGGCAAGCTGGTTACCCCTCGTCATGGCTGCCACATCCATCAAGGCAGAGTCGTCAACCTGGCCCGCTGCCACGTATCTGCGCTCTCATTGCCAGCACAATCTGTTAAAAAGGAATGAAGGATTGGGAGGGATCCTGGCGCCCGGTGCCCACCACAAACAATCTCATCAGATCCTCCTATAAATATTGATGTTATCGCTGGTCACATGAGGTCGGTAGCACAATCCCGAAATCCATCCCGTGTCATGTTTCAATTCATCCGTCCTGTCAGTCCAGTGTTTGCGATTTTTGTTGACAGTCTTAATTTCTCGCTATTGACTTTCCCTGGCTCATGGGCAGAGCTGTTTTTTTTTACCCAGAGTGCTCTGTCAATACACCCGTGTAAAGATGCAAATGTGCTGTGTGCACAAATACACCACGCTGTCCTCTTTAAACAACAATCCGCGGTTCTGTTTAAGTCTGCCAGTTAGCATTCGGTGAGACCCAGGCTCAGTCACATCTGTAAACAAACCTTGAATCAACCATGTACATAAAAGTGGACAATAACATTGCAGTCTGTGTGCATAATTACAGTACATCAGTAGCCCGCTTCATGGATTAATGGCAAACAAAACCTGGCTACATGCAATAAATATCTGAATGTGCGTTCACTCGTTTCTTTTTAATTTTCTAAGTAAATGCTTTTTGCAGTTAGAAACCAATCTGCTACGGTATATGACAGATAGCAGGAGAGACGGCTAACGCAAACAGCATCTCTCTCCCTGTCTAGTTTTGCAATAATGTTCCACAAAGGAGTGTGGGGAGGGGGGGGAGTTGGGGTAATGGATAATGTTAATCAATGAGGACAGTTCATTTTGGCAGCAGCACTCTTGAGTTTAAGGCGTCTTGCATCATTGCCGCCGACAAGAGCTAGAGAGCCGATTTGCACGATTACAGTGCTTTTGCGGAATGTGAAGGGAGAAAAATTAAAAATCTTATCTAGACTGAAACAGTATTTGTTTCTGTTTGCGCGAGCAGTGACGACAGAGAGCGCTCCATCGGGCGTTACTCCGCCTCGGTTCAGTCCGGGTGGATTCATCTGTATTCGGGGGGACTGAAAGGGCCAACCGCGCCGCTTCCTTCCATTTCTTCTGTCTCTGTTTTATGGTCAGAATACATCCTGTGAGCGGGGTCTCTGCAGGCGTGCAGTAAATGTATAGGCACTCAAACGCATGCAGGTTGGACAGCGCATGCACACGCGTTGCCTCCAGCTAAGTCGCCATGGGAGTCGGTAGCATGCTCATAGTGCCGTGATTTGACATTAATCTTTCAAGTGGATTAAGCAGAAACTGCACGGGATTGCTGCTGACCCAGCTCTCTCGGGATGACTCACCTATGCCCTTGTCCATTCAGGGCAAGACCTCTTAAATAAACGAGCGTCCTTACCCGCAATCATGTTGAATCATGAAACATTACCGTTCCTCCAGCCGGTTTAATACACTCCAGTCTCAGGAACAGGCTTCCACTCCCTCCCCCCCAGCTCGCTTCAACGTCGCTGTTCCTCTGAAATAAAATGGACGCTGATGATTGGATTCTACATTAAACCTGCCGGGCTGGAAAGAGAATTAGATAGAGAATTATTCTGGAGAGCAGAGGTAAACATGACAAATTTGAGTCATTCCCCCCCGTGCCCCCAGCGTGCATAGGAGGTTCTTTACGATCTCTGCTCGTGAGGGTTATGTGGGGTGTGAAACATCATCCTGCTGTCTTTGCACTTCAGCTTTTTTTTCAGTATCAGCTATTTATTTACTGTTTCAATAGAATCCGGTTCATGTTGTAGCTTTCACTTGCGTTATAGCAAAATGCATATGTTGGTGGAGCCTCGCCAAACTGTGAGAATGTGTTTAAATGAATAAATGTAAGAATAAACTCATGAATAATGACAGGTTGTGTAGTGGTGGGTGATAATGTGTTCAGGTGTTGTGCGAGACCTGTTTTATCACATCCACGCTAGGTGTTTATGACCTTGAGCTAGGCGACGAGGCTGCCGAGCCAGTGATTACAGTTGACGCCTACGTTTCAGTGTGACACAACTGGATATTTTTTGGCTCCGGACAATGGGACGATTTCCAGCCACATTTGTAGCAGCAAAAAACATGATTTTGATGATGAGTCGGGACATATATCCAGCCGTGTTTGTGGTGATAAAAACAGGTATTTTTTAAGCTAAAACATGATCTTTCCCTAACCTTAACAAGTGATGTTTGTTCCTAAATGTGACCAGAGAGCACGGACAGCACACACAATATAAAATAAAATTGAATTGCACCTGTAGAAATGTACGATAAGTTGCAACGTATCATGGTTTGCAGAAATGAACATTGCCAATATTTATTACATTTTAATGTAATTTTCCTTTAAGTATACTATTTAATAGCACTTAAGTCCACATTCCGAAAAGACAAAATCAACCAACAGTGATGAGATTGTTGAAGCACGTTTTCCTTATTGATTTTCTAAATAGTCTCAGCAATACTTTTTTAATAAAACAAGCTCGCTGAATTGTGATAAAATGCTCTGCTCCATGGTTTTTAAACACCACAAACAAACACTGCATCATTTTCTGCAGACATGACGCAAACACAAGTTGCTCCCCAAACTTTTTCAGGTCAAGGACAGAAAGCGAGGGGTTTCTATTACATTTCTGTTCTGCTGATTTCTGCTGAGATGACTGTGGGCTTTTGGAAATCAATCCATGCACGATGCAAGATGATTCCGTTACACAGACACTCCAAGCACAGTAAAAGTAAAGTTCCTGTCTTTCCCACTGTTTGGCTCTTTTTACATTTGGTCCAACTCCACTTCTTTTTTTTTTTTTTTGTCAAAGTATTTGCCTGCACAGGCTTCTCATTGACTGTATAACTTGTAAATCCCATTCTATTTTACCTTTGAGGCATTGCGAAAAACTTCAAAAGGTGTGTTGGAAAAATCATTTAACTTTCATTCAGTTAAACAGAACTTCTCTGCCTCTGGCATTGATTTTTTTTTAGCTGGTGAAGAGTGAAAGTGAGAACTGAACTTTGGAGCTCTGCGCCGTAACAAATGACAATAGCTACAGTGAGAAGGTGAACCGGCAGACCAGGACACTTTGACTGTGTGTGTGCTGTGCGAATGCATACGGCGTGCACGTGTGTTTCACAGAGCAAACACGACTTTGCTTCAAAGTAAACGTGAGAACAAAAGAGATTTTGTTGTCAGCGCAAGCAAGTCAGCTGCTCTTGCAGACGTTGTGCTATAAATATTTAATGTCTGATATTGCATGCAAATAGTCAAAGAACCATCTACTGTAAAGTTCATGTGGATGTCTCCCTCTTTTCGGCCCAGCTGCCAGGATAAAATGCTGGTGGTTTACGTTTCTCTAAACCACTGATCCGTTCACATTTGTACGTGTCATAGGCTACGTAACGTACGGACATTTCTACGTCACATCTTCGTTACATGTTCACATGATCTGACTGTCACATCAGGAGGTGGGGTGGGGATGGTGGTGGAGGTGGATGTGGAGGTCTCAAAATGTGTAAGCCTGATACCGTTGATTATTTTTAAGTCAGGACACAACACGAAAAAATTATTTTAAGCCAAAACATTATGTTTTCCTAACCCTAACCTTACCTGAAAATTGAACCTAAAGACATTTAAATTTGTGATGTAAACAAATGTAAAGCCTCAGCGTATCTGTGGACTGCAGAGACTTACTGTAGTGATTGGGTTGCTTTTTCTCTCATTTACACATTTCTCTTTTTACAGTACACTGTATCTGCAGGTTGCACGTTTGAAAAAAAAACACTTTGTGATCCGTTTCGTTATACTCTCGCAGTATTCATGTCTGTGAGATATCTACCGTCCTTGGCAATCCCAGCAGTCTATTGAAGATGAGCTCCTGCTTTGCCACCCTGTCAACCACGAGACAGAGTGCCACAAAGCCACCTGTCAGCGGGCCGTTAAGCGAAGCTCCAGGCTGACCAAGGCCTGACCGGGAGCATCTGTGCCACTGTTTGTGTCTAATACGCTAATGAGAGCTGTCAAGCTGTCGAATTCACTCCCGTTGCCCTCCGGCACTAACAATGGCACCTTCAATTTGGCTGTCTTGAGTGACATTAACAAACACAGCCACAAAGAGAACAGACGTGTGCCAGTGCCGCCGTGCACTGACATGTTCACAAACAAGTAAAAGAGGGATGACACGCACACTAATACAACCCTAAACACACATACAGTGGAAGGATAAGAGAGGGAGGCTGACAGAGATTTGTTCTCTTTAATAATGGAGATCCTCGTGTTGACGCCCGTTCCTCTGGCTGCCGTTAGAGGCCAGTGTTGCTCAGTCGCTGCGATGGCCGTTTCTCCTCAACGGGAAGATTAAACAAGCCCGCAAAGGTCTAAAAACACATCTATCCCAGAGCAAAACCCTTAAGAAAAAAAAAGAAGTCATTCCCTGCCGTATCGCTAAATTCACATGAGCATTCTTGATTGATGCCATGTGCCGGGCTGTGCAGCCCTCCGCCACCTTATGAAAAGAGCAGCGCGCACAGTCAACGGCGGCGTGTGTGAGAGGTCTTCAGGCGCTCCCCTCCAAACCTGCCAGGCATCCATCAAACACTCTTCTAGGCTCACTTAACATTTTCCCTCCCTACGGTACCGTGCGCTCCGACCTTGTTCCAGAGCAACACAATCTTCCTGCTAGAAAGTAAAATAAATAAATACCAAACGCACATTCAAAAAAAAAAAAGAATCAGTTGGGAAAAATGGTGATCCACTTTTCATGAAAGAGCATCAGCGCTGTGCACCAACAGAGGAACGATGTGCTTCTCCATTGTAAAAAAAAAGAGATATTAAAGTACAGGATTACATGCAAATGTGCTAGCCTACTAATTGTTTTAGCACCTACAGCTCAGATTCAATTTGCATACAAAGCATTTGGGTATTAATAACACTGCATCAGTCTGTTGTGTGAACTTAAGCACACAACAGTAACCCCTGACTCGACCACAGCTGGGTCTAAAGCCTTTATGGGATCCACGCAGTTCCTGTGATGGACAACTGAGAGATGTAAAGGAAACACTTCAGAAAACAAGTGGGTAAAAAATGAAATCGTAGTTTTTTGACTTCAGGAGTGAGACTGAATTTCTCTTAACTTTAATGCTGAACTGAAGCCAGTCAGCGGAAAAAAAAACATCTCACCTAATGATATAGTTGCTTTTCAAGAACCGTTTGTAATTTCACTTCGACCAAATCGACCAATATTACAAGTTCAGTCAGTTTTTAATGCATCCAAGAAGGGACAGCTTCCCATCAAATGCTTAGTATTACAAAATGATCAATTAATCAATATTTTTCATATGCAGATGGCGTTCTTCCTACTAATTTGAAGCAAAAAGGGAAACGTAATGATAATCACTTACTGAAATAGCGGAGATGCTGTCAAAAGTAGGTCAAAATCTTGTATGTTTGTTTAATGAAATAGATATGTTATACGTGTATCAACAATTACATGAAGCATGATGTAGATTTCTGATGTGAAAAAGGTGAGTTCAAGGTCAGGCTATTCAGGGCTTCCTGTATGTTCCCGCACGCTGCTCCCCTGCAGTGTAAGTACAAAGAAAGCGGCGCGCAGAGGCCTCCAGTCACATGGCGTCACTGTGTGTGCCAAGATTATGTAGTGTGAGTCAAATGTTCGTCAGCATAAATGTTCCCATATGTCAGGCAGTGATAAGGGGTCTAATGTATAATGTATGTGCAGATGTGATGTGCACATAAGGTAGAGCGGCATAATTAATGCATTTAAATTCTGCCTAATGCGGCGCATGTTATCATGGACGGGGGAAGCTATATGTGGTACTGAGTGGGCCGCAGCAGCCCCTAAAAAACAGTGACAAGCTGGCAGATCAGCTCGTCTCCTCTACGAAATGTCTGAATCCTCACCGCGCAGCATAATTATGACCCATGAGGCTGTTTGTCCCATATATAGCATAACCATGATCCTTATATGATCGCAATCATAAGAGGAAAGCTTGTCGCTTCACATCTGGCATTAAAGGGATAGTTTGGGTTTTTTGAAGTAGGGTCATATAAAGTACATATCTATAGTCGGTCTGTTCCCTACAGTAGTTGCCGATCAGCGCAGCCTCAGTTTGGAGAAGCAGAGAGCCGCTACAGCCCAGACGCTCAGCTTTGTACTGCAGTGAACAGAGTCCAGATGCAAAGCGAATTTTAACCACCTCAACAAGGCCCACCTAAAAGAATCTATATCAGTTCAAGTGTACGCTGTATAGAGAAAATTTACACTGCTTTACATCACCGTCAGACTGCCCGTTCTTTTGGCAACCGTAGAACCTCCGTATCCCTAAGCTATCTGCAAGCGGCGAAATACAGTGCGAGGCCCAGTTGTGCTAATGTGTAGGGATACGGAGGTTCTACGGTTGAGAAAATGTAGTGCCAAAAGAACGGGTGGTCTGACGGCGATGTAAATCGGTGCGAATTTTCTCTATACAACGTATGCTTGAACTGATATAGATTTTTTTAGGTGGGCCTTGTTTTAGGTGGTTGAAATTCGCTTTGCATCTGGTCTCTGTTCACTGCAGTACAAAGCTGATATATATGATAGATATGTACTTTATATGACCCCACTTCGAAAAACCCGAACTATCCCTTGAAGCGTCTCAACATGCACCTTGAGTGACACGAGATGATTTTCACACAAAGAAAGTATTAAACGTAAGTGTAACATTTGCCGAACTTACAAGAAGGCCCGAATGATTAAGAATTTGTTGTGGTCAGTGTTTCTCAAAGTCTTTAGAGTTACTCTGAACTTGACCACTCACAAACTTGAGCTATTTTGAAGGGAGTCCCCCTCTTCATCTCGTTTTCTATGACATCATTGTACAGACTGACCCCTCAGCTCCCTCAAGTGTGACTGACTTTCAGTGTTCCAGCATGTTAGACTACTTGTAGTTCTCGAGACCGGTCTCGATCTCAAGACCGGTCTCAAGACCACTTTTCCGTGGTCTTGGTCTTGTCACGGCCTCGACAGTCTTTGGTTTCGGTCTTGTCTCGGTCTCGGGCCTCTCAGTCTCGCAATGTCTCGGACTGGCCGAGCGGTCTCGAAGGGATTTGTAACCTATAATATCCAGACAGGCACATTTTTTTTTCCCATATCATTATGCGTCCCCTTCAAGATCAGATTTATTTTGTGACACAGACGGCGTTGGCGCTCGTCCTCTCTCACTCCTTTTTAGACTTTTTCTGAGGTGCAGGGTGGTGTTGGAGGCTTGTTATTTTGTTAGATTTAGGATTATAGTCATGTCAGTCCTTAACAGCACTCAAGAGTAAATCCTCAAATACTGTAGAAAATCGGTCATGCAATTGCTACACATATTTGATTTTTAGCCAATTGATGAAAACATTTATAGTGAGTTCACACACAAGACATGCACTGTCTCTGTATTATTGTGCCTGTAGTTGAAATAATACAATCTCATATTTATACTAAGAAGCTGAACCCAGTATGGTGCTTAGGTTCTACAACTCATGCAAAATGGCAAAAAACTAGTCTTTTTTTTTGTCTCGGTCTCGGTCTTGAGCTGAACTAGTCTTGGTCTTGACTTGGTCTGTCTTGGCCTTGGTCTTGGTCTTGGTCTTGGTCTTGAGACTCTCTGGTCTTGGTAGTGTCTTGGTCTCGGTTTAGGCGGTCTTGACTACAAGTCTAGTAGTGGGCTGGAAGCAGGAGTTTAATTGGTGCATTTTCAGAAATGGTGATACTTGCAAGGCATCAAAGCAGCCAAGGAGCTGCTGGAGGGCCCCAGCTGCAATGCTGCTATTGCGATTATATGCATTCAGGTAAGTATGTTTTGATATGTATTGTGCTGTACTGCATGTGTGTGCAGTACTTCGCTCTCTGTAATATATAATAATAACTTTGACACATTCGACTTTTTCTCAACAGGGGGTTGTTTAAACCAGTTTAGATGAAGTTAATTTTACCAATGTCTTTGTATAATATTCACGAATAAACTTTAACTTGATGGTGCAGATCCTTTTTCACATATATGACTTAAATTAAACACACGCATCCTGCAGCAGATTTGAAATTCATATAGCTCACAGAGCACATTTTCCAGATTCATCATATGAATTAAGCTGTTTGATGTGAGGCCCTTAAAGAAAGGGCTCACTGTTTCTCAGACCCGGACCTCGTGGAAAAACTTGCTTCCCCATCAGAGCCGAGGCCGCGCAAAGGTCACGCTCCTCTCCCTCCACTTTGAACATTTGCGGAGGTTTTCTCTTATGCCTGGTAAAGTTGGGCTTATAGACCTTCATGCATACTGCAGTCCCACTTCCTGACTGCACATACTGATGGAGCTTTCGACCCCAGCTTAATGTGAACATTATTCCCCTTTAATGTACGTCTTTGCAGCTCATCCTTTAACGTCTGTGATTCATTATTCATGTTACTTCTTCGACGATGGCCAAGTTTCCTCCGAGTGGATGAGGGTCAGACTGAATGCTATAGCGGCTGTGCAATTAGTAAAAGATGCAAATGCAAAAACAAACAAACAAACAAACAAACAAAACAAAAAAAACACATTTTCCCCAGGACTACTTTATATTCAAATCAATTAAAAGACTACTACTTCAAATGTGACAAAACATTCAAACAAAGAGGAAGCGATGCCTCCAGATTGAGAGTTTTGCTTTCACCTTAATCCTTAATGAGGGGAGGTCGTGGAAATCCGAGGTAAATGTAGACCCAAAAACACCTGTCATCAAAAGGCTGACTGTTAACTAGAATTCAAAGATGCCTGAATCCCCCCCCCTCCCCCTCCCACCCAACCCAGCACCCTGTCAGCATCATCTGGGGAGAGCAGGTGGGTGTTGCGGGAGTCTGATTCTTCGGAGGGCTCCAGCCTGCCAGGAGCTGACAGATCCTTTTTTCATTCTGCCAGAGATCAGACTCTTTATCTGGGCACGAGAAAGAGGAGCGAGCGCCTGGTGAAACACAGGTGGAACTGTCACACACCTGCTCTGGCACCGGTTCTGATCCGCTCGCCTTGTTTAGGTCGGCTTGGAACGGTCGGAGCACTTGACATAAGGCGGGGACAGGTGCGCCAGAGACAACGTGGGTTGAAGAGCATCTGCGCGGGGCCTCTTCTTTGCCCTTTATAACGACGCTTGGTTGACATTCAAAAATCAGTCATGGAATATACGAGCATCATCCGCGCTTATGACCCGCGAGCTGCTAATGGCGTAATGTATCTCACAGGCCTGGGCGCGCTCCCAGTTCAGCCTTGATTTAATAGACAATGAAAGTCCGTACACATGTAAGCGCAGAGCCGGCAATTAAGCTCCCTTTGCTGCAATTTGTTAACAGCCCTGACAAATATGAGAGAAAATAATTAAAAAAAGATTCTCACCGACATGCAAATGTAATGCTTGATCCATGTTTATCTGCTCGGTGTAAAGGACCGGAGACGCGAGGCAAATGATTTCCAGCTGCAGGAGCACACTTCAAAGAGTCCAGGATCGTTGTAATTAAAGCAGGCATAGGATTCATTATTATGCTCATAAATCTCCCCTTGATTTCCCCTCGCTCGACATAAACTGGCACAGTTGTTTGCTCCGTTCCCTCACTGGGCGAGGCGTTGTTGGCTCGAAGTTAAATATCGAGCCGCGGAGCGACTGGAATGCAGTTTTTTTGCTCATCTGTTATTGTAATGCCGCAATCACGAACATAATGTGGATATTCGTACAAGTGGATCTGGGAGTTGTTTTTTTTTTTTTCTTTTTGCATCCTGTCGCGGCGGGAGAACTTGAGACTGCAGGTCAGGAAGTAGCTTTCAAGTCAGAAAATGATTTATTTATGGAACTAATCTCAGCTGGAAATATTTGACAAATGTGCCCTGACAAATCATGTTCGGAAAGAATTGCAGCCGTAGCACTTCTGTAAATTATTCTCCGCCACAGGCACGTTTGTTTACTTACTTTGTAAAGTTAGTCAGATATAAAGCTGCCTTAGTCCAGGCACTGGTATCAGAAGTGTGCAATGCCATAGCTGATTACATCTTTATGATACAGAGGGGGGGCGGTATTGATGTTGCCAAAAAAAAAAAAAAAAACATTTGGTCAGCATTTATTCTTGGATTTATGTTCATCTGCTACATACCGTACGTTCATCATTTTAACTGTTCATCCAGCGGCCCGGGCTTTTCTTCATCCTCAGGGCCTGATGGATTGTTGACCTTCATCAGTGACTTTCTGTCACCGCGGATGTCTGCGAGATCCATTCAACGCCCGGGCGACATTCCGAGAGGGGACGTGGTGGGGGGGGGCCACTGAGTCATTCCGCCAGTGTAAGCACTGCGTTGCTTGACTGGTAGAGACACAAATATTTGATGAGTTCCCCCAGCAAGCACTGCATTAAAGATGCAGCAGCGTGTCCGACAGAAACTCTGCCGCAGCTTAAGGACCGGTTTACTCTGAGTTGACTGTGATCGGTGATCTCCAAAACTAAATACAAGGGCGAGGCTGGGAATGTGTGCAAACAGTTCTCAGTCCGCTCTGAAGCCGGGAAAGTTCAAGCGTATCGGGGCCTTTTAAAAAAGAAGAAAATGAGGTGGAAACTTTTCTGCACGCCGCACATGCATACATGGTTAGTGGAAGAATATATAGACCAAGCGATTTCTTATTTGTTGTTCATTTGGTGTGACAGGACACACTGGATCATGAAGCAACAGGCCTAAAGCTATACGATTGCCTCTGCCCAGTATCCCTGGTCCTACCCTGGTCTCGTAGATGTACAGTAAGGGTTGATTAGTGAGGCATAAAATTGCAGCAGTCATGCAGTAAATCTAGCTGTCTTTACTGGCTTCCTGATGGATATTTCACTCGGGGTCTTTAAAATCACACCGTGGCTCCGATCACGCTCCGATGTTCTCCGAGGACCGGCCACTTCCCTCCGTAGGTGACTCTTGTAATCACATTAATTGTCCGTCCAAGCCTCACTCGAAAGCCTGGCTCTGGGTCTGCGGCTGTGATGCATCTGATATTAATAGAAAGGGAAAGTGGAGAAATGATAATGGAACTTATTCAAATGCCTAACCTCTCTGTGCCGTGACCAATGGCATGCATACAGTATTTATTTATCAGTGGTTAGGGTTGAATCAGGCAATTGCATGGTGGTCTATCCGCAGCCCACTGAGCCAAAGCTGATATAATAAGGTGTGAAATAATTTAGACTAAGCAGTCTAAAAGCATTTTAAGATGCTGTGAGGGGGGAAAAAAAGAAGCGTTGCAAAGAGGGGAAGATGAAGACTGCAGCAAAAGTCCTTATCTGCAAGCGGGGAGGAGAAAAGGAGAAAAAGCCTTATTCTGAACCTGTGCTGTATTTCATTTCACAAAATTATGCCCAACCATTTGCCTGCAGTTACATTCATTGAAAATCCATCCCCGCGTTAATGGAATTATAAGATGTAGTGTATATGCCGTGGCACCTAATCAAATGGAATTGATTTAAGTTTCTTTTTGGCCCAGGGCCCTCACAGCTCAAGGGCTCTGCTTGTGTCTTCCCTCCACTGATGGCTTCTGGGAACAGACTTGATAGACTGAGGAATATCTGCATAACTGCAAGTATCAAAGGGTGTTAACAATAGAGTTCTGTTCGCTATTTATTTTCAGCGTTCGACATTTATGAGTTTGCAGCCCTGATTTCCCCCCCAAAAAGCCAGGACGACGTGTAAAACACAAACGAAAACAGAATGGGATAATTGCTCATCCTTTTTGACATATACTCAAATGAAAATTATACAAAGACAAAATATCTCATGTTCAACCTGATCAACGTCATTGTTCTTTTGTAAATGTGCCTTTTCTGAATTTGATGACAGCAACACATTTCAAACCGGAGCAACAAAAGACTGGACAGCTCAAAAACACCTGTTCACCGGTGACAGTGAATAGTTTCATGATTGGATGTGAAATAGGAATCCTTGAAAGGCTCGGTCGCTGACACGGTTTGATTGTTTCCCCTCGTGCCCTTGAATCGGGGCACTGGTTAGGACCTGGAGTCGTGACTGTACGTCAGCCTCCCACTGCTCCTCTGGGATGGGTTAGTGGCAGCGAACCAGTTTCATGATTGTACGTGATACTTGTTCTACCATGCTCATGCTGAACAGGTATAATGTTTACCATGTTCACCATCTTATTTCAGTATGCTGATAGCTACTAATTAGCAATGAACCCTAAATAGTCCACATAGCCGGACCTATCTAGATAGCATTATGTCATAACTGATCAAGACCTGGCTGCAGCAATTACCATTCTGGTCGGTAAGTTAGATCTGTAAGAGCTGCTAGTTTATGTTCACACTGTTAGCAGCCAGGTTAGAGTCAGAGCGCTGTAACTGGCAATCTCAGCATGTAAGCTGGCAGCTCGGAGGTTGTTGCTTCCTGTAGCGGTGGGTTTTGAAGTCTGATGGGAAAGTCACTAGTTTTGCAGGTATTTAGCTATAAATGACAGACATTTTTAACCTGATGATACCACTAGATGAAAAAATAAAGAGGTTGCCAAAATGATGCGGAAAAGTCATCTGATCGCCAAAGAATTAAATGACACATTGTCTGGACCACCTCGATATTTGTGTCCAATTTTGTAATGATTCATCCATAGTTGCTGAGAGCTTACAGACAGACCGACAGACTCACCAACAGCACAATCCCGAGACACATGGTGCTAGCATGGCTTTAAAACTGAGCAATAACCAGCTTAAACTGGGAAAATAATTCATCCACACGTATAGGCACAAACCTCTCAAAACTTTTTTAAAAAAACCCATCAACACTAAAACAGCCTCACAAATCACAAAGCATTTGTTTCTTCATTAACTTCACTGGTGCTGAAAAGACAACAAACAAGATTCGCCCAGAGCTGAGAAGTCAAACTGATGACTGCGCTTCTTTCTGCAAAGGTCAGGGCCATGAAGCAGCGCTCACATTACAGTCCCAGCTCTGCAGAGCTGTGGAGGGAATCAGTTCAGATTGCGCGCAGGTTTGACCATCAAACACTGAACTTCAGCTGACCATGGTCCACCTCGCTCGCTAGCATTCCCGCACTGATTACCCTTTTGTGAACCCGCAACCAGTCGGACAATTCTTTAGCACGGGCTGCTCTTCTGAAAGAGGAGAGGCAGCGTCAGTTAAAGATGTCCTTGTAAAACAGCAAATCTGTTCACCGGTTCAAATCTCATTCACGGCCACAAGACAGTTGCAGAACTACCTCGCGACTGAATAGGGTCAGCAAAGCGTACCGAGCGGTGAATCAGAATACGTGAATAAGTTGGTGGGGAAGGTGGAGTTGAGCAAAAAGAAAAGGCGCACACAGACAAAATGTTCCGTGGGTAGAGAAGGTCTTTTACACATTTGCAAAAAAAGCTCATTCTAGCAACTCTGCAATCAGATTCTCTGTGAGTCTTCAGTGACGAGGTGGAATCAGATAAAGAGCACAGACCTCACAAGAAAAACACAACTCTTCCCCTCCGCTCTGAAAGCACGCAGCCAATTGTGCATGACAAATTGAGAGCATTTTTGCAATGCCCTTTGCCAAGCTCGTGCAAAATGAGTTTCCCCGGCCTCTTTCTCCTGTCTCCCTATCGTGGACACCCAAGTCTCCCATTTCCTGCATGCCTTGCAAACACAAAAGGGAAGTAGTGACATTTATTGGGCCCCCGGTTTATTTGTATTCCATCTCTTCCTTCACCGCGTGTCGGCTTTTATGAGCTCACTCAGGCGAAACATTAAAGAAGCTCATTCTTTATTAATCCTCACAATGACAATTCAAAGCTTCCGACACACCGACTTTACCGTGTGTGCTTGCACTTTCTGCTCTGACAAATCAGGTTACTGTCATTATTTTTTAAACATCCCTTGGTTGTTGGTGTATATGTAAAGTTTTGCAGCGTGGAGGCTTTTCATTTTGTCAAATGGGACAAATAAGTAGAATTATTGTTCATAAAGAGGTGAAGTCAGGGGTTTCCACTCGAAGCCTGTGATAACCTCGGCCGGTGAGTGACTTGACCCTGTTCTGTCGACACTAAATCATCTTGTTTGCCTCATGTTTATACACATCCATTCAGTTCATGAGCAGAAGATGAATGCTTCTGTCCATTTTCGGCAGCGTCTTACCTAAAGACGAACAGCCGCCCCGGTGCTAATTTCGTCACTTTGCATTTTGCAGCTGCCCTGGGTTCAGTTTTACTGTTCAGCATCTGTGCTGACCCAGAGGAGCGATAGCCGGTCGTGTCAGATATCACAGCGCTAATGTGCTGCGGGGCAAAAACAACTGAGCTGCGTGCATTTAATTTGCCCACATAAGGCCGTATCCTGATATACACGGCTCCACCGGATACGCTGATGTTATATTCGTGGATTCAGCGATGATCCTAATAAACAGTGGGACAGTGATTAAAGCTTCTGACATGGGGAACATTGTCACAGTTTGTGTAATCTGGTGGCTTTTTCGAAGGTAAAACCGACCCCATCACCAGAATCAATGTTAGCAAAGTAAGTTTCTGCATAACCACAGATAAGTGAAAGACTGTACGTTGTTTTATGTTGCAACTTTACGTTCGATGAGGTGGGATTGTCTTTTTCTCTCTCGTCACAACGCTGTGCTCATGCGCCGACATTTGGTTAGGGCGAGGAGACCATCGCGGTTTGGCCGAAAATACCACGATCATGGATGGAGATGGTCCGACTTCCCATGAAAAATAGCTGGAAGCGTCCACGGGTCTCCTGAAAAACAACAGCCGCTTCTGACGGCACTGAAATGGCTGAAAAATGTCCTCTGATCTTCTTGGTGTGACTCGAACTGGCAGCCTCGTTGGCTGTGATAGGAGTGCCGGTGGTTTGCATGTCCCACATTTTATATTGCGTCGTGCATTGAGGGACTTGCACTGGTATTGGTCTTGACTTTAATACTGCGATGCACTGATACGACTACACATGACAGATACCGAGTTCACAGTTGACTTTCAGACGGGTAAGGAATTTTACGGCAGTGTTGGGTACAGTAACAAAATCATCTTGAGCCATGGAGTTACATTTAAATGGATGATAATAATATAAACTAGGACGCATCTCAACATACGATGCGTACATTGAGGCTTGTGTGTGTGTGTGTGTGTGTCTCCTTAGAGACAGCACAGAGGAAAATAAGATGTGACACAGTTCTGCTGCAAGCGAAGCAATAGGAGCTCAAACAACTCACGTCATTGTGTTGTCGAACCAAACAAAGTTATCACGAACAAGCTGATCGTCTTTTTCACACTTTATGAACACCTTCACATTTATAACCCGTAATCACACACTGGTAGGTGGGATATTCTTGGCAGCTGTGTCACCGCGCGGTTGTGTCATCGGCGGATGGCTGAGGAATGAAGGAAATTTAGACTAGGTTGGGTTTTGAGACTGTGCCGAGGGGAACATTACGCCAAGGGAAAACAGATGTTGTTATTATAGGGAGATCAATACTGCTTTTTAAGCGACGCATTTTTACTTTCTGGAGAGGGAGAGTTGATTGTCGAGCCCCATCCCCACTTCGTCGAATACTGATGCTTTGTGTTTGTGTCAGTGCTGAGTCACTTACCCGAAGCGTAGTTAACATCCTGGGGGTCAGACTCAATTATTAACTGCCTTTCTCCAGAAAGCAACATTGTGCTGCTTTAAAGGATAAGAGTCATTATCTGCTCGCCGTCATGCCAGTGGGAAAGTTTGTCTGTCCACGAAACATTTCTTGAGCGTCACAGCAAAACAGAGCTACAGCGTTCTCTTGATCAGCTGAAGTAGACGGGGACGTGTTTTAAAATGTCAGAGAAAAACGTAACATCGCTCCATACAGCTTGTCTTCAGAAGCCCTGTGGATCCCAAATTGATGTGAAAAGACAGACAGACAGACAGACAGACAGACAGACAGATAGATAGATAGATAGATAGATAGATAGATAGATAGATAGATAGATAGATAGATAGATTGCTCAATGTGGCTGCTAGAAGCTAAATGCGTCATCTGAAGTTGTGCACACAAACTCGATCACACATCGAGGGGATCAATCTGGGAACGCTTGCTCTTCCTGAGATTAGCATTATGCCGGCTGTATGTGTGGCAGCATTTTATCTTTCTTTCTTTTTTTTCTTTCCCTTTTAAAAAAAAAGTCTCCATCTACCTCGGCTGTGCGGGAAAAATACTGCAACCCTGTTTTTTTCCTGTGAAGCTCCGGAAAGGTTTTGTGGACTTCAAAACCTCACCCGAGTTTTCATCAGCACGGGGGCTGAGTAGATAACGACTGAATTCTTCTTTTTGTGTGAGCATCCTTTAATCTCGACTCAAGTTAAAGGAGCTGAAGTCCCTCAAAACAAACCTTTTGAATTTTCAACACGGCAGTCGAACAGTGTTTGTTTGTCGAACGTGCCTCCCAGTTTTGTTACGTTCTTTCTTGTTTCCATTCTTATCAAATAAAAGCCCAATTTAATACCTGACTGTGTTGTCACTGACAGCTTCTGATGCGCAAATGTTTTTTTTTGTTTGTTTGTTTGTTTTCACTTTTGTTCACATATGTGCCAACACTTGTCAATAATGTTTGTTTCGTGTGTGTCTGTGTGTGTGTTTTGTTGTAAGGCAAGCCAACAAAGAAAGACGCTGGTGATTAAAAGAAGGCTTTCAAGTAAGAGCGCTAAGAGTCAGATCTTTACAGGACAAATCCATGCTGCAAGGATGGATGGGAGGCAGTCGATAGATAAAAGGTTCTGAAACCGGAGAACAAATCTGGAACAAATACGGGGGCGTGGGGAGAGGGGCGTGAGGAAGTTAAGAGAACAACACAAGAGAGGAAAGGAAGAGACGTTCTGTCTTCAGGGACAAAGAAACCAAAACGGAAGGGGAGATAAAATTAAAAAAATATAATCAATCAAAACATTTTAGAGTTCACAAACCGCCGTTAACTTGTTCTGTACTCATTGCAACACGGGGAGAACACAGTGATAGAAGCCACATGTTCAAAATGTTTTTTCCCTCGTTTTTTTTTTCCAGGAAAGTTTCAGATATGAGGCTCATGCCGTCAATGACTCTGCTACTTTTTAATGTTTCAATTAAGTCCAGTGATAATTCAATACACTCAGAATATGATGGGGGGGCGGGGGCGGGGTAGCCACTACTTTCAAGACATAATGATGGATTATGACCGAACCAGACTGCATGCAGAAGTGCACGATCAGCTGAATGTAAGCCAGAGGCTGAGATTTTCATAAATATGTATGGCATCTTACATATTGTTAAGGGCCGCGGTGAATTACAGATCAGCATTATCAATTCAGAAATACATAATTCTGCTGAGGTACATTTCAAAAGCGGCTTACCTCATGAGATGCAAAATATGACAAAATAGCCTCAAAGAGCAGAAGAGAACCTTAAGTGCCTCACTTGACTTTCCGGTGCATACTGAATGAGCTCAACTGACATTTTGTCCCAGTAGTTTTCACCTATCAAAGTACAATTTAAAGAGTGCTCCTCCAAAGGGGACTTCATTACACCGTGATGAGAAACTTGTAGAAGAAAAGTTTGCAAAGTCCACGCTTGATGGGGGGAGGAGGGGTGGGAGCATGGGGCAAGAACTGTGTAGCAATATCTGCAGCGGTCCCTCTTACAATCTCGTTTTCAGTTTCTGAAGCAATCACGGGCCAGCAGAGCACAACTGCACCGCAATTAAGCTGTCTGTGATTTTTAATTAAAACTAAGAGGCGTGATCCGTCTAAAACTTTGTTTGCCTTTCAGGCAACACAAGTTATCATCTTCATAATGGATACGATTATAATGTGTGAAAAATGATCACATTACTATTCCCCTTTTCAAATAAGAAAGGGCTCGCAGAGACGGGCCAAATAAGTTCTTTTTGCTTGCTACCAGTTTGTCACCCAAACATTGTTACAATTAGGACAATAATTGTCATAAAGACATGAATTATTCAGAGGTGTGCAGCCGTTTCAGCTGTAGCCAGTAGGCACAATCAATACGCCGGCTGACGCCTTCACCAAGGCAAAGTCCATTACAAGTTCTAATGCAGCCGGGTAGCTTCTGAACCAAAAAGCAATTTAACGTTGATATCTCTGGGGACTGCGCAAGAGAACTTGAGAGACAAATAAACAATACCAGCACAGCAGCGAACACACACAACCCTGAGGGATACAAGCCTTTACTGTACAGAACTGTTGACTCTGACTTTTTATTGACAACCTGAGCATCAAAACGGGAGCTGTTCTGAGCTCTCGTCACAGGATGAAAAACAGCGGGTGAAGACACGGGAGTGCAACGCTGTCAAATCAAACACCACAAACTCCTTTTCCTACGGCGCCTGGTAGAAAAACATGGTATATTAACCTTTGTCTATTGAGCCGCCGCTTTTCTTTTTCTCTTATTCAGACACTTAAACAGTGCAGCGCTGTTTTATGCGGCGAGGCCGTTCTGGATGGCAGCAGGGAAAGACCACTGAAGGAGCACCGTGAGGAGGTGGGAAACACAAGAAAGAGGACAAAAAACACAATGCAGCATTGTAAACTATTATCTTGGCCGGGGAAATTTTATAAGCAGTCTCAGTCTCTGTCGGCTTCGGCTGCGCATTCTGGATGAGTCTTCTTTTCTCAGACAGATATTGTGGAGGAAAAAAAAAATGTAACAATAACTCACAGAAAGTTCAAGTGCTCATTTTTCATACTAAATGTAAGCTTTTAGCAGTTTTAAATGTACTGTATTGACTGATGCATTGATTTTTTCTTTAGTCCTTTGTATATAGCGCTTGCAGGATTTAAGCGCTATTGATAGGTCTGTATAAATGAAGGCTAAACAGCAGAGAGTACCAAAAACTCATTACCATAACTCTTCTTACCAAATCCTCACCTCCCCACAAATTAAACTCAAAACTTTCCTAGTTTTTCCTTTCTTTGTTTCTTTGTTTGTTTGTTTCTTTCTTTCCCAAGAAGCATGTCAGCCAAAGTGCTGTCTTTCCTCCTCCAGGACTATTTGGTCGATTCCACCTGCCGAAACCAACATCTTTGGGAAAACAAGAACTCAAACACAACACGAATATCTGTAATCCTGTTGCTCTGTGAAAAAGTCTGATAGCTCCGGGGGGCTTTGTGCCGATGGGGTTGCTGCTGCTCTGCTGGGTAAAAGAGGTTCAGCAGAGCAGACAGAATCTGACTGTGGAGGTAGAGGGGCCAACATATCCACGCAGGTACGCTCCTCCTGGCGTAATAAATCTGTTTTTATTCACCGTATGAAATATTGAAGACGTTTATAGATGTACTTTTTATGCAAGGCTGCTTTCAGCTATTGTATTCTGTGGGTGATGACCTGAGCGGTTATCTAGAAAACGCCTGTGGTTTATGATGATATTTACAGCGGACTTTCATTGTGACCGATTTCCCACCACGGTCACAAATCAACAACGCATTCAATGCGGCTCGCATTAGCTTATGTCAGCAAATGACTTTCATTTGCTCCAAAAACACCCATGATCGATTGACTCCGAGGAGATGAATAACAGTATTTGAAATGTTCTAATCTAAGTTCTGGCCCCGGAGTTAAAACAATCAAACGGATGTATTAGTTGGTGCCACTCTTCTGTTCCCGCTAGTTTCAATATACTTCACTCCATCCCTTATTATTTCCTGTTAATTCTTCAGGACTTTTGGTCTTCCCGGCCCTTAGCTTTATTCTGCTGCGGGCATTAGAAACATGTTAACAGAGAGATGAAATGTCATTCATCAGGACTGACGGCAAATCTCCAAAACGACAAGGCGTCGGCAGGATCCGAGACTTTATTGGCCAGGAGATGAATGGACCGGAGGAGTAATTCAAAGTGAAAAATCAGCCCTTTGAGAAATAGACCCCCTTATTCCAGGCACCGAGAAAAATTCCTATTAGAAAATAGAGCAGTTTTTCTTCACCGGCCTAATTTACAGTTGGCAGTTAGGCGACACACTATACCTTAACTGTGCAATCCAATCGCTCGGAACCAGATTGATTTTGAAGGTAGAAAATAACAATGATAATTCCTTCACTGTTGCGGCAAGTGTCGGGTCTCCTGAACACATCTCTTACAGTAAGACGTTTCACCTCACCTCTTTAATTCGATAAGCTACGTGTTTGCTTGGCTTTCTGATAAGTTAAATATCCAGCAGAGAAATCATTTCATAACCTGCAATTGAAATAATCAAGGTTCACGACAAATATGCATTGACTTAAACCATGAGCATGTGAAGAGGCACTCAAATAAGAAACTATGTAGAGAAGAGCTCACTTAGTCATACACACTTGAAAGCATATAATCAGATACGGAAAACACTTGACAGTGTGTCCGGATGCTTTAAAGTTTTAAAACCCATTAGCAGTAAGTCGTATATAACGATGTATCACAAAGACTCAACAAAGTTCTTTCACTTCTGTAACTACCTCAGAAAAGACTAACTCCAGGTAGGCGAGGTAGAAAAATATACTTCCATAATGGGCAATCATGTGCAATCACAGCGTATTCACACTGTAACTCCACTGAAGTCAGTTCCATTCTGTGGGTTTATTTAATCCGATGACATAATCACATCCTATTGAGAAGTTTGTCGAGTTGAAACTTTATGGATAAATTCCCCCCCCAAAATTAAAAATGATCTACTCACCCCCGTTCCGGTGGTGTCGGATAAAGTTTTGTCGGCCACCAAAACGTCTCTGGAGCTTCACAGCAAAACAGCGCTGCAACATTCTCTTAAACAACTGAAGTGGACGGGGACTTTTTCTAACATGGCTCCATTTTGTCCGGAGTAATCCCCGTCTCTAGTAGCCCAGGCCAAATTGATTTGAAAAGACGCTATTTACAGCCGAAGTCTTCACTGTAGCTGTCAGGCTAAAGCATTAGCGCGCACCCCGTATAACAGCCCAGTCGCCGGCACATAATGTTAGCAGGTAACGTTTCTGCAAACCACCAATACGTCCAAGGTTTACATGTGTAGCAAACGTGGAATACCACGTCCACTTAATATGCTTATCAGCTGACCTTCACATCAGGAGGTGGAGCAGATGGGGGTGGCGTTTTTACGAGCAATAAGGCTGTCAA
Organism: Lagodon rhomboides; assembly: GCA_039737535.1. NCBI lineage: Eukaryota > Metazoa > Chordata > Actinopteri > Spariformes > Sparidae > Lagodon > Lagodon rhomboides. The sequence continues at coordinate 11,852,618 of CM077791.1, forward strand.
ACGGCTGCCCACAGCTGAGTGACACGTGGATATTTTTAAGGAAACCTGGGGATATTTCCACCTGCTTTGTGGTAATAATACTGGTTGTTTTTTTTCAAAAGACCGGGGGATATTTCCAGGGGTTTCTGTGACTTCGAAAGTGGGGGAGTTTTTAAGGAGCCCCACTGACATTTCCAGCCGTAAATTTTTCACAGGAATTTGGACCATCTCCAGCCCATCTGCGATCATGGGGACCAAAACAGGTCATTTAATCCAAGCCATGATGTTTTCCTAACCCGAGTGTTTGCGTAAACCTAACAAGAGCATAAGCGCAGCGTTGTAACAGGAGAGTTATAGGAAATTCCACCCAAAACTGACATGAAATTGCAACGTATTTTTTTGCCCCCCGAGTCCCCACCTATATCAGCTGTTCAGGAGAATGCTGAAGGCTGTTTTGCTGTGAAGCTCCAGAAAAGGTTTTCGTGAACTATAAAACTATAAAACTAAACCCACTTTTCGCTGGCATGGGGGCGAGTAGATAGTGATTCATCTTCGGGGGAACTTACCCTTTAATTCATAAGCTAAAAAATGGACAGGTAATGAACTCAGGGAAAATGCTGCCAAGTGAGAGGAACTCCTCTGTTATTGTGCTTAATTAGATGATTAATTACTTACTTTGCCCTGTTTATGTCTTTACAGCTGTCGGGAGGTTTTCATCGCTGCTCACTGGAAAGTGTCGAGGGTCTCAATTTAATGCAGGGAGGCGCACGTATCGTCGGTCTGAGCAGGAAATATTAAAGAGGAAATGTTATTGACACAATAAGATGCTGCACGTCACAACATAATTATAGTGTGCATGTGTTTATTTGACTGCCACCTTATTTCATTCTATAATTGGTCGCTGGCCATTTGGTCTCATCACCTCGACCTGATTCCGAGGGGTGTTTCATGCGAGACAAATTAAATCAACGCACACATTGTTTATTGTATAAAAAACTCTTGAGACTTAAATAAGACCCATTAGACTTACTTTACCATAGCAATATTCTCTATCTAAAAGGATTGGAAATGACTTTTTGAAGGAGTTGTTGTTAGTGCTGCTGGCTCAGGCGTGAGTGAGCCGACCATTCAGAGCGGGCTAGGCGTTCGGGATGGGTTCCTTAAAGAGACAGGAGCTAAAATGTGTATGGGGAAACTGAAAAACCTAAAATAAAATACCTGAAAATGAGCTTAATATGCCTCCTCTGATACATTGCAATAAATTGTTCTATTTCTCAAAATACGTTTAAAGTACCATACAGATCTGATATTCTCCGTCAGCTGTTATACACGATGATTCATGCTTTCTCTTCATCTTCATTATCATTCATCATTTAGCAACTGATCTTCAGTCCATGTTGATATAATATACAGTGAGCATCAGGATACTCACAAAAGGCAAATCAAGAGTGGTTAAAAATTCTTTAGTGAGCAGAGAAGAATCAGAGGAACGGACGATGGTCAGTTCTTATTACCCTGTGGCATTTGGGAAACAGGAGGGCATGACCTTCATATGTTCTGTCTCTGGGTAATCACCATGTCCCGCAGATTAATGACAGGAAATGGGTTTTTAGGCGAGGATGAGTCACCTCGGCACACCAGCCAAGTGGTAGAACAGAAAAATGGCACTCTTAAAAGCAATCACAGCCACGTGTGTTCCTATTCTCGAAGAGCCATTAGGCACTGGAGGCAGAGAGGGTTGGACGTTTAACACCCCGTGTCTTCAAGTATTCCGGTGAAATAACAGGTATGTGCTACCTGCTGTGGGGCTGTAGGTAAGCTTGTAATAATTACACAAAACCACCTGCAGAAGTTACTTGTACTTACCCTCTTGGGTGCCTCCAATGTGTTAATGGTTTTTCACTCTTTTAGTCATCATGACAGAGTCCTCTCCATGGTCAGCCCATGAGGGTGGATGAAGCCTTTCTGCCACTGGAAATGAAATATGCAGCAGGACCAATACCACCCCTTCATACGTTTTTTTCTTTCTTTCTATTTTTGCTATATGGTCTTGGAAAAGAAAGGTTTGCGGATTTCAAAACGTAAAGACGGCGTCAGACCCGGCTGGTTAACAAAAACCGAGGAAGCCTGCAGGGAGATGCGTGTGATAGGCCTCTTTATGCTTCTGGTTCAATGAGACGAACCTGTGACAGACACAGCCTCTTTGCGTGCTTTTCTGTCTTTGTCGAGAGAAATGTATTCAAAACCAGAGGAGCGCCGTCTGCGTCGACACCGTCACACCGCATCCGCAACGTGCCTGAGGTAAAACTTCTCCCCTGTCAAAAGTCACTCGTGCGTCTGTCTCACTGAAACAGGATCTGCTCGGTTCATCTGAAGTTCAGCTTCTTTTTGAGTTAACACCTTGCCCTTCCATCAGCGTTTCAGCACAGAGCTCCACAACGTCAGGGCGACTCTTGCCGTAATCACCACTGTCGAATGCGCCGGTTTGCCCTGCAGATGTGATGATAATGAACCAGTAGCGGGTGCCCCCGGAGACTGGAGGTCAAAACGACTTTGCCCCCCATTTTATTCTGGATTTCTGTACTTTCCTTTCACATTACAAGCTTGATTTACCTCGGTCTCCATGGGGATTAAAAACTATTATCCGGAGCACTTTGTGTGATCTTAAAGAACAACTCGGAGACAGAGACTGCAGGCTGCTTATGAAAGTGCCCGGTTAATGCTCTTTTAACCACATGTCATTTCAGTTACGAAGGTGCTGGATGACGCTGTAATCTATATGGTCCAACTCCTATCCTATGATATCAGTTACGTGAAGCATATGTCAACTCGATCTCGATTCTACTTGACTGAACCCCAGCGCTTCAGGTACACTATGACAGTTGATATACAAACTCACTTTTCAAAGCATACATGCAGTCTTTACACTGTCTGTAGCATTTTCTTTACAAAAACGTACCAACATGAGTGATTTCTTGTAATTTGTGTTATTAAAATAAGTGCCACATAAACGTGATCCATTTGCAGTTTACTGTAGTTACAGGAAGGAGATGGTGACAGAATTGGTCATTGCATGTTCTTGGTGTGATGAGCCCAATGACGACTGCTTTATCACGTGATTTGTCCACAACAAAAGCTCTGCACACCCACACAGGTTTTCAGTCCCCCCGGCTAATTAGTGCTCTGGTCAGGTGCTGAGTTGGTGGAGCAATGCTGAGAATAACATGCTGTCACTGTACTCAGTCTCCTAATGAGAAGGACGACTGACGCACATTTAATGCCTTAATTCAATACTTGATCTCGACTTCCTCTGACGTCACGCAAATGTCGGCAACGGCAGTCTCAAGAGAATAAGGCGGCTGCGGTTTTTGGAGCCGGGTTCCACACGCTTTATTGCATAAAAAGCACATCAGTTGCTCCGGCATGCCAGCACATTTGCAGAGATGTGAATTCTTGCTTCACAGTTACCAATCGATTGCAAGAATCAATGCGGGGCAATGTACGTTTTGGCAAACCACAGATATGTTGCAACCTCACATCATGTTTTGGCTTGGAATACTTGATTTTGTTTCCACAAACGAGGCTGGAAATATCTTGACATCTTGTTTGGTTTCACGCTTTCAGATGCAGAAATGCGTTATCCACCTGCAGTCACTCGCTTGGCAGCCTTCACGCCTACCAAACATCACCTACCTAATGGCAGATAAGGATATTTGACACATGCATGTACTGATACTGTACATGAAAGGAGCATCTCTCCCCTATGGATGCAATGGTGGTACATGCCGTATCTCCTTTTTAGTCACTTAGATATTCTCCCTGCTGAAGTGCAAAGAGTTTGCTCACTCCTCAGGGGTGACACAATTATAAATGGTTTATTTTGGTGTCGCACTAACGTGCTCTGGTGCGATTTTCTGTGTTCACACGTTTCCTCGCCTTCAGCTTTAACCTCCAGCTATGTCATCGTGTCGCTACCACCGTATAAACATTCCTGTCACCGATTGATTCATTAGATTTGAACTAAAAAGAGGCATCAGAGTCATGGAGGTCCTGTGTGGAGGTGGAACTCTAACAAAGCCTCTCACTCTCACTGTGAGCAGTGTGTGAACAGTGCAGAACGAGGGGACAATAGACTGTTGAAACTAGAATAAAATGAGAATAAAGTTGTCAATATTAATTATGGCTATGTATTTATTGTAATAACTACATATAATTTTAACAATTGGTTTTGCACCTCAAAGATTTTTTTTATTATAAGCTCACAAAGCAGCTGCTGTGGGACTGACGAACTGATCCTGGACCAAAATACCGAGACGACGGCTGCTCTCTGTTCTCTTTTCAGCTCACTAGTTGTGAATTCGTGCCAAGTGAGCTCACAGTCTTCCTCAAGGCCTCCACACATATAACTGTATTCAAATAAAGTTCGCCAGCGTTGTGACATTTCTGGCGACGCAACCCTCCGTGGCTGCAAAAAAGACGAGAGCAAAAGGAGGGAAGCGTCTTTTTCCCAGGGAGCTTCGTGCACACATGTCCGCGTATCCAGGCAGGCGTCCGCGCGCTTTGCTGTGGGAGGCGGATCATTAGTCCTGTGCCTCTGACATCTTGAGTGTCAGCGCGGTGAGTCACTTGGCAGTTGTAGTGGATCTGACTTACTCAGGAGCGGCACAGGCAATGGCAGGTTTTGACTCAGTCTGCCAGATGTCTCAACATGCTGCTGTAACACCGGTGCTCTTCTGTGAACAAAGAGGGAAGGCGCTCGAAAATGTCTAATGGAAAGCGCCGCAGCTTGACAGAAAAAGAACTGCTTAATGTTAATTAATGGAATATTGTGAGGTGCCATTTAATTGCACTGCCACGATTGCTTTCACTTGATCTTAAGCATTTTTCGGTGTGATAAGAACCCACTCATGTACATTACTGCAATTATAACATTTGCTAATTAAACAATGTTTTTTCTTAGTTGGTCTTGTTCTTGTTAGCCTACATTAAAACGGCCAAAAGGAGCCTTTCTTTCGTTGTTTTTTGTCTTTCTTAAGATCGTGGGCCCAGTCCCAACACACTTCCTTTCCCCTGACGCTAAAGGCTCATTTATGCCTCAACATTAGATATGTTGAGACACAAGAGACACAGAACAAGTGGAGGGATATTATAAATAGCAGAACTTTTTAAGGACAAGTTATGCGAGTCGGTGAGACGTTTTCAACATCTGTATGATGTTACTTCGCCCTGGCACCGGCTACAGCTACGACAGAACAGCTGGGTGGAGATTGGGCGGTGGCAAAGGAAAAGTGGAGGTCTATTAAAAAGTTTAAAGACAAATACATACATACATACATACATACATACATTTAAGTTTTGAGATACATTTAACTCAACAGCATCATATCTAACAGAAAAAAAAGACTATGTTGAGAAGACAGCGTCCAGCATCCACAGTCAGCCTCCTCATCCAGCATGAAACGCTACCAGTTTAGCCTGCAGCTGCCTTTTCCTTTCTCGTCTCAGGCCGAGCCACTGCATACCAGTCAGATGGCAGGTGAAACACCGGCGGCGAGAGACTCCCTGTATGCCACGCGATACATTTTTTTTTAAAGCAGTACAGCCTTTTTCTCGGAATAGCATGTCAAACAGACGCGCCACATGTGGAGACGCGCATCCAACAAACCGCGGCACCGTGGCCCCGGTGCCATCCTTACTGCTGTGAACGGGCAGATGACAAGGATTATTGATGGCGTTCTTACAGCGCAGTAAAAATCTAAATGAACACTGTGCAGCGGCTCGCAAAGGAGGAACTGCCCTTCATTTAATTTGGCTCATTCCTCACTCTATAAAAAAATGGTTGCAGTGTGGAGGCCAGCTTGAGAGAAATGCTGCCAGATCAGTGAGTAGAGTTGCAAATGCCGGAATCATTCCACGTTTTTAAACTGCACAGATTCTTTTTTTTCCTGCGCTACCTGCAAAGAACGAGCACACGACCGTGATGTTAATGTCTCAGTCAATTATGAACTAAGGCAACCATTTCACTCTGTGTCACACATTTCGCAGATTCAGGGGATAAATGCGGTAAGTGCGATAAGTGAATTAAAATCTCCTTTGTCCCAGAGTTGGATTTAGTTTGTTAAACAATTAAGGCGAAGGCAATCACAGCGCGGATAAGTGGAGTTCATTCACTTTCAAGATTTCCCTGATTCTTTGGGAAACAGACCCCCGTGCACACAAACACGGGCACGCACATTAAAGCTCCTTAAACACGCTGTGGGTAATTACAGATTGCACATTGGCCACAGGCACTATGTTTTTCTGCCATCATCTTTATTGTCTCGATTTGCACTTCCAACAGGTGACACAAAAGATGTTTGTCTCCTACGAAAGTGCACTTTTATTTTTACGCGTGCTTCTGTTTCATCCGTCCACTCCTCCCGCCCCCAGGACTCCATCTTGAACGGCAGTATGTCAAACTGTGCCGCTGACACGTGGGCTGTGCATGAGCATGTTTGCGCTGCGTGGTCAGCGAGGGCAGCGGTACAAACGAGAGACAATGAAGGGAACTCTCATCTGCCATGCGACTCTCCAATAGCATCCCGCTGCTCACAGCGTGGCTGCTTTTTAGACCAGTTGATTTTTGGAGCCAATTAGCTCAAACAAACCAACTCAGGCTCCTCCGGGCTCGGAGACATCAAGTGCCTGTTACCATGGAAACAATATTAAAAGAATAAAAAAAAAAGGTCAGCTGTTGATGACGCATCACGATTAGAAGGTTAATTCTAAAAAAGATTAGTTTGCAGCAACCTGACAATATGATTGCCTTAAATAAGTAAACAGCAAGTTGTGTTTACATGGATACAGAATTTCAGCCACTGATTCATGTAAAAATGATCATTTCAAAGCTATACCACAAACATTCTGGCAGACTTTAATAAATCTGAAATTTTAACTTTCCTTTTTAAAGAGTTTAAACTGCTCTTTAAACCACTGAAACAGATGAATGTCCTTTAGACTTTAAGGCCACACTCTGCATCAAAGTTGTTCAAAATGCTCAAAGAATAAATACATTAATTACAAAAAATAAGTAATGAAAAAAACACTAGGGCTATGGTGTCATTGTGGTGTTTTCTTCCTTTTAGACCGTGGTATTTTTCTTGTTTTCTCCCCTTAGACCTTGTTTTAATGAATTCTGATAAACACGCTTTAAAGATCACTAAATTAAGTTATCTTTGTCAGCCACACACCACTGGAGATCTAAACCAGTTTGTTAGCGAATAAAAATATTCACATGAACTCTTTGGTGCATGTTAGAATTAATATGTTGTTGGATTTGGTTGGAGTCACGACAAATATCTACTACCTTGACTAATTAAGCATAATGTATGATTGACAGTGTCGTGTCGTGTGTGAAAATGTCATTTGTAAGTAGTATGATTATTTATAAAAGTCTAATATTTACTTTGTAATTGTTTTTTGGCTCACCACCAGCCACCAGTCAGCGACTGGCTTTTCACAAAACTGTTATTTCCATATTTAAATCTCTCTCATCACAAATGTGAAAATGAATATCCCATTTCAAAGCATGCGCTCATTTGTTTTAAGAGGAAATATTCACGTCAGCTCTTCCCATAAAACAGGTTGTACATTCTGCTCCTGAAATCCTGCACTTTAACATCATTAAATCAGCCGATCCATCTACTCTGCACCGGCATTAATTACATTCCTAATGAAAAAGGGGAGAAAAGTGGCCTTCGACGCCTCTCCATCTCTCTCCTGAATTACCATATTGTGATGTTGCACCGTCAGTTATCTGAATTTCAGGGAAATCCACGTGCAGTCATGTTGGATATAGATGTTTAGATGTTTAATGTTACGTTTTGGAGCAGTTGAGCATAACATGATGTAATCCATGAAGGTAAATGCCTAAAGTCCCCAGGGCAGATTAGACCTTTGTGTTCGACATCGTTCCAGTAAAGATCTACATCTCATTCTAATTTGTTGTCTAATGTGTTATGTGAACCGCTGAAAAGCCACCAGGAGCAGAGATTTACGCTTGCATGACACATGGAAGTCTTTTATTTAAATGCACTTATGCACTTACAACCACTTAGAAGCAACTCAAACACGGGACTTAATCGAACATGAGTTGAACATGACAGCTGCCTCGTCACGCTGACCCTCATCACTGTCGGATTTGTTTCTTTCTATTTCCATTCTCTCTGTTGGAAGAGTCTGTTCTTCGCGTGAAACACATACGATACACTCTGAAATGGCATTTAAAAAGATTAGAAACATTTATATTTTACAGTGTATTTCACAGTCACAGAATCCAGTCATGTCACAATAATAATGTTCAGACAGCGGGCACACTGGCATTACATTCACTGCGACGCTACCTCAGGACAAACTAAAACTTTTCCATTCAGCAATCGCCATGGTAACCCTCCCCCCACTGTGTCTTGTATAATTGTGTGTAATAGTTCCCAGAATTAAAGATGTTACGGGTTTGATATTTTCCTTTCCTTAATTCAACTATCCTGCACAGTGTTGATCCTGAAATTGACAGTTTACCAGCAGAGGTCTGCAGCAGCAGCTGAGCATTTATTATTTTTCTTTCTTCATCTCGTTTTGTTTTTGATCTCTGTTCGATGTAGACAAGGCAGCTTTTATGCAGTTTCTCATCATTTTTTGCGCGGGACTAGTATCACCATCGGACCCCATGTGATTTAGAAATGACGCCCCTGCATCCTTGTTTCTTTCGGCGCATTCGCACGGGAGAGGCGACGTCTGTATGTTACCCGACATGGTGTCAAGGCATCGATGTGTCTGTTCAGCAGCCGCATTAAGAATAGTTTACACTTGTTTTGCTCACTCTCTGCACATGTTAGAAGCATGAATGCACACTGGCAGCTCATTTAGATCTGAAGTAACAGATGCTTTGCGGCTGCAATACCTTTCAGCGCTCCCAACCTTCTCTGTCATCGCAGGTTGAATAAAAATACAACCCTAGATCACAGAGGTGCTGATTTGCATTTTCGAATTAGAATTTTTGAATTTGAATGTTATCACCTGACCCTTGTGTTTGGCTAAATGTGGCAGGTTAATTGTTAATTCCCGTGAAACTCACATGTCACGTGCGCCCACGTGTCATGCCGCCCACCCATCGATCAATCTCAAACCTGAAGCGGAGAGCTAGTGACACAGAGCTCAGATTTCGTGTCAGAAAGTCGCTGCTGGAGCGAAGTGTTCGACATGATTGTGACAGCAAAACACAAATGTATAATTTTATTCACAGATCTGATCACAGAGGACCCTTGAAATCATTGCAAATCACGAGAGGTCCCCAGGTAACGCTAGTCCGGCTGTGTTGTTGTTGAAGTACGCATTTGATAAACATGGGTCTGAGGAGCAATCGGAAAAAACACAGGAATAGTGCTTTGTGATATGTCCGCAGGCGCTATTTGCCTGTAAAGATGTGTTTACAGGTGAGATCTTTTTTTTCAAAACATTATAATTAAAAAAAAGACACCGCTTTTCACAGTCATATGATGTCTAGGAGACCGACCCTTTTCTACACTCTCAGCAAGGAGAAGTTAGTTTGAAGCTTGAAGTGTAACTCTCTTCTGCCAGCCACAGTGAGGCAATTACATAGGAAGTTGGAGCTATTAGTAGAGCAGTGGTGTGTCATTCCATGTGTCAGTCTGACTCCTGGAGATTAGATATCCTCCCTTCCAACCTACCGACAGCTCGTAGTAAGATGGAGGTGGGAAACAGGCACGGATCTTAGGAATGGGCTTGGAAGATTATTGACTGAAGCATTGATTTTTACTCAGACGGGGGGAAGAGAAGTAGGAAAAAAAGAATTATTCTCGTTCGGACACCAAAGGGCTTCATTTTCATGAACTAGTGGTTTCCTTCCCAGTCATTATATCCGATGCCATGGCCCATACTGACAGGTCTGTGCTGGCTGACAATCACTCATGTATTGTTAGGATGGAAATGTGACAAAGTATATGACAAGGGACCTATTTCAAGGTCCAAAAAAGTTGACGTACTGTCTGTAAAAAAACAGTTGGCGAGTGTTCTTGTTGGGAGCAATACACCTTTGATGTGAACGAGCACAAATTCACCAGCCTTGGACAAGTTCACAGCTGGTCAACAAAACACTAAACAGGCAAAAATGAAATGGTGCCGCAGCAAAATGCAGCTGTGCCAGTGCAGAGAACCTGACCTCATACTATCACAAATGTGGAGGCCCTTCAGTGTACAGTACATCTAGCGAACTTTAGGGACGGCTCCATATCTAAAATGCCATTTGATGTGAGATCTCTTGTTAGAGATGCTCTGTGATCCTCTTGTGTGCGTAAGGCCTGTGCATGATTCTGTAATCCGCCCTGCGAGTTGGAAAACAACAAAAGACGGAGAGAAAAAAAGCAAAGAAAACAGAGGAAGGCCAACACAAGTTCTGAGAAAAAGTTGTTGTTCAGTTTATGTAACAATTTTCAAAAACGAGCGCATGCCTTTTTTCCACTTGATTTGGACAAAGAAAAAGGAAAGAAAATGGTGCAGAAGGCAGACGGAAAGATGCATTTGCCCAGAGATAAAATGTGAAAAATAACATGAAGGTAGATATATGTATGGACAACCTCGCCAGTGTATTCTGGTTTATATACAGTACCAGTCGAACGTATTAAACTAAACAGAGACTTTGAATTGTTTATTCTCTGAAAATATGATCTTAACTAATGTGTTTAAATCTGCATTTATTAATTGTGTCCACTTGGGAGTCACGTGACACGCTTTTAATGCAATATTGACAAATTATGACCATCTAAAGTTGATATGACTTGACATCTCAGCAAACAGTTTCTGTTTTTGTGAACATGAAACAACATTGGCATTCATTTGGAGTCGTGTTTCTGGCCACTCGGGGGAATGTAAGTCCAACATGGCTCTGTTTTGCTCTCCACTAACTCCTGAGAGAAATATTCGGCTCTTTAGCTGCTAAATGATCCGCTGTGTTCAACAACAACTTTGTCAGTCGCCTGTTTCCGGCTGCAAATGGCACTGATGAGAGCTGCGTGACTGAATCAAAACAGTAAAGTTGCGGCAAAACAAAGCGATCAACTAAAGGGTGCTATAAAGCTGCATAGATCTGAATGAGACTGACATGTTGGATGATAATTGTCGGAGTGTTTGTCACTATGGAGACCTCCTTTCAAATTACACTTCCATTTGAGCTGCTACTCTGTTAAAATATAGATCAGGGCAGATTTGATTAAGTGATACAATTTTTTATACTTAAAATAGAATGACAAGAGAGCCGGTCCAGTCAATGTCTACATACTGAGGAATAGTAAAACAGACCACAACACATTTTCATAAAGCATTGCTCATACAAACAAATAGGTCCTCCTGACTGCCTGCACACAGTGGAGGGTGGCTGCTGTGCAACATACAAGATGGGGGACTTAACTTAGCCTGCTGGTGCCCTGTTATCTTAACCTAGCCTAGCCTGCCGGTTCATCCTTATTACTGCAGTCAAAACTATCGCAAAAACTGTGCTATCAAGAAATCAATCCATTTTAATTTTCACATGTAATCACATAAGTGATCAGTGGAGTTAGTGGAGAGCAAAACAGAGCCATGTTGAACTTTCATTCCCCCAAGTGGCCTGAAACACGACTCCAAATGAATGCAACATAACAACGTAACATGTTTCAGATGGCTTGTGTTCATGACCCCCGCTGAGACGCAGAAATCACAGTGGCACTGTCAGCGGTGCTGACAGGTAACTGTATGTCTGGTTTCTCTCTTTCTCTCGAAGGGGAACTCTGTAATTTGGCCGGTAACCTTGACTCTATTGTCCCATGTTTTTGTGTCTAAGTGACTAATGGAGACAGCAATTTTTGAAATTGGTCCGTTACTGAACAAGACCGATCCTGTAATCCCCGAGGGCCATTGTGTCAAAGATTTTCAATTTTAAGTGCTTGTTTGCGAAACTGAAGGCTCCAATTGTTGTTGTAATTGTCCTACAACATTATGGAAAGGAAGAGTGAGATACTTTTTGTTTGTGGTATCCACCTGACACCATTTCCACAAACATAGAAAAGTCATTTCAACTCAACAGAAAAACAAAACAAAACCGACCAAAACCAACTTGGTTCTTCTTTCCACAGTACCAACAATCACCAACGCTGGTGATTTGGTCCTTAATCCACTTTGTGGTTACGTGGAAATATTCTACAACATATTCAAATCTGACGCAGTGGATAAAGGTTACTCAGCATGACAAAATGAAAGTTATAGACGCATTCAGATTTAAACCATCTTTATGAACATGTTCAAAAAGATTTCATAATATTGATCTTAAACGTTTCTATTATGTAGGTGTTGTAACAGTACAAACTGTGAAATGTACTTGTAGCTGTGACTGTCGCTGAGAGAAACAAGCTGGAGCAGCACAGATTTGTACAAAGTAATTAGACGTCCTCGCCATTTTATATGGTTATTATTCAAAACAACCAATCAGATTGCTCGATGTGAGCTATTTAAAAAACAGTTCTGCAGTCATAAAACCAAATGCTGTGAACTCCTTTTATTCTTGTTGAAATGATTAATTCATAAACTCTGACCGATGATAGCAGTAACAATTAATTGCAAAACATTTGTACGGCCGAGTGTGGTGAAACACAGTCTTTGTTCTTCTCTGCTCTCACTTTGTTCGCTCAGCTGTCAGCAGACCTGAGTGTTGCTTCACAGGTGAATGTTCTGCACCTTTCCCGTCTACTGCATTATTAAAGAGGTATTGCAGTGTTATGCCATTAATTCGTGCCTGCTATCCACATTTTTAGAAACGGAATGCTGAAGACACATTTTGTTGATTTATTATTCATATTTGAATGTTCACCATAATTTCTTCACATGTATATAGGGCATAATAAGTGACTTGGAGCGATGTTATATACATTTTTTTACAGTATGTGTATATATAACTTTTTTTTTTACAGTATTTGTATATAGAGAGAGATATTTACATATATATTTCACTGTATTGCATGCTTTTTAATACATTTCCCTTGTATTCACATTGGGTGGTGATATACTTCTACAGGGAGTAATATTTGATGGTGTTTTAATGAGTGATATAATCGTAGAAAAGTATAATTTGGCCTCTGGGTTGGTTATGGTCGGTTTTGGTCTGTTATCTCATAAAAACTTGTTTGGTTCTTTGTTCTCGGTTCTGGTGCTTTGTGCGCACTCCATCTAGGGCCCGAAGAGCCGAGAGCTCCGACTGAAGAGGGATGAGAGAGACAGAGATAAGAGGTTCATTAATCATCTCACCCCCCGTGCCTGAGTAGTTTATCTGGGTCTATAAAATAAAACAAACAGAGTCAAAGTGATATGAAAGAATCTGAAAATTGATCTTGTACAATGAAACACTGGGGTGAAACAGGAGTGTCGTTCTGCTCTGTGCTGATCGGGGACTGCTCCTGCTGCTGATGGGAGCCACCTGATCAGCTTTTCTCTTCCCTCCAGCACCTGCCTGGAGGCATCGGACAGGTTGCCACCTGTCAGGTCCTACTCCAACCCAAGAGGCTCCTTGGCTGTCCTCAGACTGTAGATGAGGACGGCACAGAGATGGAGGTGGATTCCCCGGAAGCTGTCCCATCCTCTTTCCCAGGCTGATTCATAAAGCTTGACAGAGTGTACTAACATCAGTGACACTGGAGCAGTGGTTCACCTCTACAACAGCCAGGGGCTTGATGGAAAAGTTACCTTTGTAGTTGTACCTTAACCTTGATCATGGTGGGGGCCCTGGCGACGACGTGGTACCCATCAATCAAGATGATGGGACGGGGAAAATTCAATCTATCCAGGAGCACATCATCGATGGCCCTCCAGTCTTCCTGCTTGAAAACTGAAATGCAATCAACAGACAATCACAAATAGCCTGTGTCACAGAGGGGACAATGGCTGCTGCCAAGGAGTGGCCCACTCTAAAATAAGCAAATTTTAAATATAGAGTTGCAGTATGAGGTAAACATTCCAAATTTGTATGTTGAGTACAGACTGTGTATCCAAATGTCTGTTATATATTTTCAGTTATCATGATTTGAGTTCAACAGAACACTATAGGGTTTAATTTGGCCCACCAGATGATTCTAATGCAAAAAAAGTCAAGGTAAACTTCAAAAATATAATAATGTTTGTGCTGTTTTTTGCAAGGTAAAAACTCTCTTGAAATATTAAAGATATTATTAATCACGTTTCATACTTCAAGTATGGCGGGCAGAGTAACACTTCAAATATAACAATATGACAGATTCTTGCCTTTGACCTGTGGCTCATCATTACGTTTAATGTTTTCCAGATTCTGTCAGAGAGATTCACCCTCACAGCTGCATTTTCGCAGTTTGATTTTCCATCTCAGATGTTATAAAAAAAGAGAAGAATGAGATGGCATTTGCCTTAAGGTGTGCTAACTGCCATTTACATGACTTATTAAAGCACTTTCAGGACATAAAAGATATTTTCTTCTTTTCAGGGAAATGGAGTATGCCATTAAGAGATTAGCACATGACAGAATATCTAATTCCTTTGTGCTGCAGCTGGCTCCTCATGCACATCATGTAATCAGCCAAATTATATGAACATCTGCAATCAGCTGCACAGCTGGAGAGCTTCATGACCCTCTCCCCCACTTTGTCAAGTGCAACAACATGCCCTTTTTCACAGTTTGGGGCAGATTGTGACACCCATGTGTCTTGATTGGGTTTGATTGAACTCACTATTATTTTTTTCATTAATGATTAAGCCATGTGGCAGAATGACCTACAATTAGTGCAAAAAAAAAAAAAAAAGGTAAATTACTGAAACATCAGCGAGCATAATTTGAGAAGCCAAGAAGAACAATAACAACAGTCTGGAAAAGCATCTGCATCATTCTGATCACCATTTTTACTAAACTATTTATACTGACCATCTATGTAGTGCGGGCTAAAAGATGTACTCCATTTTAATGACCTGCAGAAGTTGGGCAGAAACTTCTTGGAAATTAAAATGGCATGATCAGCAGAAGTTAAGCAGAAACCAGTTGGAGGCTTCCTGGTAATTACCAGCTATTTATTTATTTATTAAGTGCTTAATGGAAGATAGACTATTAATATTAAATCACGTTGGGGTAATTTGCAATTTATTTTGAGGTTGTTATTGTGGGACTTTGGAGGTAATTTTTAAAAGGAAATAATTATCACCTACTTACCATTAATTGTGTGGATCTGTGAAATAAAATGCTTCCATTGTCTGTCTTTGGGCATGTCAGTTTAATAAGATGAAAGGAAGATTCTGATCATTCAGGGACTATCAGCTGTTATGTCCATGTTGTACGCATGTCTAGAGGCAGGACCACATCTAAGAAACTCTTCTTGGTCACTCTCCTTCTTAAAAATGTAATTTGTTAGACTCTTTTAATGACGGTACCAGCATGAAAGGGCAAAGTAAGGATAGCTTCCCTTTTTCATGCATGATTTATCACACAAATGTTGAGGCGCACGTACTGTAATTTATAGTCCAAAATGAACTGCACACACTCCCCAAAGCTCAGCTGTGATTGGGGGAAGAAAGCCTTTGTGATCTTTAAACCCTTTTCATGAAATGACCTACATGAAGGCTTGGAACCTCTGGAACCAGTTTCTCTCTCTCAGTGACTTTAAAGCCTTAGTTAAGGTACCGGAAGATGAAACCACTGGGAATTGCTTTTACTTTGAATAAGTTGGCTCTTACTTTTTGTGCTCCGCTGTGGCAGCTGAACCCGCACTCACACTTTCTCCTTGTGTGTGTCTCTCTCTGTGCTCTCCCTCTGCAGCTGGATTATGGGACGGTGGAAAAACTTCTCATAAATGTGACACCTCAAGGGGTTAGCATGGCATTTTCCCCATTTATTTTGGTTTTCATGGCTTTTAGTTCCACACGGTGTGATTTTTAGATACAGTGGGTGCAAGCAACGGGTATTTCTAAAATTCTAAGTGCTGTATCGTAGGCAGCTGGACTTGTTTCGGTTTCTTGAAGACGTTTCACCTCACATCCAAAAGGCTTCTTCAATATTAATAAACTGGAGGGGAGGTGCAGACTTTTAAAGTCGGTGTGGGAGTGTCCTTACTCCCCTGGTCAAGACGCTGCTGTCCACTTACATCGGAAGGAGAAAAATCATTCCTATGAGCACAACAATGTAAACATATTGGCCAGAGAAGACAAATAACAAATAATCCATCTATGTCAAACTGGAACGGCTGTCCTAGAACGGAGGAGGTGGCCTATGACATAATCTACCACCCTCAGGACTGAGTTCCCTCCCCAGACAGCGTAACAGCCATTCACACCTGGGCTCACTTAGCCCCAGCAACCCACCTGAAGTCAACGACCCACAAGTGGCCCTAACGACTCTGAAACTCAAAGCTCACACCTGTCCTTAACGACTCTGTAAGGTCACTCCCACACAGAGTTTAAAAGCCTGCAACTCCCCTCCAGTTAGTTAGAACCAAATAAGCCTCTTGGGTGAGAGGTTAAACGTCTTCAAGAAACTGAAACAAGTCCAATTGCCTACGATACAGCACCTAGAATTACCATGACCTGGATGACTGAGAACCCTCATCAACACTATTTCTAAAATTGCTTTGAATAATTTAATGCACTGCTACCTTCGCTGATGCTAGTATAACTGCTAATAGTGTTGTTGCTGCTGCGACCACTACAAAACAAACTTTTGGGACAACACTGAAAACAATTAGATTTCCAGAATTCAGTATTTTGATAAACAATTATGAGAGCAGTGAGAGAGTGGGTGAAAGGCCAAGCGAAGAGACTTAAAAAGCTCTCAAGACTTCACTGTAAGCGGACCTTGAGCTGGGATTCTTTTAGGACCACTTTTTCCAAGGTTACAATCAACCTTCAAACTCAACTAATCAACAGAAACCTTTCCACAAATGAAGAAGCAATAAATATAATCCACTGTTTCTTCAATGAAAATAGTTTTGAAGGGGGTCACACAACATCTGCTGTACCTGTGTGGTGTTGTCAAGGCCATGTCTCCACTTTTCCACCGTGTTTGTTCATGTAGGTGAAACAGCGCCCCCTGGGTTGCAGCGTGCGTAAATATCAGTCGTGACGCTATCACGCCGTGGACGTCAGGTGGAGGTAGCGTCCCTGATTGCGAACTTCAAGCAACTGCGAATCTTCGAAAGGCGAGAGACTGTAGGACAAGAAACTGTGGAGGGGAGGGAAGGTCGTCCCACAAAAGTCCCAACATTCAAGAGAAACGACCACGACGGTGAAAAAAAGTTTGGGGAGATTTGCTCGTGATACCACCATGTTTGTTGTCTTGACTAGCAGCGGTGGAGGGTAATTCCTGGAATTGTGCGGAAAAACACTCACAAAAAAAAAATGAAAGTAAGTGGAAGCTAAAACTGGACCTGTACCCTGGTGGAAAAAGAAGACGTGTCAGAAGTGGACAGGAGAGTTGGACGCCTTGGTTAAAGACGCCAATATGAGGAACCTCAAACACCCTCAGGTGAGCCAGTACACTCCCTCTTCTCTCTTTAGACTGTGCAGCTGCACTGATGGAAAAGTGGCCCGCCGTGGCTAAATGCGTAATTCCTTAATTCTTTGAATTACCTGAACATAGCTGTTTGTGTTGTATTGTAGCTCACCTTACTTGAGTTCGCCATAGCCTGCTGTAAACACACAGACAGACAGTCAGCACCATGGACAGAGCCCGCTGGCTGTGGGTTATTTTGTTGAGAGGGAAGACAGACAGATAGATGAACATATCTACTGACAGACACATAACAGAACCACGTGAAATGTGTGTTTGAACATCAACCTGTCTTCTCAAGGACAGAAAAAAGTGTGTTTTTGTATGACTATGACTACTTGCAGGCACATTTTCTAAAGTTTCACCGGTACCTTCACTTTATTTCCTTGTCCAAGCCAGCACTAACACGTATTCAGTCAGAATAAAACTACTAATAAGTGATTCCTCTTTCCTCTTAGCATAATCTTGCATATGCTCATACCTTAAGTATGTGTTGTATCTGGCACCCTTGATTAAACATCCTACATGGCTTCTTAAGATGAATCACTTCCTCGTGTTAGATTTAAATTCAGTTCCAAACTCTGTGTTTGTTCTGTAAAATTACTGTATAATGTGAACAATGCCACGCTCCATTTAATATTTTGGTGTATGTGTGCATGGACCAGGGGTTTGAAGTAGACTAGTCACAGAAAAGGCAATGTGATCAGTTAACACTGCAGTTGTTCATCAAAAATACGTCTACAGGGCAAAACGGCAATCATTTTCGGCATTTGAAGACATTAGATCAATTTTATTGAATAAATTGTATTGAACAGGAAGTAGCTGTTAGATGAAGAGCTGCGGGCGTCAGGCTGCACACCTCCCACTTCTCTGGGAGGTAACAACTCATTAATGTTATCAGCTTCCCTATTATGACTGAGTTTAAATTCGACATATTGCCAAAGAGTTGCTATTGCTATTCCTGTTGATAACAATTCCTCTGCCATAATCTAACTCTCTCCATGCTAGAAGTTAAATGTGACTCCTGTTACTCTGCACTGCGACTCTGCTGCTGGCACCGCTGCTGCAAGGAGTAGACACCTTCGGCAGTAGTAATAGTAGACATAGCATCCGTTGTCATAATACAGATTTTTTTTTTTTTAAAGTAGAAAGATGGAGCAAGTTATATAAGCTGTGTAAGCATGACCACCCTGTAACACTGGGAACACCAACTACCGGGACAAGCCTGGTGCAAGGTTGGAAGAAGTTATTTATAAGGAATATATGAGCAGAATATAAAAAATATGGGCAGAAGTGCTGCCACTTGTCTGGCAAGAAATAAAGTACCAATGTATTTTATTTGTTCGTTCAGTACAAGGTAAGGTTAAGGAAAAAAACTGATAAACACTAATCATATGGTAATTTTTTTTGTAATATTATGATAATAATGGAAATAAAAAAACTAAATTTTCCATTTTTGAATGCTGAATTGGCCCTCCTACAAGATGACAATACCAGCAGTGGCCCCAAGCTAATTTGAGTTTAAGACCCCTGTTGTTGACAGATTAAATTCTCATTGAAACAGGCTGAGGAATAAAATGACTGCAGTTTAATCTGGAGTGTTTTTGTACATTTCCATGAACATCTGAGCAAAATAATGTTCACCAGTTTGTAAGAGATCAAAAGGTAGTCTTAGTGAATCCTCTCTGCCAAGAAATCTATCAGACGGTTTGCCATGGTGGAGGTTTCTTGTCAGATACACAAATTCCTTAATGAATTTAGGGGTCTTGTAGGAATTTCCAGTGGTTTGTTTTAAGCTCATAACAGATGCAGTTTTACCTGACTCTTTGTGTTTTTTGCAATCCCTACCCATCTTTAATTTGCAGGCGTATTTTCCCAAAAATACAAAAAGTCTGTGCTGACATTCATTCTGGCCTGAAGCGTGGAACTAAAACAAATTTAGGGGCTGCTGACAGCTCTCATCTTATCTTAAAATACGTCTGACATATCCTTGACTGTATTGATGTTTGACAAGATCTGGTTTTACTGTCAGTTTTGATAGTGCCCTTTGTTTGAACTGATTACATTTTAAATATAATGCAAACAGACAGGCAGCATTTTGGCACTGCACTCATGTTAACTAGTTGCTACAGCTAAAAATGAATCTTCAATGCAATGCAGTTTGTATCTTTATTATTATTTTGACTGAGACATAAGGACACAATAGGCTTCTGTGCATGACAACTTAACAACAATTGACAAATATGAGAAATGGGACCTGTCTTTATAAACAGGTTTTAGGCATTTCAAAAACGAGGAACATGACTGCTACCCCAACAGGGTTTCCATCTGAATTACAATTATTGTTTGTACAGGAATAACTATCTTCAGAACACATTTTCCACATGAGGGGAATCAGTGTTAGATTTATGCAATCCTCCAAACACCTGCTGCAAATAAGTCAAACACTGACAATAAAATGAATGTATTAGTGTTAATTCAGCTGCACAACATTCCCACCTGATATGCTCCACTGAAGTGGTTAAAGTTTCAAATTAAATATGTGTTATGTACACGCACACACACGCACGTTCAAAAGTGTGTACACTGAGCAATTGTAGCATTGTCACTTTCTCTGTTGCCTTGACTGGAGGAAAGAAATGAAAGATGACCCCTGAGGATATTGTCACTGTGTGATGTGATTGTATGTGGTAGTGTGGTCTGATTGCCCTGAAACAAGTTGTAATTCAGCCACTGACAACTCCATTCCAGATCAGTACTTCACAGAAGAATGACTGTGTGTGTGTGTGTGTTTCTTGTGTTCTACCTTTTAGAAATACAAATAAATATGGACATGTGAAAGCCGTAATCAGTTAACTAATTAAAATAGCGTAGCGTTAACGCCCCTCGTAGTGTTTCCCTGTTGTATTACTGTTGGTACCGCTGTTGCAAAGTCAGCATTAGCAACACAGCTACCACTTGCAACCCTGCTACTGTCCAAAGCAAAAGAAAAACAACCATAAGAATCCCAAATTGACCTAGAAACCCTGATCTCAGTGCTTTGAAAAGGCAGCCTAAAACACCTGGCAGTAGGCGGATTTGGAAAGGAAGTTCTGGGCGTGCCAACAGTGTGAAATACTCCTCCTCCTCCTCTTTGTTGGTTTTTATCAGTAGACTAAAAACCACAACGCCATCCACTGTATCGGAGTGCATAACATCATGCTATTCACTGATGGGTGCGCTGTCTTGAGTGAGTGATAGCAGAATGCGCAACTCCAAAAATAGAAAATCAATATGTGGCGGCCAATGTTGATATTGTGGCGGAAGTTGATGCTATCAGTATCTGCTATCAGTATCTACTGTATGTGTGCTGGTATTGCCTGTAATTTGGGGTTTTGTGTCTAATTGCCCTGTTATATTCTTTGTTTTTATATTCTTATGCAATTCACATTTAATTATTTATTTTCTCTAAGTTCCTCTATTGATCTGTGCTTATTCCATCCTTGTGCTGCTGTAACACTCAAATGTCTCCTCTGGGGGATCAATACAGATTATCTTATCTCACCTTACTATTATGAGGCAATCGCCAGGTGCACTAGCATTTTTATTTCTTTTTTTTTTCTCATCCCATTTTTCTGCACTGCAGCCCTTCTCACTGGTTATTTACCTTGTTATCTTTTTTGATGGAGAAGACTCAGA
Organism: Lagodon rhomboides; assembly: GCA_039737535.1. NCBI lineage: Eukaryota > Metazoa > Chordata > Actinopteri > Spariformes > Sparidae > Lagodon > Lagodon rhomboides. The sequence goes on from CM077791.1 coordinate 11,873,853, forward strand.
AGGGTGCACCTTTTTCTTATCTTTCCAGAGTTAAATTAGCTGTGTTTTGTGTAATGTGTGTTGACTTTAGTGTGACTTCAGTAATCATTGTTTGAGAATGACTTTCAACATGGCATTACTACTGCAATGAAACTAATTAACTCAGCCACTCTCAAATTCTACTGGTGCACATATTTGTTGGGGTTAACAATCCAAATTATGTCATTGAACTTTTTGCTCCTACAGCTAATGTCATTTTGTCAACTACTTTGCCTTTAAAAAACAACTGAGAGCCAATTTTAACATCAGTCTTCTTTATTGCTGTTTTTATTTATTTATTTTTTTTTGCAGTGGATGTAAATGGTCACTCAGGGGGTGATAGGGTCACACAAAATAATAACTTGTCTGTCAAATGGGCGTAAATCCCTATGTGATTTGGGGGGCATATGATTTGCCTCCCTAGTATATCACTGTAAAGACACCTACCAGTGTTTGCAGTATTCATTAAGTTTTTCTTGTCTGGCAGGGTGTTGTGTTACAGTGTTTGAGTTACACCACTAAATTTGGTGGCAACTTCAAGTTGCTCCTGAGAAAATTTCATGTAGTCGTCCCCTCCAAAGTTCATATTTGATTTTCACCCATGCAGATTGAAATTTTCAGATTTAAAAGACTAGCTCATCGCACCTCATATGGACTTTATGTACTTTGAGTCCCTCTGCTGCCAGCAGACATTTGGAAACCTCCCGGACATTGCACTTTGCAAATCTACAAAAAAATGTGTGTGACACCTCCCCTGCTACAACTTAAACTTATCTTATCTTAATCTATCGTGGACACTGAAATACTGTCCTGTTCCCTGATCATGGAAGTTAGGCAACAACCGAGCCTTTACTTGCTAGCATCATGACTGCACATTGTACTTTCAAATCTTTCAGTGCACTAAAAAACAATTTATCCCTTTTAAACTGATAAAAGTAGAACAGCCTATGTACAGAGAGAGGTTCCTTTGGTGATGGCCTGATAATATGTTGTTGAAAAGGGCAAAAAAACACTTGTAGGCTATGTTCCTCTACACTGTACAGCATATGCACAGGAAAAACTGCACTTTTATATAGATATTTGTCATAAAAAACATGATGCTCCGCATGAATGAAACATACTGTATATCAATGGAGTGCACTTTAAGGAAAATTGCCTTCTAACTGTGAATGAGTTCACAATTGCACTTGTGCTTTATGTGGATGACTTTGAAGTAGCCAATCATTTTGGGATCATCAAAGTTGAAACACAATTTGCCAAGTCTGTAGGGCATCCAGAAGTGATGCTCAGCAACAACAGATACATTCTGGTTTCTTTCAATTCTGATGTGCAAGAGGGGGGAAAAGCCCTTTGTGTCAGAACTATGGTGTGAAAGGAGCATGTCCTCTGACTAAAAATCTGTTACTCTCCAGACATCTTACATGATGTCTTGGAAGGCATTGTCTCAGTTGTCTCTTTTCTGTGTCTTTCAGACCTGATGGCCAAATGGCATTTTATGCCAGATAAGCTAAATCAAGCCATCAAGTCCTTTAATTACACATTTACTCATGCTGGCTGGCCTCAAACAATGGGAAAATGATTCTCCTCCAAAGGGTCTATTGGTGGAATTTGGCATGAGACTTGTTCTGTAATCTGGCTGCTTTCATTTTTCATTGCTCACTGTGTTCCTCAGGGAAACACTACTCTGAGTGATAATGGGCAAAGAATGGAAACAATGAAATCGATAGGCCTAATCGTGAATTATATTTTATGTAATTAACACAAATTTTAAGCCTTTAAAAGAAGCCTACACAGCATTTGTACACAGGTCTACTACTCACATCCCGATAGTTAGATAATAGATTTATTTTCCATGCTGTAGTTTTGGTAGGCCTATTTGATCTATTTGATGTTAACAAGCAGAAAACCATTTTAAAAGGAAAATTTGACCCAGAGTGTAACAACGCGAACCAAGAGGCAGGCATGGGAAAATATGGCGCAGCAAATATACGCATCGTGCCCACTATAATTTCTGCAATTATAGCATTACTGTGTAGGGTAGGGGACGAGTATGTGTATTTCTAATGCGATTGCTCACCAACATTATCCCTTCATCATCTAAACTGTAGTGTTTCATTAAGTCTCGGACTTTGGAGGATATTTCTCCTACCTCTATTGTCTTTGCACCTTTTTCCTCTGCTTATGAAACTCTTAAGCCTCTTAAGAGTCCTCCTCCCAACTCGTAACAGTTCCTCACCTAAGGGATTGAGGGCTGAAATGCTTTGTGAATTACTTTATCTTTACTAGGATCTAGTCTTAGCTTTAAGGGAAAATTCTGAGAAAACGCCTGAAGAATTATTCTTAGAATTTCGTCAATAGGAGCAACACTTGGCACTATAAAGCTTAATGAAGGCGGCCCCAGACACTTACCATTTGGACTGTTGCCAGGAGTTGAAATGACAAAGGCTTTGAGTTTTGACACATCAAAATTTAGCAGAATTTTTTCTGCAGAAACAATGCCAGCATTGATATAAGAGCACTTTAGGTCTTATCAGCTTTTTTAACACCCCTCTATGTGAGTTATTAAGCTGTAAGAGTTAGCCAAAATCTTCCCACTATCAGCATACAAAGTACAGGCGAACTTATGGTAACTCTCAACAATTTGACATTTGCTCAAACTGTCAATGTTTCTTCCCCAGATGGATACACAACAGGAAATAACCATGAGGGTTATTGTCTGCCGAACACAGTTGAAGATTAAATAGGCAGGGTCAGTGGTTTATTGGGAGCAGAGTACTTCAAAATAAAGACCCCGAATGTAGCAAAGCACAGTGTAAACTAATAGACATTTCTGAGGAAAAAAGAAATGCTTCAAATGAGTCCAGCTTTTGACATCGTATCAATGGCAACATATGCAACATACGTAGTGATGTTAGCAGCCAGTCACACACAGAGATCTTATCTACCTCATCTGTGTAGAGAGAGGTATTTGACATTACCAAATTTTCTGTAGCTGTAAAATATAGAGAAGAAAATGTACAAAAAGTACGAAGGAAAACACCCTCGTATCAAAAAAAAAACAGGCTCATCACAGCCCCATTGCCAGAATAAATGTTGGCAACGTACGCTTTTGAATACCATGGAGATGTTGAAACTTACATTTCTTCATATTTATTTTCAATAACCAGACCATAAGCAGAGCATTGTCACAACATAGAATTTCTAATTTAAAGGGGCACTGTGTAGTTTTGGAAAATAAATTTGAACTACAATATTACAATATTACAATATTTATGTTGTAATGATGATGAGGTACACACTTAGAAATATTTGTCTTTTTTATAACTGAATAAACAAGCTGTTATCAGAGGAAAATAAGATGCCCAGAACACTGTCTTAAACTAGAAAGGTGGCAGGGTCTGCCACATATAAACAAGTAAAATTCAAATTATCCAGTGGTGTGACTGTTGCAAATGTTGAAATGCCATGGTCCCTAGTCCCAAATGTTTCTCACTTTCAAATGTTGAAACGGCATTTTGAACTGTCGTCAGTGGCTTGCCAGCCCTCTTGCCAATAACTCCACCACAATTTTCTCCAATTTCTGATATGAAAGTCAGGTCGTAAACATGTAAAGTCAATGTGATATATTATAAGTATATATACGTTTTGTAAAAATTTCAATATGGTACTTATCCTACGACACGTACAGACTTTAACATATCATTGGTATGTCTAAAACGTTACCTGCCAACATTTTATCCTGGCAACTGGGCTGCTCATCCTCTGGCTGTGATGGATGAAAGAACAGAGAAGTTCAAGATGGAAAAATACAGCACCTAACTGTGTCAGCTGGGATGGCTGAATGTCACAATTAATACTGGTTAACGTAGAAAATGCAATGGTTAATCGCCACACAAATACATCGAAAAGACTGGGAAAGGCAAAACCCGACAGCAGGTGACATGGTGACAAACGTGATATGTTGCCTCTGCCCATGTGCTGGATGGGGCACTGATGGCATTTCATGAGAAGTGCTTGACATGCACGTGCAAGCAGTAATAAAACAAAATGGGGTTGGAAAATGAAACCGCCTCAAATCTGACATCCATTACTTGTGACCTTTTGAAGTCTTGGCTCTTGTCTTCCCTTTTCAGCCTGACTGATTTGTCAGCTACAGAAACATGGTTTCATCATGTCTGTTTATCTGGCAGGGAGAATAGTCTGTAGTTTTTCAAGTTTTCATCTAGAACGTGCAGTAGCTCACGCAGCATAAACACCGCTTTTCACTTCAGTTCGATTTATGCTTGAGTAGGCACCACTGTTATTAATGTTTGCTTTGAGAGTTACAAAGGTCTGTTGAGTGAAAAGCATCCAGCTCTCATAATGTTCTTAAGCAGGCAGGAATCTCATAAAATACTTTAATTCAGGAAAGGAGAAGAGGTAAAAGTACAATTGTCTGAGATTCAGAGGTGTGTGAGTTATCCCAAGAGGGTTTCTGGGAGCTCATCAAAGCTCTTTCCATCGTTGCCTGCACTCTAATTGGGCAATGCTGCGATGGAAAACTAAAATAAGGCACAATGTACAGGTTCTTAATGAAAGTAATAGGAAGAAAATCCAGCCGTCCTCTTTATAGCCTTGATCGTGTCTGGTTTTTCCAGGAAATGATAGCTCAGCACATAATAGATTGTCCCTGCACCGTGATGTTTTATTGTGAGAGTAATGCTCCAGTCTGCCTTTGGGGTTGTGCTGCCAACTGTATCTGATATTGGGGAAAATATTAAGTACGGTAATTACCCATTCTGGTTGAGATAGGCCCCTGCACCTATTTTTCCCCGAGTTTAATTGCTTCCTTTGGGATAATTAGTAATCGTTAAGAGATAGTCAATTGGGCATTTATGTGCTGTCATGATGCACTGTACCAGACATCCAAACATTAAGTGGTGCATCATTAGCTGAGAGGTCAGCAGAGTGGTGCTACTTAAACTAGAACCCCTCAAAGAGGCCCACCAGTAAACTGTGGCTCTGTTATGATCCAGAGCAAAATATCGAGTGGTGGTGCTGCTGTGAATATTTGTACGATTCCATTGTACTCTACAACTGCAAATCATGATCTATCATCGACATTACTGACAGATCTGAACCAAAGTTAAGACTCCACAACAAATAGAGAATGTGATAGTGTGTGAGCGTGGATGTCAGAATGTGAGAGTGTGTAAATGGAAGTAATATTATTGTACCACTTAACTCAAGTTCTTTTTATAGTACAAATATACTTTACATTTGCTGTACATTCTGGTGTTTAGTAAATGTTGCTGTCATGGACTCTGTTTAATTTATCACATTTTTGTGTGTTCTCACCTACGTTGTCTGAGTGTCATGTTAAAATTAGTAACGTGATTATTCACTTTGCCTCCAATTTTCTTCTCTTTGATCTGCCAGATCAGATTAGGTCAGCAGCTGGAAGGGCTTTCTGTACTGTAGATTTGTTTGTACCCCTGTTTGGGAAACAGTATCATGGTCCATTTAGTCATGTCTGTGTTGATTTATTTTAGGGCAGTGCTCTGAGTGTCAGCAAACTTACTCCTGCACAGCTTGTTCGTTAGCAAGACATTTAAACTGAAGTAGTTACACCATTAGAGGTGATACTGGGTATAATGAGGTCTGCATACTGTAGTGTACCTTGAGAAAGGTCGCTTGACTACAGTGGTTACCACACTGAACTTTTGGGGAAGTGTGCAAGTTTCCAAATAATTACATAATCACAAAACATTTCTGGAGCCTCACAGCAAAACAGAGTTGCAGCATTCTCCTAAACAACTGAAGTTGAAGGGAACATGTTGTAAAATGTGAAAAAAAAACCAACATAAAATGGCTCCATATAGCTCATCTGCCAGAATCCAAGTCCCCGATGCCCCAAGATCAGAAACAGATCTGAAGAGACGTTATTTACACCCTTTATGTGCACTCTTTCACCCACTTTAGACAGGGTGCATGGTAGCACTTTTAGTTTAGCAGCTACAGTGATGATTTTGGATTAAAATAGGGTGTAAATAACATCTTTTCATATCAATTTGGGATCTCTGTGTTTCTGGAGACTTGGATTACGCTGGATGCAATGTTATTTTTTTTAAAACACATCCTCATCTGCTTAGCTCATCTACCTAGCTCTAGATATTTTTTGAGGACTACAAGACTCTACCCGACTTTCCATCTGCAAGCGGGTAAGTAAATAATGACTGAATTAGAATTTTTGGGTTAACTTTTCCTTTAAACCCTTCCTACAGTGTAGCATATGCAAGAGAATTTTCCTGCTTATGGGATGATATAATTCATTTATGTCTTTACTTTATCCCACCATTAACATTGTAATGTAAGGATGAAGGTTGAGGTTAATGTGAAGCAAAGTGTCTGCATCAATATCTGCCAGACGGAAATGGCTCTACAGCAAAGTACCTCACCTTGTGCACTGGATCATGTGCCGTCTCATTATGTAATGATTTAGTCAAGAAGCTGGCAAGAGCAAGGAGAGGAGGAAGTGTTTCAGGTCCAATAAAACATTTAGAGGATCCAATCATGTGAGTCAGTTAAGGGGCTTAATTGTTACTGTAAGGTTACTAGATTTAAGCAGTAGCCAGGCCTGTATACAAGACTTACCTGCCATATGAAAGTTATTATTGTATGTTTTTGATAATGCAAGTACAGTTCTTGGTGAAGTTCCTAAAATAAGTGCACTGGAAATAGTTTCTGCAAATTTGACACATCCAGCATGAAAATTGAGGTCCTGAAACTATTTGCATATAATATCCTTGTAAATGGAGGGCAATTGCACCAGGGAGATTGCGTGGGACCTGAGGGAGTCTGCCCTGGGATCTGTGAAGTTGCTGTGATTTTATGATCTAAACTATTGCCTGCAGCAAATTTAGATCTCCTCACTGCCCCTTCACATTCTCCTCTCCTGTCAGTCAGAGGACCAGAGGGCCTGTCGCAAACTGTGTATGTGTGCATCCTGCAGGTATGTGTTTTCAAATGCACACCAGTGAGTGTCAAGAGGGGTCTACATGTCATCCCTGCCGCTGTAAGGGATCTTACATGTTCATTCAGTCAGCATAAAAACCTCAGTAACACCAGCAAGTGGGCGTGCCCCCTGGAGCCCGAGGGGATGAAGAAACCTGAATCCATTCAATAAAAATGAAACAGATAAGACATCCAAGCTACTGCGGCTAGAATGCAAGCGAAGCAGGAGTCGTCTGATCCTGCCAGCTCTCCTGAGGTCATGCAGACCTTGGTGGTGTTGAAGCTTTAATCTGGAATAAAAGAAGATGGAAAGGAATTCAGGTGCCTCAGGAGGTGGAGGTGTGACAGGGTGGGAAGAAAGAGGAATATTTTGTTTAACCACTATAAGATTAGGTGCTAAAATGGCCACCCTCATACAACGTCAATGTCACTGAAACGCTAGCCGAGTTCAAAAGTGAGTTTCCCTTTTATCTTGCAATTTTCCATTTATGAGGCACGGAAAGCAAACTATCATTTAAAGCGTTTTATAAAAAGACAATCATCCACACAATGATTTTAGTTCCTAAGGTGCACAGTCCTCTGTAAAATGTTTGCATGTGGAAAGCCTGTGGTAGCAGGTACATGTACACACAGACTGATGGTTATGATGATGTACTGATAAAGACATCAGCATGAAAAGTAATAATGGAGGCAATTTCTTGGTCTTCATCAAAGGAAAAGTTCTTAGCTAAAATCCAAATTATTTTAGCTGCAGACAAGATCTCCTCTCAGTAATGGCTCCATTATGATGTTGAGCTCCCTGTTGGTTTCCATTATCCAGATCAGAAGAAAGAATAATTTTCCTGCCTCTCATCTGAGGTAAATACAAAGAAGCTCAAGAAAATAGTTCCTTCCCCTGTAACCTGTGGTACTATGTACAAAATGAAATGAAATATTTTTCTATCCAATGGAAATGAAGTCCATTAGGTCAGAATATTAAAACATACAGTACTACATATGCAAAAAACACATGTGTCCAGCTGTTCCATCCTAGATAAACCAGCTCTGATGACAGACAGCAGGAAAAGGATGATATGTTGGCATCTTATTATTTTTATGCCTCGAGGGAGATAGTAGTGATACAGCACATGCATAAACATTAGGTTTATAACAACATGAAATGTACATAAAAATGTGTATTTGCTCACGCTGTGTTAACATTAACAGCATGTTGAGGTGAGGCCCTGAAAGGGAACGCCACATTGAGGAATGTTTCCCATCAGTGACAACACCGATATTACAGATGAACCAGTGAATTATGAGTTGTCTTTTATTATGTAGTAGTCACAGGAAATGCAATGTGGTTGTCAGTTACTGTAGCAGTTAACTTAATGCATCTACAGAGCAAAACAGGGATGATTGTTGGCATGTGTTGAAAGTGGATCAGTTGGAAAAATGTAGCAGGGCAGTTTTATTCAGTCTATAGGAATCACGACAGCCACAGTTTGCAGCTAGATGAAGAGTTGCAGGCAACAGTGAAGTAACCAACTCCTTTTCCCTCATTTACTTTATCAGGTAGCCCATTAGCACTGGATTTAAATCTGAAATGTTGCCTGATAGGCGTTTTTTGCTTTAGGCTTTAACAAAAATCCTCTGCAATCGTCTTGTCAGTCAACTCTGGTCACGTGAGTAGTCAAATGGGATTGCTGCTCTGTGCTGCTGCCATACACAGCAGATGAGTTTGTAATTGCAGTGCCCGTCATTCGACTAGAAATTGATTAAAAAAGCAAAATGGCAGTGGGGGGCCATCTGCAATTAATACAATCAGGGAATTCCCAAACACTGTGTAACACTTGTAACACTAATGTAGCCCTGACTCTTCGCCTCTCTACTGTGTCATTAGTTCATTGAATCAAATCGACCTCATGTTCTTCGAACACCAGATTCTGGGATGTGAGGGATTTCTACATCTGAACCAAAATAATGTAAAATAGCTAAGATATTTGTGTATGCATGCATTTGTATAACACTGAAGTCACACAAATCCTCCAAAGCTGATGCCTACTTGTTTTACTACTAACCTATAGAAAATGTGAGCTCAGAACTGCTGAGGACTCTTGCATCTTTGATCAAAGAGGTTTTCTTATGAATTCTTGTTACACCTAACTCACACACACACACACACACACACACACACACACACACACACACACACACACATGCCAATGTAGCAAACATCCAGGAATATGACAAAATGTGAAATTTCTGTTGCAAGTATTTAATTTTTTCAACCCCAGGGAGCAGATCTGTTCCTCACGTATGCAGGTAATGACAGCCATCATGGAGGTGCTTGTGTTTAATTGCACAAAGTGCAGTTTGAGAGACACCGGGGGAAAAGCTGTGGGGTGGTGAAAAACAAATGAAGAAAAAATAGGGTAGGAGTGGGAGTTATAGACAGGCGGAAAAGGAATGAGAGGAAGATTTATCCGAGAGGAGGCTGACTGTGGGGAACTAAGAGAAAACACCAGAGAGAATAAAGGTGTGATATTTCTTTTTCCATGTTTTATTCCTTCAGTGACATGCTATTCCCTGAAAACTTTTCACTGCATTATATGGCAGGATGAACATCGAATAAGTCTTATAACTTAGAAGTAGGGCAAGACCTGCAGCACACCTGTCCTTTTGATTGACTTAGAAATGTACAGTGATCCATGAATAAATGCATTCACCCACATGCACAATCACATACGCCCAAACAAAACACTCAGAGAGGAAATAATGGATTTGCTGCCAGAACATTAATGAACACTTGCCCTTTGATACTGTTGTAGCTGTCAGAAGCTAGGCGGCATCATTGATGCAACGGAGAGAAATCCCAGCAGTTTGATGTTTATTTGTTGTGGAGTTGGTGACAGCACAAGCCCAAGAAATTAATTTATTTCATCAGAGAACGGGTCTAATCCAATGCGCAGCTACCACCAGTGACTGTTTTTCCATCACGCCCCTGTGAACAGGACATTACTTCAAGGAACACAATTCACTTAATTGAAAAACTTGTAAACGGAACAGTAAAGAAAATAGAAGAACTCTCCTCCTAAATGTCATTTCATCCACTGAAGTCCAGTACCATGAGTTTGTCAAACTAAGAAAATCGATTTGAACCCTCCCTCCCTCTCTTACACACAGACACACACGCACACACGCATTTCCACACAAAAAGGGTAACCAACTTGCTCCAAAGCCAGAGCTCGTGCCTGACACTGTGGGGCATTCTGGAAAAAGGGTAATCTGAACCATTAAATCATCATTGACAGAGTAAGTGGGAGGCAGATACACTTGAAAGGTTACAGGACACTAAAGGCACATTTTAGTCATATCGCACACCTTGGAGCTCAGCTGGCCATTTGTACAATCAATAACTGGATATGAAACCACAAGGGGAAAGCGTTTTGTTTGAGATAACAACTAGATGAACTGATTTTTATCATATTTATAGCAATACTGCGGACATTTCTCAAGAGATAGTGTCAAAAGTGTCATGACTACTGCAGGCAGGAGGGATCATTTTAAAGTAAACTACTAAAATACTATTAAGTTTTGCGGGCACAGAGGTTTACATATAAAACAAACAACTCGTTTGCATTTTCTTAAAGACTGTATCTGTGAAACACACCTGGATCAAAAACTTAGACTTTAGTTGTTTGACAGTAGTTGTACTTTATACTACTATTTACTTTACAACAGGTGTTCCTTTGTCAAAGTGTCTTTGTGTGGATTTTTTATGTGATTATACTATCAAACTACTCTAATGGCAAATGTTTTTCTTTAGTTTGTAAAAAAAGCGTGTTAGGAAATGGTCTACTCTATGTGTTGCTTTTAGTAGATTCATTCTTTCAGTGATCCAGGGTCAGATTTAGGACCTCAGTGGTGTCCATTGCAGTGTTTGGGAGTGTTTTCATCTATTTTACTAAATATACAACTATTCCAACAATTACAACAGTATTTTAATCAGAATTGCTGAGCTCTTTGTTTGTGATGACAATGCTTTTCCAGCGGTTCAGCAGAACCACTGTAATTGGCCGCTCTCTAAGCCTTGTCTCCCTCAGTTACTGTTACTACTTTCGATAAAGATATTGAACGCTCTCATATCTTCGGCAAACAGTGAACTGAACGTAACCCTTTGCAACTAAAGAGCATTGTTAACTCCCAACAGAGTTAACGATGCTCAGAAGTATGAATTGGCAGTATAAATTGTAAAAGAGTAATGTTTCATCTTGTGTAATTAAATCAAAAAGTTTCTTGTAGTTCATTACAAATCCAGTTGTGGGGGATTTTTTGTAACCTAATGAAGGCTCACAGTCAGAAGAAGAGCCTCTGATTGGTTGCCAGACACAGCCTAAGGCATCATGGGACTACTGATGCATATTTTAATTTGTGTTAACTGAACTTTGTACTAGTTCTTGTGTGAACGTGCACAACACTGTTTTCCTTTCTAGCACGGCACGGTTTACAGTGATAGCGTTGCAGGTCAATCATTTTTAGACTATGGTTCTTCAATTTCACACATAAGTAAAAAAAAAAAAAACAACCAAAGAAGAAACACAGGCAACTAATTTCTGTTCAAAGACCATTTGAGGATTTTGCAAGCTGAAATGGTAAACAGATTTTATCAACCATAGCTAGCTAGTGTTAGGATTTATTTTTTTACCTCTCTGCACCTCATGCACCTCACGCTTTAAAATTAATCTAATTGATTTACATTGTTTGATTTAAGTCTAATACATTAATACACTTGATTCTAATTGAAAAAGAATTACTGTGATTACTTGTTTTTACTAATGATCAATACTAAATAGTTAGATAATGGGTGGCAGACAGGCCCTGTTGATAGATGAGAGGGTTGGAAGCGTTGACCCTTTGCTGGTGGGGTCAATACATAGGAGAGAAGAGCCAGGGAACAAAATATATCCATCAATCCATATCTCTTAGTAAGAACAGGCCACAGTCATAAACCAAAAGTGTTTGCATGAATGTGTCCTTGAGGTGTGGAGGAGGGTGGCAGAGAAGAGACAGAGGCTAGGATAGATGGCAGGAAGAGAGTTTTTTTTCTTTCAACAGGCCGCTGACCACCTGGAGACTATCGTGTTGCTAAGGGGCTGGGACCAGCTCGTGCACCAACGAAGGGGGGCTAAGTCTAAACCACAGCACCACCCCACCTGTACAACCAATGAATATTGTTAACCTTATCTGTTCTTAACCAATGAGAAATTCTACATTTTCTGATACCAAAATTATATGGTACAATGTAAAGAGAGATTTTGCATCTTTTTCTGGGCGATTGGTTACAGAGTAACAGCACTCCGCTGACTGTGATTTGTCAAACAGAGAAAGTCCTTGATCAAGCCTTTTTTACTTAATGATACAATTCGAAATAAATGGTAAACAGTACGTCGTGGTTCTGTCTTCACTCAAATAAACGAACACGCTCAACACTAGCTTAAGCTAATGCCAAACTTGGTGGAACACTCAAAGCAAGAAGGTTCTGGATTCTAACCTGCCAGCTGGCTTGGGTTTTGAGTGGAGTTTGCATGTTAAACTCTGTTCATGGATGGGTTTCCTCCAGGTACTCTGGTCTTCTCTCATGCAGGTTACATTGATTGCTGACTCGAGATTATTCATATGTTCGACTGAATAGTTGTCTGTCTCTGTGTGTCAGCCCTGTGATTGACTGGGGAGCTGGTCAGCGTGTACACCGCTTCTTACACAATATCAGGTGGGATTAGCTGCAGCCCCTGCAACCCTCATGGATAAGGACTGATACACAGCACACTGCTTTACTTTTACAAGAGAAAAGCTTTTGAGGATAAGAAATACCCTTTAAATTTGTCAAATGTAAAACAAAAGTTTGGCTGTTGTTGCTGGAGAACCAAATAAAGAGTAGTGGTGCTACCCTTACTGTGAACTCCACCGTGTCACCACCGTCCAAACTTTTAGATCCAGTAGTACATCTCTCACTGAAGCCCCAAGCACACTGTTATGGTATATGTAGAAATCCTTGCATGACAAGGCTGCTTTTCCCCGTTACTGGGCTATGATTGGATTATTGAGGAGGGGGTCCGCAAATAGTCCATTTCAATCTCAGTCTTGCCAAGTGAATGAACTTTCTCGCATGGTTTTGTTCTTCACTCTCATTCTTGACATCTCATGCAGGCAGATTATCAATCAAAAAATAAATGAGTGAGAAAATGATATTGAAAGGGCAAGAAAGAACAAAATAGGGTAAAAGGAGGAGGATTTGGGTCAGAGACAAAAAAGAGGGTATAAGGCAAAGACATAGATACTCAAGTATGTGTGAGTGCATGTGTATAACATTTTGTGCTGTATCTTTATTTTCTGTGCTTGTGTGTCCACATGTGCATTCAAGCATGCATGGCTGTGTGTGTGTGTGTGTGTCACGAGAGGCACCCTTGAACCTATGTTGGAACGGCTTGAAGGCGGGAGGTGGATGGTGTGACAGGAAAGGGAAAAAGAGAGGAGGGAAAGAGGATGGGAGAGGGTTATAAGGGTAGTCGGATCAGTGACAAGCAGGAGCTCCCTCCCAAGAGAGAGGCCATTACAGGGGGATGGAGGGGGGACACGTTGGCGGGGCCTGCCACTGAGCTTATTGGCAATCTGTTAGCAAGGCCGCCGGCAGGAGGGGGAATAACCGGTCCAGGGACAGAAGAGTGCCTGCGAGAAAAGAAAAATCTACTCTCCTCAGGATTCCTGGCGATGGGGAGAGAGAGAGTGAGAGAGAGAGAGAGAGAGAGAGAGAGAGAGAGAGAGAGAGAGAGAGAGATGTGGAGTGGGGTGGATGTGAGGGGGTCAACAGACGACAGCACCAGAGGAGGACAGGGGAGAAGAAAGTGGGGCAGAATATATAGTGGCATTTTGTTACTGTGGAGGCAGGTTGGGAATGTCCCAACACTGGGATTGGCATTTGAATTTAGTGCAATGTGAGAGAGGGGTGGCTTTGCATTGTGAGCAAAGACCGTGGAGATGAATTGTAAAGAAAGGCATTAGGATGGAAGGGAAATAAATCAAAAAGTGTGACTGTGTTTGCCCTCTTAGACAGAACAACAAAACACATCCCAGTTTTACTGTGTATTACTGATCTGTGGCTGCTTGCAATGTCGGAAATTTGGTATGTAGTATACGTGTATGTGAATAAGACAGAATTCAGCTTTTTAATATGTAGCAAAGTGTTGATTCATTAAAATGTCTACACTCTCAAGTGTAACCAAACTCCAGAACCATAAAACATCGCTTGGTCAAATTGTAAAAAATACACAAAAAAAAAAACAGGAAAAAAAAGACTGTTGTTTACTTTACTTTCTTTCATACTGTCTGTTTTAAATGGTTTTCTAGGTTTCCAAAGTGCAATCTGACAGAGACCTCTGGGTCTTTGTATAAGCCAAGACATCTTGCAATAGGAAAAAAACTTGTCCTGTAACTTGTGTGATTTGGATCCTTTTTTAATTTAATGTAGTATTATAATCCCTCTCACAGGTGCGCACACACACACATGCATATATAGAGGAGATGAGTGAAGGGGCTACCACACATGCTACGGTGCACAATGTTAGGAGTCCATCCAAAATGTCAGTGTTAGGGGTCAGTGCCTTGTTCAAGGGCAGCTCGACAATGCCCATGATGTGAACTAGCATTCTCCAACTACTAGTCCACATCATACTTTTTTCGTCCGAATGGGACTTGAACCAGTGACCTTTGAGTCCCCAAGCCAAGTCCCCACAGACGGAGCTATTGCCACCCCCATCCCCAGCTCAGTTCTACGTGACATGCTGTGATGATACAAGACTGATTAAAAGTGTCAGTGAGTACGGCATGTCTCCAGAAGAGGATTGAGAAGAACTAGTAGGCGACAAATCCTGGATGAACACTAAAATCTCAGCCAGGTTTATTTGCATTTGACACATATCTAATCCCAGCAATAAAAACGTCACTGCCTTGTCGCCATATATGTGTATATATGGTGCTGGAAAAGTAGCAATAAAAAGACTGGGTGTGGAATGTAATGAAATACAGACAGAGAGGGGAAATTGGAGAAATAGCCAGCCGTTAGGAGAAGCAGGATAACATCTCTCATAACCATTCAAAACAGGCACTTTATTTCTTCCCATCTTCACGCTGTTTGATACTGCGCTGTTTTGTGCAGCCTGTCATGTCATTGTTTCCAGTGACTGTAGCAGTTCATGTCCTAGATGAAATTAATGATGTCCAAGGGTAAGATAAGTAACATCAATCAACAATTGATGTGACAGGCGACCTTAAAGGTGAATTACCAGCATTTACTGAAGGTAATGTCACATTAACCACAGCATCTTTGCTGAACCTCCTCCTTAGAGCCACCCACCAGAGGCCAGGTCTGGCCTCATGTGCTGTCTGAGAAACCAAGGGTTCCCAGAGAATTATTGATTCTGTCACATAACCTAATTTTTCAAAGACCTTGCTCCATGGGGAAGGAAGAAAAGGGGAGAAAGGAAACGCCACCCCATATCTCCAACAAGGGGTCATTTTTCTCCCTAACGAATGAGGAGGGAGCATATTTCCATTCCAAATGGGCTTGCAGTTATTAGTCTGGTTGGTGGGTATTTTGTCACTGTCACTAGCACAGTGAGAATTAATTGTTGAAATAGTGCCCCATGAGCCACCTTGTGGGGTGCAAATGACATTTTCTTAACCTAAGGACCTTAATCAAAAGCAACGAGGTGGAACACACCAAGTGTGTTAGATTAAGCAGTGCCAACAGGTGCAGCCTCACACCAATTTGGAAAGTCAGCAGGATTGGCTGCTAAAATAGGATTAGAGTGAGTCTGACTGGTTCATGACTTACCATTTGTGTCCTCAGGCAGCAACCAAAGATGAGGCTTTGAAACTGTCTCAAAGCCTGAAAAAAATGTAGGTATGTTGCTCACTTAAGAACATGACAGGTGTTGACTTTGTGGGTGGAACATTTTGTATCGCCCTTCCATTCACAATAAGTCACTTGAAATGTAATTATGTGCTTAATTAACAATTGTATACCCTTAATTGCCAATATTAGCTCAGAGCTTGTGCCTGAATGACTTTCACACTTGATAAATAGTTGTGTGAAATACGATAAGTTGGGTGAAGTGGAATATAAAAAACTAATTTGATGCTTGTGCATACCAATTAACCTCCTTGGGGCTTTTTATATTTACAGCAGGCGACAAATAACTAAAAGCAGACGGGGCAATCAGCAACCCCTGCAATGAGCTGGTATGTAATTTCCTCGTCTGAAAGAAATATTAAAGACATTAACACACTGATTGAAAACAGGCATTTGTAAGGATTAAAAAGATAAAGTTTATTTATTTCTATACTGATTGATATACTAAACAAATGTATCTAAATTATCAAACCTTTCCAGGCTGTATTTTTTCATTTATCTCTTTTTTTTCTCTGTCTTTCCTTTCCTTCCTTCTTCCCTTCTACCTCTATCACCGGCCTTGTCTGGAGGGGTAAATAATTGATATCCCTCGTCCGGCATTGTGAGAAATTTATGAATAGAAGGAGCAGAGGGATGGTTGTATTTTTCTTCCCGAACTTCTCAGGAACCCTTCTCGGACTTATCTGTGTATCCGCTCCAAGGTCAAAATAAGTGTATATTTTATAAAGATGGATCACTCTAGCAAAACTCTTGTATTCAGACCTGGCCAGCACTCCCTATGCCAAGATGCTTACTGGCCTCACCCAGCCCCCGGACACCCATTTCTCACTGTGAACACTTGTGTGTTTTGAGTGTGTGGACATGCCTTGGACTACAAAATATGAAAAATCTACACCTGATTTATGCTCTAAGCCTACCAAATCAACATCTCTTACCCAAGTACGAAGAGGGCATATGGGCACAAATACCAAAAGAAGAAAAACATCAGTTTGAACATCTTCCTAACCCAGTACAATGTCGCTATCAGCACTTTAAAACAGTACACTTCTGTTTCTGCAATGCACAAAGCTCAAAGTTTCATCCAATTATTGTGAAGAACAGTGAAACAGGACAGAAAAATAAGCTCTCCCAGTGTCCTCTGAAATATATTTTTAAAGAAGGCCTCCATGAACTGTACCACGGCACGGTCTTCAATCACACTTAGCGACAGACAGGGAATTATAGATATGCCCCACTGCTATCTGCTAACATCTGTCAGCTCATGGGTGTATTTGAGGCTAGCTGCACAAAGTCAAGTCAGCTCCAGCCGAGGAAAAACGTCTACAGCGCAGATATCCCCGCTGAGACTCAAAATAGTGTGACCCTCAGCCACATTTAATCTAAATGCTTCACAGATCATTTCTGTTGTTCAGAAATTAAGTTTAGAGTGTGTGAAATTTACTTTGTAGTTGCTGAATCTGAAGAACTGTGTTTAGGTGGACTTCTGGAAAGAGGAGGAAATAAATTGAGCTCAGAATGAACTACATCTAGGGAAGTTTAATGTCAAATTGAAATAAAGGCTGGTTTTGGCTAACTGAAAGTAGAAACATAAGTGATATAATAGTAAGGAAATAAGTACCAATTTACAAAATAAAATAAAATATATCATTTAGTCAAAATAATATGTATGGAGACAAAAAACCACAGTGTGTCATATATTTGGAAAAAAAATCCAGATGAGTTTTAATGAACGCTGCAGCAGCCTCTCTGTATGATCACATGTGGAGCCAATTTTATTCTCTCACTTTAATGAAACAGGGAGGAGAAGGACGGATGATTCTAATTCTGTTGAAACTTTGGCTGCAATTGTTGGAAGATGTTATTTCTAGACAGTCCACTGATGTAGTTAGTGTTTTAGAGAGATGTGAGACATGCAGTATCTGTATTTACACCTTTTGAGCCTCTTTTCTAGAGTGCATCTCATACCAGCTCCTGAGGTAGTTTGCAGTGGTGGAATGTAACTCAAGTAATGTTCTTAAGTACAGATTTTCGCTGCTTGTACTTACTGTAGGTTTATACCTCTACATCTCAGAGGCAAATATTGTATATTCTACTCAACTATGTTTGTCTGACAGCTTTAGTAACTAATAACTTTTTTAAATTACAATGTTTTTAATATCCTTCCTGTCCTGTGATAACCTCAAAAGGTTTTCTTTTTAGGTTAACCTTTGTGGCTTGAACATCTTGTCATTCAGCTAATCAGTTTTTATATATTTATTATATTAGCCAGAATAAATCAAATTCATAACACGATTAAACAAGGAAAGCACAAATATTTTTTTCAAATATTTTTATTGGCAGGGTTTCAATCATAAACATTACACATTGTTTTCTGCCAGGGCTGCCTATTTGATTACAGTATACCATCAAATGAATGTGCAAGTGCGTATATAACTGTAGTTATTATAACAGAAGTGGATAAACAGATGTTGCAAGAATTACAATGTCAATTTTTGGGCTACTTCACTTAGAATCTTATTCCAGTTGCCTCGCCCCCACCTTATTGATCATAACTAACATTTTGTTTCAAAAACTCCGTGAAGCTCCCTCTGATATTTTCAAAAACTCCCAGCTGTCCTTCAGTAACAATGCTAGTTTTTCATAGCAACACATGATGATAGATCCCTAATATATTGATTCATGCACATTCCTCCATCCATCATAGTGATTGCTTTCTTAGCTTGTAAGAGACACAAGCTTATTATTACACAGGCACTCTTCTTAGTAAAAATATCAGTTGGATAAATACTTGAGATGCACGGCTTCATCAAACAAGGAATTTTCAGTTTTCATTTATCTGGCTTATCATGACAGGAACCTCCTCTTAAAAACCTTTTGACAGTTCACCTCTACATAGGCAGTGAAATAATGTGCCATAAGCATTGTTACATCTGAAGCATGATTCTAGCCTATAATTGATTTAGTTTCAATCTTGTTCGCCTGTATACTGTATCTTCTTAAAAACCCCAACTGTATTGTAGCAACTTAAGCCGCATGTTAATTGTTTGTGTTTGAGCCTTCAGGCTTACCTCAGACCTTTCCTCTTCTGAGCTTTCCTCCTGTAAATCTAGATTCCAGCTTTGTAAGTTTATCTTCTGAAGACTTGGGTGACTTATCTTCAAACATTTTCTAATGCAGCGATACCTGTCTCTTCAGCAGCGTGTTTCACTTTAATGTCTTTCAGCATTGAGAGTGTAAGAAAGGTACAAAAAAATAATAATCTAATTTGTATTTTCTCTCACATCCCAATTTTTCACTTTCGTTCTCGCCAGTTAAAGATGAAAATGAACAACCCCTTTTCTATATTATACCCCTTAAACAGTATTAGATTACTTTGTTTTTGTCAAGAGGAGCATCTTCTCGACAATCCCTCCTCATGCTGTTCACCTACCTCTTCCCTCTGTTGTCATCCACAACTAATTCACCTGGCAGCCAAGTGTCAGGGGCCCAAAGTTGTATATTGGTAAATGAAGCATGTAACCTGCATTTCTGCTGCCTCCACTTCCTGCCCTGGGTGACATGTGCTGCTCTTCTGTGCTCTTCACTCACACCCAGCATCAAGGGCAGGAGCACTGGGAGGCAGCTTAGTGCTCGCTGCCTGTCTCAACCATTCTTTTCAAGCCATGCCAAAATGCTCCCTGGGTACTGTATGCAACACTGCTCACTGGCCAGACACAGTTTATGGAGGGCACATTCACACTAACAGAGTGTCTGTCAGCACAGCTCAACTTTGTCGCGCAGGTACAGCGTTTCTGAAATGGTGATGGGTCAATTCACAGCTCAATTCCTTCTTTAGATGAATATTTTAGAGTGAACATACTGAAGCATTTGAAAACAGACGTTTCTCTAAATTGGCACAGTGTCTGTGAGCAGACATCCCAGTGAGCGAATGTGCTTCCAAACAGAAAAAAAAGCACCAGGGACTCAGAGAAATCATTGTCTGCATTTCTTGGCAGAGGCTGTAGGGATTGTTGATATCTAATACATATTGTGTAAAAACAGGGGGATTTAATCAACTGCTGTCCCAAGTCCAAAATCTCACAATTTTTCTGAGCAGTCCCTCCCCTTCAAAATGTTTTAAGTCAATAAATGCCTTTACGTGTGTCCTATTAACTCTGCATTGTTGTAATTGAGTCAGGCATTTGCTGTGATGGCTGTTTATATTGAGGTGTTAAAGCTGTCACCCAGGAGCACATAATTAATCCCTGTGAATTCCACTGCAAACAAATGGATTTCATGTTGTTTGAGCTGTAAACAGACACGTACGCACACACATTTACACACACATGCTCATACACAGACTCATACCACTTAAATCATGCGAAAACATGCACAAACAGAGATGACTGAAATCTTGCACTTCACAATCACTGGTGTCCCTGGAATAGGAATAGCAGACAAATCCCCACATACATATGCAATGATACATTTATTTTAATAGTGTATATATAGGTGAGTGAAAAGTAAATGTTTTTTAAAGGTAGCATTCACTACAATTCAGCCCAGTCACCAGGATGCAACTACAGCAGTTAAAGGTAGGGAAGCTGAATCTAGAGAAAGATAGGTGATGGCTGAGTCTCATTCTCAGATCTTCAAATACCAAAGCGTAGATTTTTGACGACGTGGGAATGAGAATTAACAATCAGCTATCGTTCTCCAGAATTGCCTTCCCTTCCTTTAACTGCTGACACATTCACTTTCCTACATGTCATAGCCCACATACTATATTGACATTCCTACAAAACGTGTCATCATCAATTACATGTTCATCACCTGACTTTCATATCAGGAGGTGGAGGGGATGGTGGTGGAGTTAAGAACCTCGAGAAGGCTGCCAAACAGACTCTGAAACCATGAAACCATTGGATATTTTAGACGAGGGACCACAGCGATTCAACATGTGTAAGCAGGTACAACTCGATGTCTTTACAGAGAACTGGGGACAAAATTCCAGATGTGCTTTTGGTGACAAAAAGTTTTATAATTTGGCTGGAATTTTACTCCAGCCTTTTTTGATGCGACAAAACCAAACCATGTTTGACAGGTATTTTAAGCAAAAACACGACATTTTCCTAACCCTAACCAGAGCATAAGAACAGCATTGCAACAAGATCAAATTGAAAATCTAACCTAAAGAAACATTACATTGCAAAAAAAGGCCATGTAAAGTTCCTACATATCTGAGGTTTGCAGAAATGTATTTATTTAGACATGTTGTTTTTTTTTACCTATTTTTTTCTCCATCCCTCCAATCCATTACGTTATGGCTCAGCTCCCTTTTATTGATTTGTTTACTGTGTTGGAGTCTGTGCCTGTTTGCTCAAAGGTCAGCACGCTTTAGCGGTACGTTTTGTTAACATGAAATTCTGTTTCCCCATCATTGGCAACCTCACTCATCTCCTAAGCAAAGTCCAAATTCTAGATTAGATACCATAGCTGGCACATCCATTGTTTCCTCTATTCTGGCAAAAATACATAATCACCATAAAGGAGGGTCGTTGCTCTGAGATTTTTTTAATCCTTTCATGCTTTGCTCTGAGCGCGTTGGAGTGTGTAGTGTTAGCTGTGTTGTAAGGACAGGCTCTGTTGGCTTAGGTAGCTATTTCCCCTGAAGCGTGACCCACTGACCAGTTGATCCGTTTCTAGAGCTGAAAGTGAAATTCAATTACCTGTTTTTAGGTTTTATTTTCAACATTAGAAGTCAAAGTCAGGCGTAGTCATTTCAATTAAACTCTGGCTTATTGAACTATAACTGCATTCTATTATCTTCATTTTAATTACTTCTCAGCGTCCGCTGTAACCTTGGGGGTGGGTGGCAATGCAGTCCCATGGCCATTAAGCATTAATGGTATAGGTTTACATAAAAAAACACTGCTTAAATGTGTCTATATGCAGAAAAATCTTTTTTTTTCTTCGATAAGAGCAAAGGAGTAATGGATCAAATATTTTTCAATGCACGTCCCTGTGGGGAATATTGGTCTGTATATGGACTTTTCCTTTCCTACTGCTATACGCAGTGAATGGTCTGGAAGTCAAAGCACAGAGGTTACAGTCGAGCCGAGGTGAGATGCGTAAACTGCATGGAGCTTATTGATCTCGAGGCAGCAGACGTGTGCGTGACAAACAGACCATGAACTTGTGACCTTTAGCTATGTCAGGATTTCTGGATTTTGTGAATCTTTCAGGGTCATGAAATGTTGCTGGGTTAGCAATACCATCAGCTTTATACTTGCTACTTTCAATATTCTGATTTTAGCCTTGATTTATAATACAAAAGCATGTTTCCTTCTTAACGATGAGCGATGTATCCTTAATTCAACATTCTGCAGCTGTTTTCACAGTTTCAAATAGCAACATATCCTGAAAGAATTTCTATTTTGAGGGCTGCGACACAAATGATTATTTTCATTGTTGATTAATCTGTGAGTTATTTTCTGGATTAATCAATGAGTTGTTTGGTCTATAAAACATCAGAAAATGGTAGAAAATGGTAAGTGTTTCCCAAAGCCCAAGATGACGTCCTCAAATGTCGTTTTATCAACCCAAATATATTCTGTCTAACATACAATCTTAGAACAGTAAAGCATCTGGAAAATATTCACATTAAACGAGCTGAAATCAGAGACTTTGTCCTTTTTTTCCTTGAAAGAATAACTCAGACAGATTGATCGATTATAAAATGAGTTGGTGATCAATCTAATAGTTGACAACTAATAATCTCTTGGCTTGAGATGTCCAGATTCTCTGTGGTGTCATCTCCAAGTTTAATCTCACGCTGCCCTGCTTCTCTGTTTCTGTTTGGCAATTAATTATTAAATTATTCCTTCAGTAGCTTAGTATTGCATGTTGAATAATGCTATTTTAAACAAGATGTCATGGTTCACATCAAATATATTGAAAGATTTATCAAAATGCATATCATAATAGCTGAAATATTATTTTCAGTTGTGTATATAGAGGCTTCAAACTCTTAATTTCCTGAATTTTCATTGCTCTTTTGGAGAAGTTTGTGTCATCAATTATTCATCGCCTCACTCTTTCTTTATCTCTCTCCTTCTGTCTGTCCGTGTCTCTCTCTCCCTACCTCTCATGCGTGAATATCCTTCCACCTGAGTAAGCACGCTGTCATTCATAACGCAGCCAGTCTGGGTGAGATAAATAAATAAACCTGGCACATACAGTACATATATGCCTCATTCCATATGCTGTTTCCATTTTCTTACCCATCACTTCACATCATCCTTCCTCTTTGGTGGTGTATCATTCAATTAAACACCATTATCGGTTGGCATGCTTGGGGAATTCTGCACACCTAAGCTGTCCTGTATGGCTCAACCTTTAATCTGAATCAAAAAGGCAATTAATCAACAGGAATCAGTATTATGGAAAACATACCAGGAAGGGACGGACTTTATCAAATTTTCTTTAATTAAGCAAATTACTTCAAGGGAATGTGATGCGATTTGCAATTTAAAAAAACCCAGTATTGAGTCACAGAGGCTTTGAAACATCGCTGAGAGGTGTTAAGCAAGAGGGTTTAGCCTGGAGTGGTTTGATGAGACTTTCATTTAATAGAGATCAGATGACATGTTTGCTCAACTGCTTTTCATCCCACAGGGCTTATTAAGAAATTAATTCAACTGTATTCTAAATAATCTCATATTCAACATTGAGTTTACCAATGGCAAAAATAATGAAAGCCAATCATGGCCTGGTTTTTGTAGTGTATTTATTAATGGAGATAGTTATACGAAGACAGAATGTTAATTCTGTCATACATCGAAGCATTTGATCATGATGTTGTGCTATATGCAAAATTTCTTGTACATTTGACTGTACAGGTACATATTCAGCCGACATTCATCATTACATAACGGATAGGGATGCTCCGATCAGCATTTTTGGGGGCCGATCCGATCACCGATCACAGGAATCATAAATCTGCCGATACCGATCACCGATCACCGATCACAGAATGTATGGGAGAATCATAATCCTCAATATCCTGTATTTACAGTCTAGCCTTGTGCACCACTTAAAGTGGTAAAAAAAACAAACATTTGTACTAAAATAAATAAATACAACCAAGATCTTTATGTACCACAAACAACTTAGGAATTTCACGCGCTGAAAAACAGTTGCGGGTAATTTACGTCATGCGATCGGCTTTTCTGATCGGCACTTTGAGAGCCCACCGATCTACCTGTTTAGGGTCAATATCGGCCGATAACGATCGGCGGCCGATCAATCAGAGCATCCCTAATAACGCTGATCTACATTTTTCCCTCTTGGGGTTTCATCACTATGTTAAAATCTCCCTGAAAGCAGTTCATCTCAGAAAGTCACGTTTCATGTAATTTCCCATACATCTTCAGTCATTCTTGCTTCTTCCTCAATGCAAAGAGGTCCCACTCATGGCTCACAGAAGTCAAGGCAAAGGGTGCCCTGATCAGGATTTTTGGATCTAATCACCGACTGCTGGAAGCAGTATCGATCGATGCCGACGTTTCTTTAGTTTGTCATCAATACTTGCAAGTTTTAAGAGGCATGATAGAAACAGTATTGATGTGTTTTCAAAATGAATATTTATTAATTACTTAGATGAATAAAATAATTCTAAATAACTATCTATAGATAATTGATAATTACATTTATTTTATATGATTCAAAAGAAGATGAAACAACACATCCTCATACCTAAACAAATGAGTAGGGTGGTTGTCGACCAAAATGACATACATTCCCAAAACGAAAGATTGAGGCAGCCTAATAAATGTAACAGAATCCAAAGATATTTCAGTATCCATGGCTGCACTGGGATGTCAAGTACTAAAACAGGTGATCACAGACAGTCAGACAAAATCTTAGCTTACTTTACAAGGCTGTACACAATCATTTATTGATTAGGCAATTTGAAATGTTGATCTGGGTTAATAATCAAAATGCAGTTTCTTAATGTAACGAAATTTTATCACATGCTTTGCTACTTAAGGTGTCAACTAGAGGTGTAAAACAATGATTCTGTGCTTACTGTGTATGTTAATTTACACCAGCAGGATTTGTCATTCAGTCAAGACACATTCCGCTTGAAGTAATCATGGTAAATTAATTGTATGAAATGTGTTTAATAAGCCATTGTAATGTATGTTTGCATAGTCAAATAGGTAATATTAGGTCATGGTAACCATTCACCAAGACGCATGTCAAGTCCACCACAGGTTCTCCTCACAACACAACTACACTTCCATATTACTTCTCCTCATTCAGTCCCATTCCCAGTCAGTTGGGCAGCTAGCTTGCTTAAGTTTAAATTGAAATGATCCATCAACTGTATTTTCAATCTCAGGGGCGCCGACGTTGGCTGACTGACCAATATCCAAAACCTGCAAGACATGAATCCAAATGTCACTCTACATGCACAAATTAGACTTTAAACTAGTGAGGTGAGTTATATACATCTGTGTATCAGCAGGCCAGGCTAAATTCAAAAGGTGCCGTACAAATATAGTGCTGTCAACGTTCCAGGCTCAACTGAAGAGGGTTGTGAGAGGTCAGTGTAATCCTCTTTATATTAGATGTCATGGTTATGCCAGGGCTCCTTGGGGTGCTAATAAATTAAAACCCCACTACATAAAACAACAAACAACAGAGCTTTACCTTGCCATGAATTATTTGAGTAACCAGAAGAATTCAGACACATGTATGTCTGCAGAAACACAAACTTCCCCTGTCCTGCTGAATCATCTATGTATAAAAGTAAGGAGCGTCTGTGTGTGTGGATGTGTGGATGTGTGTCTAGGGCATATCTCGCTGACCGTTAGTCAGACTGACCTAAGATTTTGTATGTGGCTTGCGCATGGCACAAAGGTGTGCATCCTCGATTTTGAAGATTTTTGAATTAATTTTTCAAAATATCATTATTTACGTAGGACGTGTTGCGGCATTGCACTGTTTCCAATCGGACGCCTTTTAGAGGAGCTCCGCCCCATTGTGTGACAGGCCTACACCTGGTGAAAGATTCTAGATTACTAGCTCCTTCTCTCACTAACCCCATTCAGACAGGAGAAGCCGCATTATTTCCACAGCGGCGATTCGCCAGTTCTCCGCCGATGGTGATTCACACAGAGCGAAGCATCTCCACATTAAAGACGAACCGCCGTGAATTCTGACAGAAATCCGGCACTGTGGCTCCTAAAGAGGCGTGACGGTATACATCATGATGATGACGTCGGTATGTTTTCAAGGTGTTTCCCCGGTGTCCCCCCTGTCAATCTAAACCCGCGGACAGTTTATAATCATATGGATGCTGTTATAATGTGTAGTGATTGAGATCCTGACCCACCAAACATCCTGAAAAGTGATGAAGTAAAATTTTTTTTCGCTCTAAATTACATAATCACCATCAGTAATCTGGACGCTGTCTCACTCGCGGGGACTGAGGCTGAGGCTGTTTTTCGGGCAGAAATGTGAAGAGGAGTCCGTCAGAGAGACAGGAGGACAGACGCTTCTCCACGTATATCTGCGGTATTGTTTTCCTCATATAAGGCGAGTCTGAAAGACACAGGCGAAAGCAAAGACGTCATATTAGGGGACAAAAACATCGTCTCTGATACGGGACTGCTGTGTGTTAGCAGCTAATGTTACTACACAGACACAAACAAACCGTTTGCCAGCTGCTAACGTCACCTCCCGGATAACAGGTTGGGCTTTCGGTCCCATATATAAAGGGACATATTTCTAACTATTCGGTTTCAGACTACAGGACCGTGGAAAATGCGCAGTCTGTAACTATTCAGTGTTACACAGCGGTGGACTAAGCTACATGTTAGCAGCTAACGCTACTTTGCACGTTAGGTCACTCCGAGTCCTCTGTGATCTCATATGATTTTCAAATCAAGCTCTAAACATGACCTGTTATGTTTTCTTACCTGGTCACTAGGAAATGAGCCATGTCAGCATCTGTTTTCAGTCCCAATTCAAGTTGAAGCTGCCTCCATGAGTCGAACGCGTATCCGATGTTTATTCGGGTGCCGGCCCGGCTTTGGTCTAATTTAGCTTTGACTCACGACTTGCCGCTGATAAAACCTTTGTTTTCTTCTTAGTATGACTTTTTAGTGGACTTTGTGTGGTGGTGGGTCGTTTTCTGGCCGTAGCAGAATCCATTACTACCCAAAAACTAGTTTGGGTCCACCGCGCTTGTCTTCTTCCTGTTTCCAAGCCGCCGAGGACGCGCATTCAGCGTCACCTGACGTCACGTCCGCAGGACTGCGCGGGAAATTCGGGCCTGAATTGTAGTACATTATACAGCACACAGCCTGTTCAAGGCAACGGAGAGATGCGTGGGTGGGCTCATTCTTTTTGTTTATGAACGCTTTACCCATTTCACCCATTAGCATTTGCATGTTTATTTTTTCAAAAATCCTACCTCAAGTCCCTTTAATTTTAGCGACCATGATGTATATTCGCAAATTATGGTTGCGACTTTTGGTGCATCCAGTCATTGAACCAAAACCAGTGTGTTCCATGGTAGCAGGACACTAATCCTCTTTCTTTGATTGATACAGCATGTCATTCATTCACAAAGATCTAGTTAGTGACTTTATAGAGTGAATAGTATTAACACTATTTTAGCCCATTTAGCTAGCGCTTCTAAAGCCTTGGAAGTGCTGTCAGTGCATCAATTATTATTCAATTATTTATTCTGCCAAGCTCGGAAGTATCACCCAAGATTGTTTACCCAGTAAACTCCCCAGGGAAACTCTTGGATAGTTGTTTAGTTGATTGTGTATGCATAGTTTAGGTAATTACAACAGAAATTCTATAGTGCAATCTTGTGTTTGATTATGACAATTAAATTAATCTTTAGTCTTGAATCAATATAGCTTTTTCAATTTAACAGTGAAAAGTGTTGAGTATGGGACCTGATAGCACTTGTTGTATGTAATAGAGCAGAATGAGCTCAGATTTTCTGATCACTTAAACTGCAGCACAAGCAGCTGATATACAAAGGTCAAAGCCACTATGCCCTGACAGTTTAACTGAAACTTTAATGAGACCCACGGGGGAAATTGAGTCTTCATCCTAGCAGAGGATGGTATAAGAAGCAGACAAATAGTGCTACATAGTGGAATAATGCTGACAATAGAGATAGATAGAAAAAGATAAACCAGATTGATCTCAGGTTGTGGCCATGGAATGATATAATAAGAGAGAAATGCTCAGAAAAGCAGCTCGATATTTTATTTGTGCACAATTGAACATCATAAGAGGAGCTATGATGAGAGGGTGACATGACTTGAAGTAAGTTTTGACTCTTAATTCACACAATAAGCTGTTACCCATTGAATGCAACTGGTTTATTATTGCATTGAGACGGTTAAAATGGATGGTAAAGAATAACTTGTGTCAAAGACATAATTGGCAGCAGCAACAGACGTAGCCTTGTCTGCACTATCTTTCTCTGCATACTATTTTGTTCTGTCTGTCTTCACCGTCTTATTTCTTACCTCTTCCCTTCACCGTTGACCCTTTCAGTCCTTGTGAATAGCTAAAAAAGATGAACAGTCTTCAGCTTCACTGAATCTGCCAGGCAAAAAAATGAAATAAATAAATTAGTTAATTAATTAATAGTAAAAAATAGGCTGGTCTGCTGTGGGAAGCAAGTTTTAGGGCATAATTTGGTAAGAGAAGTGACATTGGCCCTTCAAAAGGAAATTCGAGGGTTAGAGGGTAGAATGAGCCTTGAGTGTAATAGATCATTTTCTTGGGTCTAGTTTTATAGAAAAGTTTCTGGGGGTTTAAAGGAGTATGATAATAATTTGATTAATTGAGGAGGTCAAGCCACTCATTTGCCATTGTGTCTCAGCTTGGGGTTCTAGTAAAGTTTTGCTTCGACAGATTAATTCTGACCTGGACACAACTTAAATTGAACTGTAAAATGTGTTCACTTTTGTTCATTAAAGCAAAGACAAGATTGTACCTTGAATTTTTCCCTTCAGTAAACAAAGCAGAGGCTGTGTGAACAAAGGCATAATATTTTTTTTTTGATAGTTAATGGCCCTAAAAATATCACTGCAGTATTTTTTAAATATAACGTTATATACAATACATATCTTGATATTTTGAAATTCCTCACTATGAAAGGTAAGCTCTTACTTTTTTTTGGATGATTTTGAATGTGGAACTTTTGTCTCCCCTGTCTGGCATTGAGAGTAATTACACAATCACTGTTGATATGATCATGACATCGTAGGATCTGCCAAACTATTGCTATAGTCAACTCTGTCGCTTCTGTCCGTCCCCCCATTATTAAGCAAGAAGCTTGTGAATATTCTCATTCATTAAGCAAGGACTGTCGATCTAAGTCTGCACATAATAAAAAGTAGTATTTATCTATCTATCTATCTATCTATCTATCTATCTATCTATCTATCTATATATATATATATATATATATATATATATATATATATATATATATATATATATATATATATATATATATATATATATAAAGGGAATTTGGCAAACAATGCGAACTTGGTCACTCTGCAGGTGAAAAACAATTCAAGAACAACCCAAAGCCTTCTAGTAAACCTTTAGAGTCTTGGGACATTGCTGCACAATAAAAAACAGAGCAGATGAATCTACAATAACAAGACTTCTCATCTGACTCCTCTTCTTCCCTTTATTTCTTTTTAAATCATCCACCGTTCTTGTGCTTGCGTTGCCTTTTGTGGCATCACCCGTTGCTGCAAGCTAAGTTTTAATAAATTATTAAATACACCTCGGGAGCCGTGTTGATTGACTGAGAAGTGCGCAGACAACATAGGAATGAGACACAGCCTGAGAGTAATGCCACTCATCCTTTTGTGAAGAGTGAGACTAATTACACATTTAAGAAAAATAACAAAAGCTGCAATGTGTTAGACGAGGTCGACTTTTATATATTTTGAAAACATTGGAGCATTTTTGTTTCGAGCTCACGTTGCAAACAAAAGAACAGAGCCTCTAGGGTGAATTTTTTTGTTCCTATTGGAAAAAAAACTGAGAATATGAAGGAGAATGCTAGAGGATAGAAACCCAACTCATCACAGAACAAGGTGCAAAACATAGGGAGGCAATTAGCGAACAATCCCAGATGATTATCCGTCATCACCAGACACACGAGTGTTTCATTGTCAAAAGTCTGGATGTGTTCTTTACATCAACTTAAATACCCATCCACCCGCTCATCCCAATCTATTCATTTTCCTTTTTTATGTCTGAAGTAGAAAAATGGCCCAGATATATTTATGCTAGGCTGTACTTGAAGCCAAAAGATAGAAGATGTGACATTTTTGCTTTAAAATGCCTTAAACTGACCTGACCTTTGTTCTGTATTTTATTGATGTGTACCTGGATTATACTAAATGTTTCTAACAATATTCAAACCTAGAGGTATTTGTCATTTTACCCAAGGTAAAGGTGAGTTTCATTTGTTTGACGCTATAACGTCTGGGTAAATGCCGGATGATACATCAGAGAGCGAGGGAGGAAGTCAGCGAATGTGACTAAACATAAAACTTGAGTACATAACCACATGTTTAAACCTGATTTCTGATTTTCATCAAATATGGTGGTTGTTTAACAGTGAAGACAACAACTCTCATGATCCCACGTTACTACACAACATCATCAAAATACTCTTTTGTTGTGTTTAATACAGCCATGCTGATATTGGATTTTTGATACTGATCTAGAAATGAGATTTTAAAAACAATGTTTTTCATTAACCCATATATAACAAACACAACCCCCCCCCCCCAAAAAAAAAAAAAAAAAAAAAATAGATCGAGTAATTAGTTTATTATTATGATGAAGGTATCTACTGGACATTTGGCTTTGAAAAAACAACTTGTCAACTTGTCACAGATGCCAATACACTGATGATTTGCAAATGTGAACCAATATATCAGCAAAGCAACCTCATTTGTCTAGCTAACTAGCTTTCATCAGCTTTTGAGGTATCTTGTCATAGATTTTATTGGCGAGGGAGAAATCTGACCCGGTGGTGTCACTTGATGAAAAACCTGGGGATCATTACGTTGCCATCTGCACTGCTAAAAATAGTAATAATTAAAATCAACCATTGTAATTGTTATGCTGGCCAATTTTCAGGTTTGAAAAAAATGAAAACAATCAAACAAAAAGCCCTGCCAGTTACTCTTTTCCAAAGTCTGTTCAGTTTGACGCTGCCAGTATGTTTCTCTCTCACCTCCCTCCAAAGAGACCCATGGCTGAACCAGCAGCAGTTTCACTTATCAGGACTGTTGGAAATGAAACTTACTTCAACTGTTTTATCATGAAATAGAGAGGCACAGGCTTGTGTTTGAGATTCAAAAGTGTGAGGCGTACATTTCAAGTATGGGAGATAATTACTGTTTTATCTTTTCTTCATACCTACGCTTTGGAATTCTTGTATCTCAACACAGCGCACTGTGAAAAGCGAAGGTGTTATCACATACACAGAGGATTTCAAACCTTTACAGTTATCAGTTTGACTGCACAAAGTGTTTTGGGGGAACTGCCCCTTCTGAGTTCTTCTGATCTCATTTAAATTGCTAAGTGTTTTTTTTTTAGACTGTTGCGGAGACAGATTCAAACTGCTGTGTTGCTGTCGTCGTCCTTTTACTCGGATAAAAAATGTTTGACATGACAGGAAAACAAATACATATTTATCACCATGCCAAGGTGAAACTACGAAAACTCCTTGCTCTGAGGTACGTAAATTATTATGTGCATGTTTTAACTTCACATGCAGGTTCTTTGCATTGTTTATCTTGCGTTGGAGTATTGCTCACTAAATGGCATATGGAGAAATTTGGGGAAAATCAGGATTCATCACATCCAGTCAGATACGGATGATTAGTCATTTAAAATGGATTGTGGAAAGCTGGGAGAAGGGAAACACACTGCTAATGAGAAAGGAAAAGACAATGGAAAATAATGACTTAGCAAGTTTCAGCAAGACAGATGCATGCTCAGTGTAAGAGTGAATGAATGGGTTGACAGATTAAACTTGAGGTATCAGGAAGGGAAGGAAAGGAACAGAGAGCCGAGGAGTGGTGAGAGTTTATGGGGTGAGTGACGAGGAGTTGTGTGGATTTCGAGAATTTGCACTCGGCTCAACTTTGGTTAAGAAACTAATACCTCAATTCAGCACCTGCAGCCCAGTATAATGCTCCCTTTTCACATATTCATCTCTGACATACAGAAAACCCTGAAGGAGAGGCGAAGAGAGAGACAGGCGTAATGCTCACCAGCCCAGTTTTATTTTAGCCCCCATGAGGCACTGCAGAATTTGTCATATGGAGAAGCTGAATTTTTGACAGCTTCTAGAAAGCTGTGGAGTTGGATTTTACACTCTTGTATTCAAGCCTTTTAGCCCTTGTGGCTGTCTGTTTGTGAGTTGTCCTGTGAGACAACACCAGACCTCAAAGTGAATGAGAGCAGCGGCTTAAATAGGTGAGCGAGTGTTTAGAAGCAACTTTCAGCGCTGGGTATTTATCTGTAAATGTGAAGGCACTTTGCAAAATTTTTTGAAATCCTTTTTCTCCTTCGAGTTGGCAAGAACTTAAAATTTCCCCATATACTGAATAAGCATGGTAGAAGAAAAAACTAAGAGAACAATGATGTTTGGTTTTGTTGTGATATATTGTGTTCAAAGTCCTGATCTTAGAGAGACAAGATGTGGCCAGCATTTTTGTTTAAAACGTTCAAAAAATGACAACATAACAGTGTTGATGATGGATCACAGACGTCTATGTGCTGTGTTTCAGAGATGTGCACTGAAGCCAGCATGCTAACCAGCTAGCTCCGGCTCCTCCTTTCTCATAATGTCACTTTGTACCATTAGAGGTCCAGTGTCTCCTGTTTTGCTGGGGATAAATGCCAGCACCAAATCTATTGAGATTTTAAAACCTTGCTTAGATTTAATTGTCATAAATGAACAGAATAAAATCACAAAATGTCCAGTAAGAAATTCTCTTACATCTATTTCCCTTAACAAACAGAAAAATTCAATCATAAACCCTCTGAGTTAAGTTTCTGTTTTACTGAGCTAAGACGAGCTTAACTTAAAAATAAAACTCACCAAAGCAGTCCTGTTTTTCTGTCAACAATCACCTCTGGTTGGGTCGACGTAAGTCCTCAATTCACCAAGTGAGATGTGAAAATATTGCAGCTCTACATGCTGTTTTTCACCTGCGTCTGATGCCCCACACTTTCTCTCTCCACTGTCGCAGCACTTCTCTGCTGTCCCGTTTCTTCTCGTCTCCAGTGTCCTAGTCTTGGTCAGAGCTGCTGTCAGTCACCACTGTATCCACTGTCTTCAAACTGGCATCTGTTTTTCTCTGAGGCTGTGTTCAGTCCCAGTTTGGCCTCTGGCTGTGTTCACTCTCAGAGCTCCATGGCCCATGATGACTCAATGGCCATCGGCTCCACAGCTAACTGAGCCATGCGCTGATTAACTGGTAGCTAGCAACAGCCAAGGATAGCTACCAAAGATCAGCCGTTTCTCAGTCACTCTGGTGATGTGCTTCCCCATATACGTTTGGAAGATATTTTACAAATTACACCTTTAATGGTTATCCTGTCTCGAGACAATTTAGATGCAATGCCAAAAGGTTGTCCTACAGTATTTTTGCAATGCTCTTTCTCTTGCTCTCACTCTGTCTCTCCCTCCTCTCTCTCGCTCTCTGTCCAAATATCCTGTGATCCCCCTTTCAAAGCAACAATTCTCTCCTGCTGGCTTATCCGTTTTGGACATTTATGGTATGTAGCAGTTTTAAAAAGCTCCAATGAGGTCCAAATTCAGTAAGATTGCCCTTCATGTCCAGCTGACACATTCTTAAAGCTCAGCTGCTTCAACTAAGAGTACAGGATTGTCACCTTTTTTACTAAGAAATGTATGTAAATTAAGTTGAGGTGACTTTGGTTTGGTATGATTCACTTCTCCAGCTTCCATCCACGGGTCCCAGGAAGGGGCCTCTGGTAATAGATCCACTGCTGCCTTCTACACTGCCAAACTCTTTATATAACTCACAATGTAGTGTCTGACTTTGTCATTCTTTAATCTAACACACATCAACACATGCAGGGACACACCTAATATATTCACTCAACACTCGCCAAACACGTTTCATACCCCACATACATAGATCACATTTAAAGGGGACATAGCCTCTCAGAGGAGGCTCTATGGATATGTGCTATATAAATGCTAATGATGCAGGACACAGAGTTTCTCCCCTTGATCCTCACAGAGGAAAGTCAAGATAATCTGCATTCATTGGTGCAGACTTATCAGCTTTTAATTCTCCTAGAACACATCCAACTTTCTATCATGCATCTGTGCATGTCTGACTGTGTCTGGTACATAAAAACAGGAGGAGAAAGAGGGAGAGTAGAGACAATCACAGGTCATTACAGCAGCCAGGCACTCACATATGACACTCTGTGCCATTTCTGAAAGGTCATTCCAAGATGGAGCTGCTGCTGGAGTGTGAAAGATTGAAGCAGTGTGCACACAAGTTTTTTTTTAGGAGGTGTAATTCTATTGTTAAATGGCAAACTCAGATGACAAGCACACAGATTATTGATTTTTTGTAATGCATCTAAATTACAATTAGAAACTAACTGCCCTAAAAAACAGTACATGGAGAAACTCAGTCACTGCATATTCTCCTGATCACCCATCCTTAATATAACTATGTGCTTCCCAAAATAATTATGTGCAAAACTGAAAAATGCTTAAAAACACTCAAATTTACCCGTGAAGACACTGTTTATTGATTGATCTGTGACAAGCCATGCATTTCTTGTGTACTGCACTTATCACATGACTATGTATCGAAACATGTCACTCATTATTTGTGACGGCAAACAATACTACAATACTGTGACATATAACGATGCCCCTGCAAACTGCCTGCAAGGCATAAATATCATAACTTAATGTTTCAATAAAACAACTCAGACACTAAACAATAAGGCTGCAGTCTGTTCAAGAACTTTCTTCCTCCTACATGCTAATGTTAAAAGTCTTTGTTAGGTGTGTTTTTCAGCCATTTTTTCCTCCATCTGAGTCACACATAATTTCACAAGGACCTCTTTACGACTCCATTTTATATGATTTCAATGGCACAATCAGTGCAGCGAATTATTTTCTAGTCTGAAATCAGAGGTTAGCCTCTGAGGGTCTTGCAGGATGAGAGCTTTAGAGACTTGATGGTAGTGTTAATGCTCCATTTTGTGTAATTTTGCACTCAGCAATACAGCTCTCCTTTCATATTTGTCTTCACACTTCATCTAGTAAAACTGATGCTAAGGTACAGCCTTTATATATACATGAACTCATTTTATTGACAAACTAAAGAGGGTATTTTCCATATAATGTATTTTCCTCAGACTCAATCAATTATCACGTTACAGCACATCATTAAAATCAATCTGGAGCAGCATGCCACTTCATGCAATAATGTGACTTGTTTCTTTGCCAATCTGAGGGAGCCTAAGGAGAAAGTGAGGACCTGGGGAGCAATAAACTGCTCTTACCATGACCAAAAGGGAATTTAATGATCTGAGAGAGAAATGGAAGGAGCGTCGGGTATCTCCTGCTCTGCATGCCTGACAGGGTGCTGCGGATGAGATTTATCCCCACCAAGCCATTCGGTCTACTACTTAAAACAATCACAGAAAGCCTTTATTTGACAAGCCCTCTTGCCAACGTACATATCCCACAATTCACGCCTAATAAATTATTCCATACCTCCATCAGCCAGGTGAATCGTGATGGATATTTTTTGGCCAGCTGCCCAACAATTTAACCCCACAGCAATAATATGTGAGTGTATGACGTTCACACAAGGGACACGTGCAGTGGCAAAGATCTGAGCTCAATTTCAGATGGATTGTAGTCTTGACTGAGGTGATATGATAGGCCTGGAGACAAAGGGATGTGTTGTTCTGGGTGAAAGAAGTCATCACAACAATAGGCTCTGGATGAGATCCTTTATCATATTTCAAAATGTCTCACCCAAATTTATTATTAAGGTCACATATGACAACGAGCATCCTTAGCATGCGATAAAGACAGAGAGAAAGGCCATTGTTTCACTATTGATAGAAAACTGGATTTTCTTCTATTTGACAGAGATTATAGATTGATAGATTATAGATTGTGAGTACACTCTGTGACACGCTCATGTCATTTTTGTTTCATTACGTGTGTGTTTTATAGGTGTTTTGTGGTCTTGTTGTTCTCCAGTGTTCTGTTTTCCCTCTTTCCAGTGTTTTTCCGTTCCTTTTCCTCACCTCTCCGTTCCCCGCCTCATTCCACCTGCAGCTCATCCCCTTGTTAGTTTTGTTTGTATTCAAGCCTGTGTGCTTCATTCTCTCTCTGTCAGTCCATTCCCGTGTTCTAGCTGTGGTTCACATGTGCCTGTTCCCTCCAGTGACTTCCAGTCTTCACCGGCATGTCCCTGTTTTCCCCCATGGTGTGTTTCTGGTTTTTGTTCCTCTTGTTTTTTTGTTTTTTTTTCTTGTTTTTTAGTTAATACTTTTATAAACTGTGACACTCTGTGTTTAATAGTTAAATCAGCAAAAGAAACACTCTCTCTGCATCATGTGGCTTTTGCAGCACCAGCAGTTATTTTTAGCAGAACCTTTCTATGGTGCCTTGATTACGTTGTGTGATGGCAAATCGGGGGGTTGTAACATGGCACTGGTTCACAGCAGATGGGCAGGAAATGGACTGGAGGACAAAAAGGCCACTTGGCTGACCTACTGTAGGATGTTGGAGTTTTTCAATCTTAAAAGAAAAAGATTAACCCATTTTTAATCTTGTTTTTAATATATTTGAATACTTTCGTTCAAGGAAAAAAAAAAAAGGTCATGACCTCCTCATTGGTCCAGTGGCTGTGATTTACTTTAAACATACAGATGGATAAAATGGATTATCTTTGTTGCCACGGGCGTTCAGTAGCATTCCTCTGGTGGTATGTTGCGGGCATGGTCCAACTGTTGTATTTTGTAATAAGGCTCCCACAGAAGCTTTTGAATTATGGAACAAAAGGCACCTCAAGTGGATGAAGCCGTCCTGTCTCAGTCAGTGGGGAATGATTCTGCTGCTCATTTCTGTTCTCTAATCATAAAGTGACATTAAATGTCTTTCATATTCAATTTATCGTTTTTTTTTTCTCCTAATCTCATTCAAAGAGATGCAGGACATGAACAAAATGGAATACTTGTTACAACCAGATAAACATCTGCTACTAAATGAATCTCCCTTCTGTTTGCAAGCTTGAATATCTGGGACGAGACTGATCAATCTGTTTAGTTTTTATCCTTTCAACCTTAAATTCAAACAGTAACTGGATCCTTCTGATGCTTCCATTTTTGAAAGTGGCAAGAATAGCTCAGTTAATGTAGGGTAATGCTAATTGGGTGGGAAATATCTAGCAGCCTTTTTGCTCTGTGATATGTATATCACATTTCTTCGTCACTAAGTCTGTCTTCAGGGAATGTGAACAATTGCAGACTCCTCAGGTCCTGCTAGGTTCTGATTCCCACCAACCAAATGAACACTTTTTTTCCTCCCCCCAGCTTTTACACAACGCAGAGTCTATATCTTAGCAATGCCTCCACTGTCACAATAGCTTGTATGTGCTGCTGTTGTATTGTCTGTTGTATTTATTTCAACTTGCTGATCTGTGCGTCTGTCGCCTGTCTTTCTGTGGATGTGTTTTTATTCTCCATTAAGTTAACTGGTTATCATATATTTGTATGATGATACTTTGTGTAACTTTACTGTAGATCACGTCTGAAGAGATTTTTGATGGTGTATCTAAACAGCTACGCTTGAAATTGATCTTCAAAATTAGATCTGAATAGAACAGGGCAAGTGATGCTCGATGAGAGGGATGAAAATGGGATTTGACTTCCCAGTGCATGAGGAAGAAAAGCCGGTGTTTGAAATGCCGTCCCTGTGCTGCAGTTTGTGGGATGGCAGTGTGGAGTATCAACAGTCAACTTTCTCTCTCTTACATTTACATGGTAGATTCTTGTCCTCATTTACACATCAGTTACTGTTTGATCTCCACCAGCCGTGGAAGTTAAAAGTGGCAGCCTTGCATTTGGTCCAGGGATGAGGAGACATGGATGTTTCAAGCGCATGCAGGCATGCATCATTATCATTTCCCCTTCCTTCTAATTAGTTAATTGAAAGGACATCTGTGTAAAATCTACAACACATTAGTGTTTCCCCATGGATTTGCTTTGGTACTAGTGCCACGTCAGTTTATTGTAGCATCTTTTGAACAATTACTGCAAATTCTGTTTTATCTTGGCCCTTAATGTGATGAAAAAAGTTCAATTGATCAATGCCCAGCCCTGTCTATGAAAACTACCATTTTTTCAGGCTTATCAGATGTGCCACATAATCTGTTTTCCTGCATGGGAATGCACAATTAGACAACCAGTAAAGCAGCTGTATCCTAAAGATTCTTTTATTTTCCAATCCTACACCAGGTCATTGAATTCTCTTTCCTTTGTGCTCATTTAATACCTCAATGTATTTCATATAGATTTTGTCGTAAGCCCCAATCAATATCTCCATGTGAGATTTGTATTTGCTGCTAAAGCCAAGCAATAGGCTAAGCAAGTAAAAAGAGCAAGGCTGCAGGACTGCTGTGACAAATGACTAACATTGAGAATGCTAAAACATTCAGTTTTATTTGACCTAAAAGCTACCCCTAGGGTGGACACTGTTATTTGAATCACTCATGAGTTCATAATTTTGATAACCTTTAATCAGAATAATAGTCCCATATTGTAGAAAGTGAGATTTCCATGTTTTTTTTTTTTTTGTTAGTTTGTTTTTTTTTCTATTGGGTCTAATAAGGTCCAGTTTCTGTATGTTGTGCTGTGATGTCACAACTTTACAGCCATGTCTCAATCATGGAGGGGGGCATTAAACAGACGGGCACTAAAACTGAAGGTGAATAGTTGTGCTACACCGATTTTTTTTATATATATATGAAAGCATGCAAACATTTAGTTGTAGGCACCCAAAAAAAGGATGAACCTGAAAATAAGAATAATATGCAACCTTCATGCATTTCTTATTAAAGCATTATTTATTTTTGCTCTTCTGCCGTCTTTTGTCTGTCTCCATTCTTCTCTGTGTCTCCTTTTCACTACTGGCAGTGGGGTGCTACTCTACCTTACAGCCAAAAGGTGTGATAGCAGGAAATGCATTCTGGGACACACTGACACCCCAATTACCTGCTGGCGACGGCAGGGTTAGCTTCTTGTAGTGTCCTTGGGTTGTGACATTTTCCCTTTCAGCTCCCCCTCAGATTTACTGGAATGAGCGGGGTTGCTGAGCAGGGCACTTTATAAATACATCTCCTCTCGATTACTGTGACCACCGGCCCTGGGCAGCTGAGTGTAGCTGGGATGGCTTCATCCCCTGAGATCCGATGCCGTAGATCAAGGGCCCAAATGGCCGTCCTAACTCCGCTATCAATCTCTGTTATTGCCTGCCACTGACGCCAGTGTAAGGGACACACACAATGTGCTGCCATCTAATCAGTGTGGTGCAGATCACCGGATGGGAAACATGAAACAATAGCTCTTGTGTCCCTCGCCACAGGTTATGTACAGACAGAAGGGTGTCATTAGTGATCACTGATGAATGTTGGTCTTTGTTTGCATCCTGTGAAGGAGCTCATAAAGCATGTGAATGCGTCTTAGAACCTTTATAATGCTTCTGAATGTAGAAAAAGCTTACATAAATCCACCCTATCATCACATGCAACATATATATTAAAACATAGGCTCTTGTTATCATTGCACTGGGACAATACAAAGAAAACATAGGTCAAATTGTAACTGCACCGGAGTGACTTCAACAGGTTACTGTTTGTTCACTCGCCAGAGGAAATAACATAGAGAGCAATTGATATTTAGTAGTATATAAAATTTTACTAAAGATGATAGTATATTAACTTTGAAAGATGAATGCCATTAAATAAGTATGGCAAGGAGAAAACAGAGAAATGATTAGTGCAATAATCTGCAGGAACAAAAGCACAGTGAGGCATTACATATCTGGGTGATGTACAGTAAGTCATGACCATATTTTGATTGTGTAAGTTAAATGTCGAGAGCAAAAGCTCTCCTTTACATCAACAGAACAGGTTTGTTTTTAGTCAGAGGTCCTGCATGCTCCTGTGTCTTCAGTTGTTCTGGTTGGTGAGAGCTCTACTAAGGCTAAAGTTTAGTGCTGCTGAGGTCACTAATATTTGCACACTTGAAGGAAGTATAAATGTGGTAGTTGTCCAGACATAGCAGGTGTAGGAAACGTAAAAGAAAACTCAGCAATCTACATAAACCATACCTAATAAGGCACTAAGTGAAAACACCTGTGTGGATGCGGTGTACTTTTGGCTGGTGGTGGTATGAACATATATTTTTTTCCATGGGGACGTAAAATAAAATTTGAATATTCCCGCACCATGTTGAGATGGAAATGATTTAAGTTGTCTAGCTTGTTTTTCAGGACGTGTTTGTGATTCCAACTTTCATGCTTTTTCGTCAAGTTCCTGAAAAGTGGTTCATGCTCCAGGGATGTAGAAAGGTTTTGAGCTGATAATTGCTCTTGTAAACACACGTTTTGCTGCTACTGCACCACTGCATTATTTACACAGTTAACTCTCGGCAATAGAATGTTAAACACTGGATAAGACTGCTTTGCCCTCCAGGCTTTTTACATTCGCAATGGGAAAAGGTGAAATCTGTCAGCGTGCCCAGGGTGCATTTTTGCACCAAAGATGGAAGGAAAGAAGGCTGATTATATTGAATTCAACACACGGAGTGAGATGATTTCATGTTTCATTAATTAAATCTTATTTTAAATTGTTTTGATATATGCCCCAAAATACTAATGCACACAGATGCACAGATACCTCAACACTCAACAAACAAACAGCTGAAGATATGCATACAAGAACAGTTTAATATGAACTGAAAAACCATGTCACAATTCCTTTTTTCCCTCAATTTCTAGATTTTAAGCTGAATGTTTTTCCAACCGAATCAGGGCTTGTGATTATAGTTCATTACAGTTTTGTTTTTAGTGCAGTTATGCTTTAAAGAGCATTCGGTGTTGTGATAAAGACATTCCATTTCCTTTCGTGTGTTGTTTTTCAGACTCGCTGGAAAAATAGTTTTTCACATTTCAGAATCAACCCAAATGAGCTCATAAAGTTAAACGAGTCATGTGGTAAATTAAGTGAAGGAAAAAGTAAAAGGTCATAAATCTGTGGTTGGCTTCCATTTTTCATAATGGGAAATGCTTTGTATTTTCAACTGAAGAAACAACAATAACTTGATTAATCAAAACCAAGGTGGCTGATGGCAGCATACATACTGTGTTTGAGGTAACCTCTTGTCTCTGTAGGTACTGTGCAGGCACTGACGATGCCATGTCATTAGCATACAATGCTACCCCAGTCCCAGTTCACTGAGCTGGCCCAATTTGAGTTTATCTCAGACCTTCATATGGTGTGACCCGAATGAGATCCAAACCTTTGGACGGTGATGAGGCACCCATGGTGTTCAAATGGTTCAGCATTGTAAAGCCAGGTTACCTCGTTTACAGTGTCACCTCACAATCAATATATGACTATATCTCTATTTTTAGCGATGCTTGCAATGTGGCAGTGTTGGTCCTTAAGTCTGTCTGTCTGTCTGTCTGTCTGTCTGTCTGTCCAACAGCTTGGTTCAGTGTGATTGCCATAAAATAGAAACAGACTTTCATAGACCCAGAAGGAGGAATTCCAGTGACTTTTGACCATACATTTTTCATCTGGTTCAATTAATGGGACACCATTTCCACTTCAACACCTTAGTTCATGACAGGATTCCAGCATTCCAGCATTCCAGCAAGGTATACCTTGGACAGATCATCTTAATCACCTCTCTTTTCATCCCTCTGACTCTTTTTTTCTGGTATCTAATGAGCATTACGGCCCCATGGGGCACTAGCTCAACGACAAACTTTTAGTCTCATAACTGTTTTTGAGACAAGGCTGCTTGCAGTGTATCGGCAAGCACTTATTGAACAGCCACACTCATTGAAATAGTGTCTCTGTATCTTCAAAAAGACCGCCTGGAATCAATGCTGACTGAGAAGACTCAATATTTTTATACCCTTTGCCATGTGCTCCATGCTTACATTCATCAGTAACGGCTGCTAATGTGAACTAGTTTGACATTTTGAGTAATAATATAGTTTTATTTTTATATTTATATTTGAAACAAGTTTATATTTAAACACTGACGGCAGAGATTATTAAACTTCAGAGAGTTGTCAGACTATCATCCATCAGCCATATATATGGTACCCTTGAAGAAGTTGTAAACACAATGAAAAATTAAGGATGTGATAAATAAAACGGGTTTCCATTTTTCAACAGATCTGAGCTTCACTGAATTTGTACAGTGGTAGCATGAATAAAATGCAATTAAACATAGGATTTAGTACATCGTACACCGTGCTATTTGCAGTGAACACTCCCTGAGAAAGATGGCATTTGACCAAAGTTACAATCCTCACTCTACTGTATGTCTCAGATGTCAGAGTACATAACATGCAGACCAAATAAATAAACACATCATTAAGATAAGATAAAGCAGATGCACAGAGGCAAACTATGACACTCACACACTAACACAATCATGTGCAATGCAGCGCTGTGGTCTAAGCCATAAAGTGTAAATTTGCTGAACCCTATTGAAATTTTATAACCCTTGCTTACCCAGGGGCTATTTTAATAGAGCAATTACTCTATCACCTAATGTGCTCATAATGCCTTTATCTAAAACG
This sequence comes from Lagodon rhomboides, assembly GCA_039737535.1. Classification (NCBI taxonomy): domain Eukaryota; kingdom Metazoa; phylum Chordata; class Actinopteri; order Spariformes; family Sparidae; genus Lagodon; species Lagodon rhomboides. Next base: position 11,916,785 of record CM077791.1, read on the forward strand.
TCTTTTCTGGTTCTTTTCATCATGCTTTGCTAAGAACACTATTCAGAGGTGACAGGTAAGGGATCGAGTATAGGCCTGGCAGTAATGTTCTGAATTGTTCCAGTGTCCACAAGGTCTTATGTTCCTCAGGGGCTGTATTCATAAAGCTTCACAGAATTTCAACACTAGGAGCAACTCTTTGTTCTAAGGAAATTCTTAGAATTATGATGTTTTCTAAAAATAGATGCTATTCACAAATCATGTTGGCCTTAAGATGGCTCCTACGGTGAAAAGTGTTAGGGGTAGGGAGGAGGACTTTTAAGAGCCTTAGGATTGTCTTAAGTAGAGGAGAAAATGGTGGAAAGAGTTCATAGGCTCATATCCGCTGTAACACCGGGGCTGATTTTTCCTTACAAAACAGTTTTATGCTCATTCATATCAAATAAATAGATTACAATTTCTACAATTCTACAAACTACAATTTCCTGGTAAAAAACTAAATTAATCAAATAAATCCAAACACTAGCAGCATGTGAATAGGCTACTGTGGAAATAATCCTGAAAGTATTCTCAGAAAGATGTGTGTTGTTTGTGGCCTTAGATTTATCTGGCACATAATTGGAACATGACAGAGTGTCCTATGTTCCCAGGGTTAGGGTTAGGGCTTTGACCTGAATGCAGTAGAATAGAGGGGTTGATTTGTGTTACTGAAATGTGGAACGTAGGATCCATGGGAACATAGGAATCCATAATGCACTTCTTTGGACCTTCCTTTTGGCAGTTTAGGTTCTTAAGAAGTCTCTGTTTGTGACAGAAGCAGAACTTTCTTCTGTATTTTGCCCACAGAAAACCACTTAATATCCTCAAAGAGTTTTCGTCATAGACATCATAGACATCATAAACAAGAGCACTGGGAAAACTAAACTGGCAAGTCACTGAATGATCATAGTGTTGGACTACTGTGCGGCCCCTTATTTTCCTAACCCACCCTCTTTAGAGCACGGTCTTTACACTCAATCACCGGCAAAATTTCAGTGCAGCTTTTCCTTTACCAAAGAAAGTAATGGCACAGTTCACCAAAACTTGAAGAAACAGAGGTTGTGGCTTTGAAGTCAGGCACATTTCTAAAATACTATTATTATATTTTCTTTTAAATATTATATTTTAAACATGTACTGCTTTTCTTTCCAATATGATGTACGAACAAGGAGAACTAAATGTACATTTTGAAATGTAAAGAAAAAGACAGCATCCTGAGAGTTGTTCATAGCCCCGTTTTAAATTATTTGCAGTAATCTCAGCCTAAGACTGACATAAGTCTTTGTGAAGGCCTCATTTGTACACAGAAGGAAACCAAAGAAGACACACAATATTTCTTGGTCACTATGGACCCCCACTGTCTTGGCTCGGATCATGGACAACATGATATGTGTTATTGGCCAGTGTGTGGGTTGAGGTTCCTGAGCTATTCCTGCTTTCACATGGGCGGAGAGAAGAATAACTGTCGGACATTGTTGTAAACAACCCACAGTAACTGACTCTGAGGCCTACATGTGAAGCCTGTTTGAAATAAAGGAGGACATTTAGAATTGTGAAAGAGCACTGAAGAAAGAGAAACAAATCACATTGCTGTTACAGTGCATGCTGTTGTTTCTGTGTGTTAACGTCTCGCCTCTAACAGCAAGTAGTAGGCGAAGGGAGAGATGAGCCATATCCAGGAGCATGAGTCATTTCCTTACTGACTTGTAGCAAATGAGCAGCCTTTGTGTTCCAGCATGTAACATTAACAGCACATGCAGTCACAGGTGGAGGCTATCAATGATTAACCCCTAACTTCCTTCCATATTCATAATGTATATGATGTCATCAGGATTCAAGTTTTACATGAGTTTTTTCTTGCATTGTTTTTTTAGTTGGCTCAGAGGTTGGCATATACATGTAATACAGTCTTACAGATAATACATATTCAATAATAAATAGACTAAAAATGTAAGATAGTGAGCTATGGCTGGGTGATACAGACAAAAATGTATATCTCTGTATTTTCAGGCTGAATGGCAATACATATCTTATCAGTACTATTTTCTATGAAGTGAGCTGAATATTCAGCTGTAAATGGAAGCCACAGTTGAAATGTTACAAGCACTTTTACCAAAAAAGACTGCGAAGAAGAAGATTTCCTTCCCTGCAAAATATACAGCTGTATAACATGTAAATGACCACTAATTGTCCACTAGTTAATCTGTCCCGAACAGTGTTTGTCAAGGCTTTAAGTCCTTTATTTAAGCCCAAGGGACGCCCTGGGACGGATTTGTTTCAACACGCCTCCTTTATATCCACATAAACTCAACAGCACTTACTTGTTGTTGGCTGAAGGTCTGGGTTAGGATGAGTGATTGATGAATGGTGATGAATTGTGATTAATGGTCGTGCGAAACGTAACGCTAAACGCAAATGTAAATAAGAATATTTCAATGCATGCACCAAAACAAAATGCATGTGGAACCAAAGGTGTCAAAGTCAAATAAACAACCTTTCTTTTAATAAAACAAACAACTTAGATTTTCCTTCTTTTAATTTTGTGTAAGCGATCATGCGTTCATGCGGTTAAAAACAATTGCTCCTTGGCATCCCTGTCATCATGTACACCTGTGTGTCTTTTGTCCTGCATGACGTGCAGTGATTGCGTCCTACTTAACTTAAATGCAACGCCTTGTAGTTCTTTCATCAAAATTGTAAAAGTATATAAAGCTAAATTGATACCAAATATACCTGCGTGGTCCGCCCAGTCTATGAGTGTGCAATACTTTCTGTCCTTGGATAAACTCTTGAAACTCCTTGATTGATTTTTTGATTCAAAAAGTTGAAAATGGGAAATTACACTAAACAAGCGATGGACATTTAAGGTAATTTTCATATTCAGGTGCAGGTTCAAATGCAAGAATCTGGTCTGAAATAAACACCCAAGCATACAAGTGAGTGGGGGTTAGGGTCAGTGACACATCATGTATGCCTGTCAGTAGTTAGAGCTACCTTGTCGGCTCTTTGCAGATCCGCTCTCATTTTCACTGCACTTTCCTTATACATGACCTCCACTCTCATAGTTGTTGTTTGCTGCAATGGTAGCTTGTGCTCCACCTCAACAGACACCATTAGCTTGCTGAAGCCTTCTTCTTCTTCAACTACGCTTAACGACAGTATATCTCCAGCCACGATTTTCATGATACGCTAATCTTCTCTGCCCTGGTGGCAAAAAAAGGATGCATGCTAACTCTGCTAGCAAATGATGTGATCAGGTGATGATTGCCTGTGATCTGTCTTTGCTGTTTTCAATTGTGCAAATGGTTAATCATCTACATTACAAAGGTTCGCTGCACATTCATTTTGTGTTTTTGGTCTAAAAACTTCACTGGTCACCCTTCTGCCAGAAACGTCAGAGCAATTGATGTCTGACTAAAAACATTGAACTATATGTTGTACAGATCTATCACTGTTACTCTATGGATCTGTGCAGATAATCATAGAAAGCAGTTACATCACTGCGTCACTTCCGAAAACTGTTAGCTGTTCATATAGAACTAGGTCAATTTACTTTTCTATTTATAATACAGTATAACAAAAATGTGACTCTATAGATTGAACAGTCAAGTTGCCATGCCTACATTAAATGTTGAACTGCAAGGGAGGAAAACGATTGCATATTTCAAGGGCAGCACTGTGTTCTGAGCAAGGTCTTGGGAGCGTAGCAAAAGTGCATCTGATAAAGAAGAGGCAAGGCTGCTGTGCTGTTTAGAAGCTGCAACAGCAAAGGAATAGACCCTGAGTGTTAAACTGCCAGCTGGTGTCCAGTAACAAATTACACAAAACACTGAAGGTTGTACAGTTCTGATGGGTTAAAGGGCCATATACAGTATATAAGCACCAATAAATGCTTCAAGGTTTTATAATAGAAATGCCAACACTGAAATCTGATTTTGGTTTGTTTGATATGACAGCGGTATTCAGCAAAAGCTCAGGGTTGAAATACCCGCCAACACATTACTGGAAGGTGATAAGGGTTTGTTTGCTTGCTTGCTTGCAACTTTTCCAGCATTAATGTTTGATCCTGCCAACTCTTGTCAGTGGCTACAGTGTGTTTGCTCTAATTGCCAGTGCTTACAAAATCTTTGATTTATTATTTTCTGTTTGCACTGAAACCTGTTAATGGCATCACTTAACAGCTGTACTTTTTCTTTTTCTGAACTCAGAATATTTGCTGTGGCCACATGACATTTCTTAAAATGGACATATAATTTATGATATTTCAGTTTCAATCAATCTGACTTTAGCAAAGCGAACAGCAGAGAGGAGGCTGTAGCAGCAGCCGAACAGAGGAGAGGAAATATCAGGCTCATCAGGTGATAAAGGCTGGGATTAGGACCTTTATGTGTCAAACACTGGCTCAGTTCAGCTGGCCAGAAACAACAGCTCACTGGCTTCATGCTGTCAGGAACTTGTCATTGTCGACTCCTGTTTCACGACACGCTACTGGGAGTGAAAGCTGGGATTTCTATCCGTCTATTTATGCGCCCACGATCACTGTATGGGACTGATATCAACACGTTCTTATAAATGTGCCAATTTCTAATTATCTTGCCTCTTTCAAAGCATCTGCCAGTGAATACACATGGTTTATGTAATCGCCATGTGCTGTTGCAGCAAACATTCATTTTATATCTGAAAGAAATCCTTCTAATCCTAAATGCATTTTAAACATAATTTTCCCTACACTTCTGTGATTGATTGGTTTGTTACCCTGGGAGAGAAGCGATGACATTTTTTGTAGAGATAGTTGTGTGTAATTTCCTCATCATTTCTCTGAGTGATACAGAGCCAGGGAGTTCCCCAGTAATCATCCAGGGCATGAATACAGCATGGGAAAACCTCAGAATGAGATTTAATGGATGCGTTTGTCAGGATTTATTGAAATAATATAACAGATTGACCAGTACCAAAAAACTGGGGAAATGATGCTGCAGTCACTCCTTTCCTCTTCTCACACAACCAAATTGGAATAAATGAGAATGCAATCAGTCAGTGGTCAAGCACACATTAGAAGAAAATGTAACCTGCTTTAGAAGTAGGACATTTTTCATTAATGTCATTTTTCACATCTACCACAAATAAAGTGTTATTGATTTTCCTGGCTGTGTGGAAGTCGCTTTATACTGACTGCTGTTGCTCAGTCTGTGCCAACACATTGAGAGTGACAGAAGCTTTAGTATGTGAACATGCAGCCAACTATGGCACAGAATAAATCTGACAGTGGGATATTAGTCATTTTATTGGCCAAAAAAGAAGGGCAGAAAACAGTGAAAATGAAAGTAGAAGATCCGAGTAAAGCGTTGTAAACCACTAAGCTTGTTAAAGTTCTGACAGCTCACCTGGCGGGTGCCAGAGGCCCCAAATCCATTCAATAAGATGAACAGGAACACTTCCAGTTGTTTGTCTTTCACAGAGAATCCATTAAAAAGTTCCCTCTCCCCTGGTTTACAGTGCATTATACTCGTACCCAATAAATCATGACTCTGTCTTGGGCTTCTGCCTGCTGTGTTCTCCCATTTGTACTGCTCACTGTGTCTGGTACAGAGTCGTCCTATATCAGACAGGATGATGATATTAGATATCAATTACAAAACAACTTAAAAATCACTCATTGATTAGTGCTGTCTAGCATTTTGAGGTTAGTATGAAGTCAATAGGCTTCAAGCTCTTTAGGAAGAAATTAGGATTAATCTACACAGATCAATCTCCTTCTACTAGAAAAACCCTAAATAAGGTATGAGGTGGCTGAAAGGAGATTGCCAAGGAGCTGTAAGAAAACACAACATCTCTACTTGCTGTTGGCTATATTGTGTATCACTTTCAGTAGAGAGACATCTAAATATCACAGAATAAGACATCTGTTTTCTGTTTGAAAAGCACAAACCTGGGAACGCTGTCTTAGCTCACTCACCCATCTTTCACTTGAGTGCTAACATCTACAATGTGATCTTCAGTGCACAGCTGATACCTGCTACGTTGTTTGCTGTTTACATAACCGTTGCATATTTAATGCATTCAGTGTGTGGAGTGGAGTGAACAGCAAGTTACCGTTGTCACGTTGCCTTGGAGGCTCTTTTGCAGTTAGGACATGGTGCAACTAACCGACAAAGTTATGCAATGGCTAGTTTTGAATCTATTATAGGTTAGATGATGTGAAATCTTATGTTTTTAGCTACAGCAATTTTCTCAGTGTTTCCGTGTTTGGTTGCATATTATGGTGCTAATTGTTTTTCCCTCCAGTGGGTATGGTTTTCTGAGTACGAAGGCGTTTTAAGCTATTTTTCATCTGCGGTCCCTGGACAAATGTCACAAAGTCGACCTAAGACAGAATAAAATAACAGCATGTAAGATTGAAATAACAAAGTTAATGAGGCTATTTAAAAGCATGTAGCAGTAATAATGAACAATAATACAAACAAGAGAATATTAATTTCCAGCATTCAGGACACCTATACAACATTTAATGCCATTTAAAACATGCATCAGAGGCTCATAATACAAGAGAGAAATATAAATATTAAAAGAAATATGTGCTAAATAAGACGAATTTATGCTGCATTATTAGACAATAACTAAAACATGACAAAACAGATGTCCAGATATAAAAAGCATGCACAGTATATTAAATATATAAATCAGTCTGACACAAAATAGCAAAACCACAGTAACAGACAATCATTCAGGTTACATGAGGACAGAAGGGCAATAGCAAGATAGTGACAGGTGACAGCAGACAGCAAAAGAAGTTTAACAGACTTTTTTTTTTTTTTTAAGGTTTATTTGAGTAGGGACAGATACAGAAACATAGACAATCCTGACAGTCATCTGATGTATGCATCATAGTGTTTTTAGCCAAAGCTAATTCACGACACTTGTCCCTGAAGACAATGAGGTGAGTTTTAGTGCGAACAGAGCTGAGTGCTAATTAACCATTTCTTTAAATGAGCCCTGAACATAAACGGTGTGGGTCCAGCTCTCTAATAGTTTCTGGAATGAAGTTCCAGTCAGTGACAGCGCTTAACACAGTGGGATAATGCAAACCTTCTTGCTGCACCGCTTGTGAACTGATTTTGGAAATGACCATATAATACATACAGCATTACAGCATATCCAGTTCTTGCGTCAGCACACACTGAAAGAAAGAAAGTGAATATTTTACATTATTTACCCAAAATAAGTGCACTCATCAATTAAAAAAAAGGTACTTGCACTCATTTCTTTTTCAGGTCAGTGTGAGAGCCTTTACTGTGTTTTGCCATTATTTACAGTCACGCTTTCTAAGACCTTTCTCCTCTCCTGTTCTGTCTCACTGCGGGAGCAGAGACAAGGATGTTACTGGAGTTGACGACAGGATGTGCTGTGATCTGTTGCACCCGTTTTCTTTTTGGAGAGATAAACACTGTAGCTGAGGGTTATTAACTGCACATTTACTTTGAGGATAAGGATCTGCTGTCTAAACCAAAGTGGCAAACTTTTTACTCCACTCATATGTCAATTCCAGCTCATTACACACGGACTCTTTACATTTTACCTAGGCCAGGCCACGATCATTTCTGATCCGTGCATCACTTTTTCCAACAGCCTCCTCACCCACGCTCTCTCTCTCCCACACACATACAATAATAAACGAAAATAATGTGTCGTTAAAACTTCCAAAAGCTATAAAGTTTTAGACAATAGGCATGTTTCATCAACAGATTTTTGCCTAATCTGAAGTATCGTTGGAAATGTTGATGGAAATTACGCTGTGTTTTTTTACGCTTGTTGGAGGTGGATTTTATTGTGCTTTTATTGGGAAAATGGACACATTCCTTTGCACATGGCCAAGACGACTGGTTTTGTTTCTTCTTCTCCTTCTCCTCCGGTTTATAGGTAGTTGGCAAACAACTGGCATTGTTTACTCGTTTGCAACCTCTGCTTTCTCTCCTTTGTTGTAGCCATTCAAAACAGATCCCGCACCACCATCTTTTGACCAAACTATGCCCTGTGAAGCCTAGTTTGGTCTCTCCATCCCAGTTAATGGAAAAACATTAGCTTGTTTGCAACATTTCAAAAGTATGCTCGGATTCACTAGAAAATTAGATGGAAACACAGCATTGTAGCAGCCCTTATGATTAATAACTGAAGAGAATATTGCGAGAACATTTCTCTGGATGTCAAATATTGCTGCCATGGACGCAAAGTCTCCTGTGCATTAATCACCTCTCAGAAAAGACTTGAAAAGGAGGAAATTCAGCCTCAGCTCAGGTCCATTCCGACATTCTAATGAGGACAGTGAATTTGGATGAGTAAGTATCCAATTTCAGAATCACCAGCAATCTACCATCTCACTGATTACAGTGGCATCAGCTTGCTGCCTCACATACTTTGCACCCGCAGGGCAGAGATTAAATGTGAAATTATTGGACATCTGTCATATTAAAGAAAGTTGAAATGTCCCTGGGTCTTCTGAGACGGCGTGGAATGAAATTACAATGACATGACAAAATGAAAGCAGGTGAGGCAGCCGCGGATCCTGTCAGTGCGGCAGTATGAGACGTATTAAATCAAATGTTTCACAGCAAATTCCTCCTTTCTTTCTCTTTTTGTCTCTGCGTCTCACTCTTCCTGTCTATCTTTGTCTCACTCAAACACACAATATGGTTCTTTCTCTGTCCTTTGTCTCTCTTTGTCTGCCTTGTTAATTCTATCATAAATCATCCTGTGACAGTGACAGAATTGCTTTTGATTGTGATCTTGCAGCTTCCTTTTTGATAGTGTTCGTTCCTTGATTTAGCCCATTCCACTGAACATACATCAAGCCTTCCTTCTGGGTAAATGCTGAATAAGGGCTTTTGAATGGACCCTGGTTAAAACCTCGCTTTGATTGGGGAAGGAGCTGCGTGGCTTTCAACAAACATCTTCTTCCATTCCCAGTCTTTCTTTTGATTTCCGTCCTCATTTACTTAAAGCTGTTTAGAGTGTGCTTCACTCTGATGTGGAGGTGCTGCTTGGAGGATCTGCAAGCTGATTAATTACATCTCTAACAGGCTTCACCTCAGGGGGTACTGGAATAGTCTGCTCGGGATGGGCTTGATTTAAGCTCTAGCAGCATTTTACCCATGATGCCAAGAGGAAGGTCAATGCAAGGGAGTCTGCAGAGGAGGGGAGCAGCAGTACAGGGGACTTAATACAGATGATGGATGCAGGTGGTGATTCAACAACATCCCCTCAAGGACAAGGAGCTTGGCCTTAAAGTAAAAGAAAATAGGTAAATACACATCACCTAATGAGACGGACACATCAAGTCATCAACTTTAAACTCTGTTGGCAGTAAAGCTCTGAAGTAGTGAGATGTATTGCCTGTAAGTGCAGACTGGTAGTCCCCTGAGTGGTGTTCAGAGGACCTACTGGGCCATTAATAAAAACCTCCGAACCATTCTAAATTCCCCCCTAGTTTCTTTTTTACCAAAGGAGTTAACATGGTAAGAGAGGAGAATAGCAGCCATGTGCTGGCTTTATTTATAGGCTAATGGGTTTGAACACTAGCACAGAGCCAAGGGGACCTCCAGGGCAGCTAGCCATATGTGAATATAATTTAGATTTGCTAGTGGATTTATTAAAGGTTCAAACCCAGCGCGGAGAGGTCCTGAACGCTCGTTCTTGACACCTCAACTCCCTTGACAGTTTCTATTACTGTTCTGATCCTTTGATGAGCACAGGTCCTCCACACTGGCAAGGCCTTGCTCATTTCCGGGTTAGAAGTTCTTTGAGCTAGAAAAGCAAGCAGACAAAACTTAAAGGCCCACTCCAGCAAGTGTTAATTCCTTTTTAATGGTTTCCGTTTCTTCTCAAACAGACAGTGGGTGTGTGGTTAATAATCTGACGTAGTCCATTGCTATGGCAACCAGATTTCCATTTTAGCAAGATCAACATCATAAGCATGGATAGCAATAGCGGGGATATGTAAGCATAGATAAGCAATCACCCAAACTTAAGTTCCTCCTCGTCCAGACCTTCCCTTTGCTCTGATCGCCAAGACCCGGCCGATTTAAGCGCAGCCACCATCGCTCATTCACTCACTAGACTCAAGACTCGCTATGCACACATGCCACGCACTCTCCTATTCCTTAAAGGGATAGTTTGTTTTTTTTGAAGTGGGGTCATATAAAGTACATATCTATAGTCAGTCTGTTCCCTACCGTAATTGCCGATCAGTGCAGCCTCAGTTTGGAGAAGCAGAGAGCCGCTCCAGCCCAGACGTTCAGCTTTGTACTGCAGTGAACGGAGACCAGATGCAAAGCGAATTTTAACCACTTAAAACAAGGCCCACCTAAAAAAATCTACTGTACATTTTCTCAACCTCGGAACCTCCGTATCCCTACGCATTAGCGTAGGTGATCTGCGAGTGGCGAAATACAATGTGAGGCCCAGTTGCATTAATTACTGATCAGCTGAGCTCATGACTGCTCTCGTCTCTTCCCCAGAACTGATGAGCTCACCTGCCAGATCACACAGCCAATGACCACAGCCGTAGCATTACACAAGCTAAACATTCAAAGAAAACAAGGATTTTTGGGGCTTTGACAAAAAGTTTGGAGTCTTTCTGATGTGTATTTACGTGACTTTTAAAAGAAGTTTGTTGTAGTAAAAGACATTCACACAGCCAGTTCTGTACTGGCGGTATATGGCATCATCCAGTTTGCAAAGAGACAGAGTCTGCATTTCTAATCTGCTTCTTTTGCATTGAGCAGTGAAAAGCTTCTGAGAGGACCCCTTTAAACTCACGAGGGCTTGCTGTGTAATACACCGCGATAAGGAATGATTTATTTGGATGCACGTGCAACCTACAAGTTTCGAATAGCACATGAACACATGAGATAGCTGAGTTTACATGCGCTAAAGGGAAGTAGTGCACAAATAATTCATCATTATTCTGACACACAAAGGAGCTTTAGAATGGGGAGAGGCAATGAGAAGAGCTAAACTGGAATCAACACTTATTTGCCTCATAAGAGACCATTGTGAAAGAATACATGCCAGTTTTGATATTTTAAGCATATTTTTTCCTTGTTCTGATGTAAATTAGATGTATTGTTGTACAGCCAAGTTGTTATTGAAATATTACTACAGCCACTATCTTTGTTTCTAAAGAGCACAGAGAAAATGTAATTACTTTGTTCGCACATTATCCTCGGGGTTCAGAAACCAATCAATGTCTTACTTCACCTGCCCCAGGGGATCTGCTCCATCAGCCTCTCCCCTCTCACTTCTCAGTGTGTTTAACAGCAATCAGGCTAAATTAGTTCTTGAAAATTATAAGCACGGTTGCAGGATGAAACGGCATCGACCTGCACCCAATTGTAATACTTTTCAAGGAGCAATGTAAAACACAGGAACAGTGTTGCTGATGATGCTGCCACAGAAATATGCACCCCCACAGTTAAAAACACAGCAAGAGTTTCAAAAAGTTAAACCTCATTGTTAAGTTCACATGAGCTAAGTCTTTTGGACATTCCTTTGAGTACTGTGTGAGAAAGAATTTCAGGAGAAAAGATTTTGAAAAGTAAAAATAAACCGCAGCACTTGAAAACACATGAGTAAATTATTTATAAAAATCTGGTCTCTGAATAAAAAATTAGTCCCTCTATTACCTGCTGATTGCATCAAGTACTCGCATATTATTTTTTTTTACCCCATTGAATCCTTCCAGAGGCTTAATGGGAAATTCACAGGGAAAATTGCATGAGTGATCCGACTGATGTTTTTCTTCAATAAATAAATAAAGTATTACATTAATGAAGTTTTCTGCCTCACTGATGTGAAAGAGAATGAATAAATTCCTCCGGAATGGCACACTAACTGTTCTGTGGTTCACGGGGTAGACACAGTGGATGGATATGTGCCCGTGTGAAACCATGAATATGATCTGGATGAGCCCTGGAATTCACACGGCTACCGTAAATTGCTCTCTGAGCAGAACATAATGGCACATGTGGCACTGCATTTAATCACTGCGCTTAATTTTTTGTGTATGAAACAACAAAAGCAAAGAGTTGTTATTTGCGCAGAACAAAGATCATTAGTTGGATGATTAGCACTTGTGTACTGTATACTGCGGTCATGGGAGACAAAGTATCTCCGCAGTACAATGTCATTAAGATCTTATCAAAGATTAAGCATCTGCCTCCTGCTCACTGTGAGTTCATTCTCTCACTCACAGCTGTCACTCTCACAGAGAGAGAGAGAGAGAGAGAGAGAGGTTTTACAATGTTTTCATCCTGCAATTCAAAAAGGTTGTTAGTTCACACCTTTGCATCACCAGCCGCAAATAGGCCACGCTTAAATCTAACTATAAAGAAGGAACTGAAATCATTTGCATGCACAAGAACCCGAAGGAAACACTGAGGGAAAGGGAAAAAAAATCAGACGGACACTGAGAAAGTTTTAATGCTTTGGGCGCTTTGTAACTTTCTTGGGTGTGTTGTTAAGGGGCACGTCGTTGAAGTGCGGGCCCCAGGCAAATGTCTGCTCAAGGTGGAGCTTTAATTCTAATGTAATGCTGAATAGTTGAATGAATAATAATGCATCATATGCTATATTTTTTGAACAGCATGTTTTGAACAAGCTCTGCACTCGTAAACAAATGCACTACATCGAAGCAACTGTAGAATGTCCCATCTGTCGGCTTACATGATGCGTGCTTGTAATGTAATACCTCACAAATATATCAGTGCTGAATTATATTGGAAGCGGAGAAGCAGTCCTTTCAACATGAATTCTACCAAAGACCGTGAGAGAGGGTTAAGAGGAGCTACTGCAGACCACACACACGCAGACATACACATTGCAGTTTGCCACCAGCTTGAAGTCAGACGTCAATCAACACAGGCTGAGTTTATTTGCCTTACAGTGCCTTCTTCATAGGCGCTATGGAGGCGGGTGGTGCAGCCAGCCTGCCTGCCACTTCGCCAACAAAGGGAGTGAGTGGTAAAGCTCGCCCGCTGGCTCCATGCTAACTGCAGCTGCTGTGGAGGTCCCTAGAGCAAGGCAGGCCCCCTTTCAAGCCATCTGGGCTGTGCTGACGGGTGACGTGGGCATGTAGGGTGAGTCAGGGGAGTGTGTGGAACTTCAGGGATCTGTAGTCTTTGAGTAAAAGAAAACATTTTATAGCCCTGTAGTGCAGTGGAGTCACACATGACTTCACAGAAAAAAAAACAGCAACCGAGAGAAATGAAAGAGGAGGAGGAAAGAACAGACGTCATGAGTCAGGCAACCACCAGTCAGAGCAAACAAACAGAAGTTCAGTATCTCGTCGTGACACCCAGCACCACCAGTCAGATATTGAATAAATGAAAAACACGGACAATATGTACGGAGCCAATGTATGTGTTTTCTGGAGGGTTGTGTTTTTACGTATTGAAACAAGACCTCACCTTCTTCAGTTGCTTAAAAGAATTCTGCAGCATTGTTGTGCTGTGAAGCTCCAGAAATGTTATGCAAACTACAAAACATCACCCAACTTTCCACTGGGCTTAGAGCTGAGTAGATAAGGACTGAATTTTCATTTTTGGGTGAACTCATCAGATTATAGCTCTTGGTTTGTTTGTAAGAAGTCGGTGTGAAAACGAACTGGATCAAAAGGCAAAATGTCAAAATCACCTCCTGAACAGCTTTTGAAACCATGATGCCAAAATCACATATCTGATATAATTTAATCCTGGTATCAGCCTGCTTTGCTTTCAGACCACTGACACCGTTTTAGGCAGTCTCGGTCCAGTTGTCTCATCCGGGGCATGCTTCAAAACCAGCCAGAATGGACCACACTAAACAGGCAAATGCACCAGGGCTTGTTTTACCTGAACCAAACCGATTTGGTCTGAAAGCACTCTAATAAACAAGAGCAGTGGACAGCTGCAGCCTTGGTTTTAGAAGGTGAAAACACAGCATCTGTCTTATTTTTACCAGGTTGTTATCAGTGTTTGTTGTCCTACCAGAAAAAGAAAAAAAAAGAGAAACAGGAAACCACTCCACTGTCTGTTAGTGAACTTCTTTATCTTTATTGTTTTTAATTTTCATCCCTTTTAAAAGTGAGAGTAAGTGACTTGTGCAATTATAATTACCAACATAGAAACACTTGACAGGGTATAGGCTGTGGAACTACAAGAGCACAAGTACCCTTTGAAGTTTGTCTCTCGCTTCTGTTTTAATATCCACTTTAATTTTGCCTATTCACTGGGATGTGAAGTTTTGCTCTGTGGCAATAAGTAAGTTGATAAAACAACAGAACAGGAGCACGCTAATATATGTAAATATATTATATACAATTGTATTCAAAGCAGTTATTTGCAAAAAAGTTTGTTTGCATTATACGTCTGAACTCCTGTGCACAGAATCCGTCTTTATTGCCTTGAATTAACTTTTGGGAACATTTGTTGGACAATATTGATGCTGGGTAAACAATTAAATTGAACATCATTACATTTAATTACAGTTTCATTGGTAAATGGGATTTTTCACAGATTTTAAAAATAATCCAAACTCATGTCAAATGATTATATGCATTAATATTCTTATTATTTCAATTGAGCAAATTATAAAAAAAGGAAGAAAGTCCTTTTCTTTCTCTTTCTGTCATAATATTTAGTTTTGCCTGGTGGAAGCCTTTCACGTTAGTCTGCAGGTATTTTTCTGAGATAAGATTGAGTAATTCACAACCTTTGCCAAGTGAATTTTTTGTAAAGGTTATGCTTGTAGAGAACAGATTGTACACAAATGCCGCAGGGGAGCAGAATTTAAATGAACGGAAGAGGAACAACATTGTCGGGATTTTAAGTTCCTCAGCTGGGTCGACAGAGTCATTATTTTGCTCAGTGCCTCAGTGTCAGAGTTTCATTTACATCCACAAATCCAACTGGGGTTTATCTATTATGCCTCTATACAAATGGACATCACATAATAGGATGAATATCTTCAGGGCTTGTGAAAGTTAAGTTATTATGCAAAACTCTAATTATCCTCCAGGCTAATTTTCCTAAGAGCAGCCCTTCAAAGGCTAATTTACTACGCCACTCTGTTCTCTCACCTGGAAAAATCTGTCAGGAGTAACACAGCAACTGAAAATGATTGTCAAACCAACAAACAACAAGACAAAGGAGGGCCAAAAATAGAAACATCTATCTGTCTCCTCTGCAATTTTGCCAGAGATCTTCTCATAGTCCGTATCATCCTTCTCACTCCCTCGGGGTTACCCAGGAACAATTTGTCAAGCTTTTTTTCCATGTCATAGCCTCCAAGAGCTATAATTTGCCCCAGACAGCCGAGCAGCGCACTGATGGGCGAGTATATCCACGTGTTGAGATTTGCTGTTGGGCCGGGTCGGCGCCGAAATGCTTGTTTGCGCAGTATACTGGGTACTGGGGCCTGGAGAAATTGGCCGGTAAATTCTACCCAAAGCTCCAGCGGCAGACCGTCAGGGCTCATTCAGTGGAAGAACAGCTGTGACAACAGCTCACAGCTGATGTGTTCAGTTAGCTTACTAAATACGTCAGAGTCTGTTGTCATGGGCTAATCTGAGACTGTTAGAATCTTAGAAGCCATTTAAACAGATATTTGATGTCAAATAATATTTTTTTCACTATATTTACTTAATTTTCTACAAATACAATATATATATATATTCCATGTAAATACTGTGATTAGAGTACAGCACTGCACAGTAATTCAGCAATAAAGTAGTGTCATTTTACAGAAATGTTGTCGAAAACACCATAAGTTGATGTAAAATCACTGGAAATTGTAGTAAATATCCAATAATATACTGGTTACTGTAGAAACACAATATGCTACTGTAATTTCCATGTATATTACTGTAAAATAGTCCCTGTATACTGCTGTGAATGCACGGTAATTATTAGCCATTTATTTACTGTGATATTACAATAATAACGCAGTGTACCATCATCGTCCCGCTCACCCCGTTACTTTTGCTTGCATGCAATGCTACCTTTCAGAGCCAAAGTCAGCATGTTATTTTCATTATGTGAGACTTGTAAACAGAATATAACATTTCTTACATCGTACAGTATACTCAACCAAAAGCATCACTCACAGAAATAGTAATAACAGCTTTAAGAAAAAAAAGTGACGAGAGTTTGAAGACAATCAGGGGAAGGGGAAAATAACTATCTAGATGATAAGCGCACAATAGTAATGATGCAAAGTAATTGTCAGTCTTCTATTTTGTACCTCCTCATCACATTACAACCCTTTGTTCACTGCACATCATTCTTGTCATCATTCGTTTTGGTTAATTTGGTTGGAAACCAAACGACTGTAGCTCTGTAGGTGAACTTTTATACGTAGTTGGTTTAATGTTCATAGTAAATTTCAGCATTGAAGGAAGTGGCATTAAACAACCATACCATTCTGTATGTATTACCCTTACAGTCCCTTTACATAACTTCAAACAAAAATAATGATAACAATGTCTTTTATTTGCATTTTAAAAAGGTGCATTCGCTTCAGAAGACTTTGTTCATCCCAAACTGAGGCAACTTTTCTGTGCAGATTACTGTGCTGCACACATCTCATCTCTCCTTTGTGTATTTGGAAGAGAACAACGAGCTTCATCTTCTAGCCGAAGCTGCACGTCCCCTGAGGTGTCTCTGTATTTCAGCATTGTGCTTCTCCAACCACTCAAAACTTCTCCGCAAGGATTTTCCCCCTTTGTATTCTTTACAATATGGTTGTGCTGGTGGAGACAAACAGTAAATTCTCACTCTGAATGTGAATATATCTATCCCAGTTGTCACATTGACAGAACTGGCTGTTCCACAGTATATAACATTTTAACACGCACCGTGGGTGTTCGGATCAACACGTCTCAGTCCCAACTCGCCAAGTATGGCAGCTTGGTCAGCGTTTTGAGCTTCAAACTATGACACTCTGCCTACCCTTCTAGAGTTACCATTTTCAAAGTAAACTTTGCTGACAATAAGGTTTACATATTATGAAATATTAGGACTTATGGAATGCTACTAACAGTTGTTGTTTGGTTAGGTTTAGGCACAAAACATATTTGGAAATGTTGAGGAAGAGATCGAACTCTGGGTTAAAATAACTACACTCAGTTCTATAACTTACTTAATATATGTAATTTAAGTAAGGTAACTCTAATCACGTCATGTAAAAAAAAAATGGGTATGCAACCCACAAAATGTTTGTGCGTTACATCATTTACGTGTGTTAACTTTCGTAACATAACTTAAAAATAAATCTGTCTTGCAAACCCTGGTCTACAGAGTGAAAGTCCAGCGCATCATCCATCCATCCAGTGACTTTCTCACTCTTTATAGAGTGTTGTACTGTAGTAATGAGTTCTTTAACCCAGAAATCAGTAAGCATTTATCCACGTCATGTTCCCTTATCTCAAAATCAATGGGTTTTCTAAATGGTTTCAGGCCCGAAATAAGGTTTGTGGTTACCACAGGCTAAATATATTTACATGTTTTGTTCTACAACAGAACCAGTCCATCTTACCAGGCAGACTTTAGATGCAAACTATTCTAACTCTAACTTCACAACAGTAAATTGATCTATTTATATCAATTTTATATGTTTGTAGCGTAACATTAGCTTTTTACTTCTAATAATTAAATTTATACTTAGAAAATCACAAAAGTGGTAGATCATCTGTGAAGATTATCTAATTGACAAAACATCCAAATCCAAAACCCAATGGGAAAAAAAAAGAACCCATAGGCTCTTTAACGAGGGAACCAGGGTGATGCAAGCTTCATCTGGGTCAGTTTACAGAAATTATGTCGTCCTTGCAGTTCTCTATACTACAGCTTAACATTCTGAAGATCAGGCTGCTGTGTTTATGGCTGGTTATAGTACATGTACATTTAAATGGTTAGTTTGTTTACAGCAGCTATAAATAGGACAGATATGCAAATCGGGACACATTATATACATATTTTTACATCTACTGAATATGTTTAATGGAAGTGGAAAAAGTATAATTTGCCAAAGGCTGATCCCTGAATGGTAAACAGAGCTATTGGCCCTGCGAGCTCCTTTATGGATTATGAGCTTTGCCTTATCAGTAGATTGGAGCACCTCGAGCGTCAGAATTATAATGCAGTTGGGAGTGTGTGGGTAGAAAAACCATTATAGCTCGCGGCTCGTGACAGATAGATCCGTCAGGTGTAGCGTGCACGTATATCCACACGGACACGCACAGTCACACGTGCATACAGGAACAGACGTACCTGTAACAAGAGCTTGCCAAACACTCAGGTTTTTATTGTTTTATTTAGTTAAAAACAAATAACACACATGTTAACTAAAGTACTGATCCTGAATTCAGCCACTTTAGGGAAGGCAGTTGTGTGGTTTCTTTCGCAGGTTGCAGGTAAGCACTTGAGCCAAACATTATGCTCTACTGGACTAAAAGCCACAGGAGGGCTTTCTCCACTCAGCATCGCACTGGTTGTCAGATACGTGGCACCGGCCCATAACATTCAGTGTATTTGACGTGTACAAAGGTGAAACCCTGACTCTGCTCTTTTCCCCTGCTCCTGCTTAATATTTCAAATGCCGCAATCTTACGTTGTTGGACAGGGGGCAGGCCTTTCAACAGAGTGCAGGACCCCGAGCTGAGACTTGTGCAGTGACAGACGCCCCAGAGCTGCTTGCTGCAGTGTGCCCTGGCCGTCCCAAGCAGATCGATCACGGCTTTAGCTACAGCACTGGCATGGCACTTTTACAACTCGCGGTCAGGAGAGATGGATACTTCCCCTATGCTCTCTATTTACATGATAAATTGTTTCCTGGCAGCATTTTCTCTCCACATTCTTTATTTTTGTGTTTTATTTTTTTATATTTACTACAGCTGCACACCTGTGTGTGTGTGTGTGTGTGTGTGTGTGTGTGTTGTGTGTGTGTGTTGAGAAAGACAAATGGGGAATCTCTTTAAACACTATTTTATAGGGGCAATTTGTGAAATCTTCAGCAGCCATGGTATTAACCACGAATGAGACTGCGAGGCATATGAATATTGTCTGGTACAGATTGTCTGCTCCACAAACAAAACCTCACACTGATTTTCTGCTCTAACAAACTCAATGATTGAAATGAGCCATTAAAAAAATAAAAAAATCTACTGTAGAGCAGGTTGATGTTTGTAAACCACAACAAGGCAGTTTTCTTCTTTACTGACTCATACGAAGTGTACAAGACTAGTACTGAGCCTGGGCCAGTCTGTGTGGAGTTTGCATTCCCTCTCAGCTTCCTGTCCAAATGTGAAACTCAGGTGATGAGGAAACTCTAAATTGCTGCAGGTGAATGCATTTCTCTTTCTGTGAAAGCTCTGTGATACATTGCCAACCAGTACACAGTTATCCCTCTATATTTCACCCAGTGTTTGCTGGGTGCACGCTCACACTCCCCTGTGAGGACAACAGGAATGAGCAGGCAGAGAAGATGGATGTAGGACTGCACAATGTGTTGTTCCAGCATTGACTTGGCAATGTGCGCATGCACAATAGTCACATGTCACTAGGTTCTCATTTTTGATGATTAATCTATAAAAGATAAGTTTGTCCAATATTACATAATTTAAAGGTTCTTGGATGGAAATTCCTGTATTTTCTCATGTTGCAATATACAGTACATCACAGAAAGCCAACATACTGCCATGTCAGTTTAATGTCGTGCAGCCCTGTTTTTATGGATTGACGGCATCACACATTAATCGTCTTGGTCAGTCCTGTTATTAACAAATTGGAAATATAGCCACAGCTAAACCAATGCTACTCAAAAACATAGTTGAACAACCTCATATCCCCCCACCTGGACTACTGCAGGGCATTATTCACATACCTAAACAATGCAGAAGTTGCCCGTTTATACGGGGTACAACAGCAAGACTTCTCATAAACACTCGATGTAGTGAATCCATCACTCCGGTCCTGGCCAGATTATATTGGCTACCTATCCATTACAGAATTAATTTTAAGATTTGACTTTCTGAACTAATAACCCCTTATTCTGCTTCAAGACCCCTTAGATCAAATAGTCAGATGGTGTTTACAGGTTTTAACCACAGCACTATAGAACAAACTCTCCCTAAACATCAGATCAGCTGTGTCCGTGCCTCAGTTTAAAACTTTGATAAACCCACCTGTAGACAGCAGCATTTGGATAATGCATATTTGAAGGTTTTAATGTTGCACTTTTGTATTTTTTTTCAGACTGTGTTTCATATTTCCTCATTTCATTGCATTTTTTTTGTTTTATTTATCTATGATTTGCTCGCTCCGCAGCTAGATTGCATGGTATTGTATTATGATTATATGCTGTTTCAAGCACACATCATGCCTGTTGAGTAAGTCTGCTAAAACTGCTAACAGAAACAAACTTCTGACCTTGTTAAAACAATCAAGTCACCCCCCACTTCTTTCAGGAATGCATTTATTTTCATTGGAAGGCCTGAGTGGATATAGAGGGTGTAGCATCTGTATGAATAACACACCTCCATCATACCTGACAAGCCTTGGCACGCACCACAAATGTAATCTCCTAGTCTCACTCCTGAGGCTTTCTTAAAAAAGTGATATATTTAAAACTAAATGTTCTTTATTTGCATGATACAAAATCCCTTTTACGTGTAAAGGCCGAATCTTATTAGTTGGAGGAATAAGTAGAGCAAATGGTCACATTACTTATTATTGCTCACTGTCAGCATCAACGGGGGCTCGGTCAACTCCCAGGGAATCACATTCCTCCTTAACTTGTTCGAAAAAAATGTGAAACTGAAATTATTCAAAATTACAGTAGAAAAGTAAAGCAAATAAATAGTTAAAACATTTGCATTAATTCTGATTTGCACTGCATTGATTTAAACTTAAAATGTAGTTGATTCAGCATATCTCTCATTTTAAGTTCAGTCAGTCAGTATGTGTTTGACAAGTTCATCTCACTGTGGTTTAAAGACCTGCTGGCATTAATCTAGTTTCAAAGTTGCTGTCTGCGCAGGTTATTTTCACACGTTTCCATATTGATAAGCATATGGTGTCATAGATGAGTCTTATAACTATATTTATTCAGAGCTATTTGTATTGAGTTTGCCCCATGGATTATAAGTTGTTGCATTTCCTTATAGATTGGACATCAGAATGCTGATGCGTCAATGCGCCTGATGGAAAACAATTTGTAACTTGTTCTTCAGTGAGCTGAGGTGCATAACGCCTCACTGTCAGGCTGCGATAAAGAAATAGATGAAGTTCAGATTAGATGGTGTGCAACACACATTCATTGATGACAGAATCCCAATATTTACTTTGCTGTGAAATGACACATGGTGAAGATATTAATGATACATTTATTGAGTGTTCTCTTTATGTTTGAGATGGAAACAGATAGACTGACGGAGAACTCTGACCATCATCAATCATGAAAATAATGCCCCATATGTCACTCAACAAGCTGTGTCCTTGTTGGTGTCATTGGAGAGTCAATGTTAGACCTTGAGAGCTGAAATTGTGGTTAAATACTACTTCTGCTTCGTGTAAAAATAATATTGATATATTATCATGATGAAATAATTCTCCATAGATATGAAAAAAAAAAATCGGAAAGGTATTCAATAATTTTTCCCATGAGCATCTGCCTTGTTCAGATAGATTTAGAAGGAGGGAACTGATGGTTGACCTGTGTGTCACTGTGTTAACAAATTAGTCAATAAAGCCGTTGATTTCTTAACTTTTTCAATCTCAGCGCAGACGGTAGAAACACGTACTTTGCAGCCAAAGACTGTTCAGATCCACAGAACTTTATTTACGTTGATTTAGTGGAGCAACTACAATACTCAGATGTCCTAATGTCAGAATTGTTATTTCTTCACATTCTGTTTATAATTTCAGTGGTTTTTTTTATGTCTTCCATAAAATATCTTGCATTTCTGGATTCATTATACAGTATAATTTAATATATGCTCAAATAAAATTGGATGCACAATTAAAAACAACTCTACAGCCTGCTGTTACACTCAGCTATCTAAACACTAAGGAATAGTATTGGTCCCAGCAGTGATGAGTGCTGCATTGTACTGTATTACTGTAACAACATTGACTCTCGATGTTAGTTTTCACAGCTGAAAGCATCTCCCTGCTGTTAACACTCATTCTGCTTGTGATTTATTGACAGACCTGCTTGTCATGTTGCAAGTTAGATCATAGCCCACACAGCAGTGTAGTTTGCACCTGCAGCTTTAAGGGTCAAAGGTCAGAAGAGTCTAGTGCTGTCAGATCAATATCTGATTTCCCAGAGGGGGATTGAGCTCTTCCTTTCACACTTAATTTAGCTGGGTCAGCTCTGTAGAGATGAGTGATTTTGATTCCATTGGGTTCAATACTTTGAGGTTTAAAGTAAAATGGGTTTGTATCAAAACCATGTATGTTGAAGCACACATTCCTATTAAAGCTCTTATTTTTTGAATGAGCTGTGAAGGAGGAGATGATACTAATTGAATAATCTAAAATGCTGTTGTCTAGTTTTGATCGGACTCTGCAGCGGTGCAGTGACACATTGTTAAAATCAATGTTTTTAATCAGTGAATGTGATTATATAAATATGTAACTAGAAAAAAAAATCTACAGCATGTTTTCCTATTCTTCATATTTTGAGCAGAAAAGGCTCACAAGGGCAGACTCTAAACTTTAGGCAGCGGCTGTGAACATTTTACAACGAAACCCTTCAAACTACAATATGTCTCGAACATTCACCAAAGGAAAGCAAAACAAAACAACTCCCCCTCCGGGGCAACAAGTCATGCATAAACAAGTGTATGATAAATTATGCACTATACATGAATAATTAAACAAAACACTGAATTGAAGGTGAATGCAAAGCAAAAGTTTAAAAAATAATATAGAAGTTAAGGAAATAGCTCTCAACTTTAGGTCAGCAATCCTACGACTAACCTAAATTAACCTGCATGAGTCCTTAAATGATCCAGAGCCTAACTCCACTGGCATAGCTCTGATCAGACACAGTTCATAGTTATCGCCATGCTCGCAAACACACACACGCAGAAACATATTTTCCCATGTAATCATGGAGAAACTAGCAAATGGAAACAAATCACCAGCAGTTCCGGAGGCGAATTCCATTATAAAATTATAAAATTAACCCTTAATTGAGGAGATAAATCAAATGGTTTTTACTTCTAAGTGAAACACAATAACAGTCTAAATGAAATTAGGCACAATGGTAATGGAAACACAAGCCTTATAAACTTTTTCATCCAGTCCTTCATCTAAGTTCATTTAAATATTGATTGTTGCTTCACTAATGAATGTCTGATTAGCAACATTTTAAAATAACATATTCAGGCTCATTTTGATAGTACACTAGGGGTGTGAATCTTCACTGTCCTCACAATTTGATTCAATTAGGGTTCAGCTGTCAACGATTCGTATGTAAAACGATTCTCGATGCATCTCAGTGTATGGCATCCTCAGTGATCTATATCACTGCGCATGGCTACTTTTTCATCATTTAAATTCCCCTTTTATTCATAAAGTCCTTCTATTAATCTGACAACAGCAGTCTACAAAATAAGAGCTGCATCGCTTCAATACATAAACAATTCAAAAACAAAACATTTATCCATCTCACACATTTGTTGTAATCTACCATAATATTCTTTTCACATGGCAGCTTTAAGATAAGGCATCTATTAACTCTGCTGCACACACCTATCTCAGAGTTGGACGGAAAAGTTGACAGCGCCTCCTCAGATCTTGGCTGATTAGCTGGGCTTGCTGTAACAGTTAATATTCATGGCTGCAGATGTTAGCTTCAGGTGGCTAACGTCATTCGTAGTTGTTGTGGGGCAGAAGTCACTCTCAGCGTGGGTCTCGTCCAGTTCGTGCTTTCCAGCAAGTTCAAAAAGTCCGACATGTGCCCTGAGATTTCATTTGAAAGAAATGCTCTGCAATTTAAAAAAAAAGAAATGTTATCACTCGCAGATTATCTCTGCCACCCTCCAACAGACCTTCTCTACAATTAACGTTGCCCAGTGTCTGCCCACAGTTCAATGCACGGGAGCAATGTTTGCCGCATAACTTGATTGTCCGGCTAAGGCCGAACAATCAACAATCAGCATAAACTGCCGACTCTAGATTATGCTCTGTCTCTGCATCGATGCAGAATCTTCCACATCTACAACACGATGCATCTTATAATGGAGAAATGTCCACACCTCTATAGTACAGTGTCTTGTAATAGGGTGAACGGTGTCTCTGTCACAGCCACTCTTTCCCCCTATAGCTTGTTTGTTTGTAACCCCAGTGAGAGGGTAGGATCACAGCGTTACATACATGGTTACTTCAAGATATAACTACATGTATGATGTAACTAAACTGTGGTTAGATGTGGATATTTTTTAGCCAGTTGATTGATGGAAACTGCATTTAACTCAGGAAATATAAAGGGATAATAATGCAAGGGTAAATTGTGTAAGAACTTGAGAACAATGAGTCTTGAATGAGATCCCTGGTGGAGGGTTGAAGGGGTTTTCCTGGCCTCTGTTCAAATGCTTCTCCTTTCTATCTTTTCCCTACTGGTACGTCAGCCCGGGCAGAGTCCATCTTGATTAGACACATTGATGCATAAAGAATTAATCTCGCCAGAAAATACTTAGAATGATAATTACAGGTTGTCACTATTCACCCTGTTCATTCCAGTGAGTGGTGTAATTGGTTGGAGAGGATCCAACTGTGAAACACTTACCCAGACTGTGCAGACAGTAAAAAACACTGAAGTTTACCGTCAAGAGGAGATCAAAGCTCATGTAAGTGGTGAATGGCTTCAAATCTGCCAATCAAACCATTCAGATTTTGAAAGAACCATTATATTCATGCTGAAAATGTTGGGGTCAGTATGGTAAAAGTGCAACATTTCTCAAAATGGCCCATGGAATCCCGCTGATAAATAAAAAGATCTTAATCACATTACGATTAGCTGATGAATCACTCATTCCAAGAAAAGAAATAAGAGATACGAGGAAACAAAAGGTACTGAGTTAGATTTGGGTATGCCCCATAGTTGAGTTTTAAGTTTTATCTGCATGAAGCCTGATTGCAAAGGATTTATCCAGAAAAGGCAGAGAGGGAATTGTCCCTCAGAGGCACAGCTTCCTACTGCCGTCACGTACCATCCCAGTGAAGCTCCACCTATCAGATTTAGTTATGTTGTTTTACATTTTTGGTTATACGTGGTTTACTTAAAGTGAATATGGTCACTTGGTTGCATGTATTGGTGACAACTGTAGAGTCTCTGGGGATTGAGAGTAGTGTAAGAGATATGGTTGGCAAAAAAAACCCCACTTGTTTTATGGTTTGGAAAACATCAAAATTTGGCCTACGGTACCTCTTTTGGTTGCCACAAATACGGTTGGAAATGTCCTGAGGTCTCCTTAAACAAAAAAACAGTTCTGTTGCCACTACTGGGCTGCAGGCTCAAACTACAGTTGCCCATTTGGCAGCCATGTCATTGAAAACGTATCCATGGCGACCAGGCTGAACAGCCATATGTTAAGGAAAAGCAAGGTGCTGTATTGGTGGAGGTATTTCATTTCAGATGCCGATGAGATGATAAAATGCCATCCAGTTAACAGATCAGGGAGTCTGAAGGCTTATTAGATTGTTTGTGATACTGGAAAGTTATCTTGGTGATAATCATTTTATTCTCTGTCTCAAACTTGACATCAACAGTAGAACAACAGCATTCCCCAGTGATTAGTAAGCCACCAGGAATATGCGATATGTAATTGGCCAAAACATAACATTTGTGCATGATGCCACAATGTGTATTGGGGAGAGTTGAAACGGGTTTAATATTTTTCTGGACAAGCCAGCTTTTCCCACCACTGTGCTAATGCCTAACTGAAATGAATGATGGTTGACCATTTGTGTGGGGTTTTTCAAAGAATAAACTGCCTGAAAGTCTGATCTGTGGGCAAAGAAAATCTAACCTAATTTATTTCTCCTCTTATTCTTTAAAGGAGATTTAAGTCATTGGAAGTAAACTTAAACTGCTGTGTGTGTGTGTGTGTGTGTGTGTGTGTGTGTGTGTGTGTGTGTGTGTGCGCGCGCTGGAGCTTGTCAACAAAGCGAGAACTTTTTCCATTACAAGTTTTAAGGTGAGCAGAAATGGAACTGAAGTGGAATTACCAGAACACTGCATTAACTGAGACATTGCCATTACAACCACATCACTAGAACCATATCATTTATCTGTCAACACACCAAAACCCAGCGGTGTAAGACTGTGTTACTAAGGCTTACACATACCTTGACAACTCCATAACAAAAACAGCTGTCAGCAGGGATGATGCTGCGAGCATTTGAGTGGAAAAAAAAAACAGACATTTGAAAGCACTGTCGCTCAATGTCAGGTCGTCCCCCTGTCCACTGTGTCTCGGTGTCTAAATTATTTGGTCAAGTAGCTGCTCTGTTTTCTATTACTTTTTCAAAGGGTCCTCAGTATGTGTCCTGTGATTGATGGCCGCTCTGTTCCCTTGTCTTTCAGACCAGTGGGCCTCTCAGGCAGCCTCTCTCAGAGGATGATGTGTCTGAGAAATTATATTTGGGGACTGATTACCCGGCAGGACTCTGGTACATTCAGATGGCGCCCCTGTGGCCTGCAGTGATGGACTAGCCTATCTCCTTCTCTGGTTATCCCTGTGTCTGCGATAAGCTGCATCAGTTGTTGTTGCCAGACTTGAAAATGCCACTCTGAGAAGTGATGGATTTTGGGGATCTGTAGGAAGCTCGATGATGTTGTGTGGCCAAGCTGAGAGAAGAAGCACAAATGTCATATAAGTCAATAGTCTTCAATGTGAATTGCCCCTGATCCAGACAGGAGATTATTGACTGAGGGAGTATGCCATTTAGTGTGTGGTACAGGATGATTGTGAGGTAAAACGGTCGATAAAATCTATTAATTATAGTTTATGGGATCTTGACATTGTTTTTCATGTTGTTTATTCACATCACTTCTCCATCATATTCATTCATTTTAAATAAGTATTTTTATAGCATATAGCAATAGCCCAGAAATAGTAAATTGCATGCTGTACATACAGGCTATCTACAGAGACTTATTGATTCCAGGCAGACGCATTTATCATTGGTATTCATGCCTAAGATATTGATGAAGTTTTCCCTCTACTGCTGAGGTGATTTGCATTTAAAATCTCATTTCTATGAAGGTCAGGATCATTTATTTTTAGAGGGATAGACACACTTTACGTATTTGTTTAATGGAATATGAATCACTTCACACCTGAGAAATGAATAGATGCAGCCATGACATTTCCAAGATCTGTTTTGGTGGTAATAGCATCATTTGGAATTGATAAATGGCCCGGACTTTTAATGGAGTAGAAATAAGCTTGAACACAACTTGAGCGCCATTAACTGTTTTCACTGTTTAATTGTCACATATGCTTTCCTAAATGATTAATGATGAAGTGTCACTCAGTTATTTGCTTTGGCAGTCACCACTGTGGAAAAACACCGGGTCTCGCAGAATAACAAGTCACTAATTCATTGTGTATTATACAAGATAATGGTGCATTAAGACGAGGGTATTAAATTGTTTGTGTAATGTTCAGGAATGATTTCAATGGTGGTCTATCTTAAGTACCCAGAGACACATTTAACATGTCTCACTCTTGTTAGGAAATTCATGGAAAAATAAATTATAAAGAATACCCTGCCTGCTAAAAGCTGCTGTGAACGTATCACATTATTAGAGCACAGTATGAATGAATAATAATTTTCTCTTCTTTAATATCTACAATTAATAACATTAATTAGGTTGAAAACATACATCTGATTAACCTGCGTCTCCCCCCTTCTTTAATTTTATGACATTGATTTGGTGCATTTGACAAGCTCCAGCTCACTCTCTACACAAGAAAAATGGAATGCCGCTATCTCTAAGAAAAACAAGTTATGAGTTCAAATATATTTTCTCCCTCAAAATGAGTCAGTCACAGCTCAGAGATAACAGAGGATTACCCCCTGCCCATAAATAATGTAAAGCACCAGAGTGTCTTGATGCTGATGAACTCTCAGTTTGCCCTTTTCCGCACACCCTGCCTAATGATTTTGTGTTTGACATGCCAAAACTAAAAAGTAGAATGCAGGGAAACATTCAAGTTAACTGATAATTACAGAGATTTGAGAGATATGAAGTATTTTTAACAGTCCTCACACATCCTCATGCTGACCCTACAGATCTAACGGCACCTTTCTTTTCCATCAAAAATCAAATTAAATTTTATATTTCACTGCAATGGCCAGTACAGCAATATGAAATCCATTCATCAGTTAAAAAAAGACTTGTGGAGCGGATATTAGACATGTGAAGAAGGGGAAATAAAACAATAACACTGTCACTTTTACAGGGTAGTGAGCTGGACTTCATCAAAAGGAGATGAAGCGATGCAGGGAGCAAGTCTTCATTGTGCAGCATTGAGCGTAAATCAAAGATCTGCTGCAGTGAATAGTATTTCCTTAGCGAGCGCCTGATGAAATTAATTTATACGGTTTAATCAGTCCACGTCCTGCACTTCAGTCTGAATATAGAATTTAAGATGAAAATCTGTGGAGTGTGTGTATTGTATATTTATTTCTCATTTAAACTTTACTAAAACTTCTGCCAAAACTGCAAAAAGGATATATTTGTCGTAGTAATAGTAATACAATCGGAAATGCAGAAATATAGTTATCATTTTTTGCATGCAGTGTATTCTTCTGTATTAGAGCCAGACAATTACATTTCATGAAACAGAATATTCTGCAGGCCAATGAAATTAAATGGGATTGCAGCGGATTATGCAGGAAATAAAGAAGGGAGTAAAATGCATTATGTGCAGATTACACTAAACCTCATAATCTGTTTGTCCTAAATGGGCTTTGTTCATTGGAAGCCACAATCCATCTGTCCCTCTGGGACACTGTTTTAGTGATGCCATCTTCAGCTGTTGGTGTTTAGGAAAACCAAAAATGATTGATTTTCCGTGCAGCAGCTCAGTATACTACACAGTGTAGACCTCCTGCTGTGGTCAGCCACAGGTAGCCTGGTGCACACAAAAGGCTCGAAATCCATTTGGCCTAGAACTTAATTACCACCTGTCGACTCTTCAAAACATGCAGACCTGCAGATGAAATGAATATGTGTTAATTTGTGCTATGGGTTTAACCACTCCTCAGTGTAACATGTGCAACATGTGTTTAGGTCACCACAAACATGGCTGGAGATGTCCAGAGGTCTCCTTAAAAATATCCAGTGGTTTCATGCTTACAAATGCTGAAACGCAGATTTGAGCTGGGGCCACTGGCTTGCTTTGAGCTCCACCACCGTCCCCTCCATTTCCTGACTTGTAGACAATACTGGTTGTAGCCTATGACCTGTAGAAATTTGAGCGTATATGTGGTTTGCAGAAACTTTCTCTGCTAATGTTATATCCTAATGACTGGGCTGAGCGTATATTTCCGTATAGCTTCCCATTCCCCTTAAATTGTGTGATGCGACATTTAGATCCTTGTGCTTACCATGATCGGTGCTATAAATCCTGACCTGAAGGACTTGGCATTATATCAGTATTATTGTCCTGTAAAGTGATGTAATTCTCTGAAATTACCAGATTATTGTCCTAATGCAATTCAAGCTGTTGGCTAAACAATGAGGAATAGAGGAATATATTTGAATTAGAATATGCCAAAGCTTTTATAAAATACACTGTAGAGAGTCTCACAACAATAATGCATGAATCAACTATTGAATATTTCTGAATTCTCTGCAGAAATGCCCTCACATCTTCACCAATTCTGTTATTGCAAATCTAAATGTAAATGAGCCACGCCATGGATGCAGATTTAACATAGTCTAACTAACTTCTCTCCTTGCCTTACAAATAAACTTAATTTCCCCCACAGCCATGTCTAGCTTTCTGCTTCTTTCTTTCACACATCGGTCCCCTCCGTTTAACCACCCTTTACTCACAAGAGACTGCTGTTAACAAAGTAAGTATCCAGTATGAAGCCGCCCAAGGGGAATGCAAGTTGACAGGAGAATAAAGATGTTGAACATAGAGACTTTATATACCTGCATAAAGATGAGTCCTTTTCAAAAGAACCAGAGAAAAAATATGGAATCTATTCAGAAAAAGGGAAATCTGTGGATACAGCCAATTTCAAAGTCAACTCGCTTTGTCCTGTTGTGGAGGGAATTATTTAAAGGATAAATTAGCCCATGAATTACATTTAGTCATTATGTACTCATCCCACATGCCAAGGGAAAGTGGTGCATTTGTAGTCCACAAAACATTTCTCAAGCTTCAGAGCAAAACAGTTTTGTGTTGTCATTCTTGTAAACAACCAGAGTAGATTGGTACTTAATACATAAAATTATGTAAAGGAAGCAAAAAACAAAATAAAAATGGCAGCATATAGCTGGTCTGGCATAAACCAAGTCTCAGGAAGCCCAGTGTTCCCAAATTTCATTGAAATGATGTGATTTACAATCTTTGAAATGCTGAAAATCTTCACTGTAACACTTAGCTGAAAGCGTTGGGGTTATGCTGGTGAGTTGTATGGAGCCATTTTGTTTTTCCAGTTTTTTTTTTTTTTTTCATGTCATAAATGTTGATTGGTTTATTGCCTGTTGAGATACAAAGTGGTATTGATTATGTCTTTAACAAAATGTCAACACTGTTGGTAACATCCGTTCAGTTCTTAAACTTTTGTTACATTTTTTTAACTAAAATTCTAGCCATATCTTCATCATTTCTCCTTAACTTACATGACTGATCCCCTGTTTACACTGTGAGACAAGAAGAAGACGCTGTGTTTGCAGTCGTTGTCTTTCTCTACCCCATAAGATTTCTGTTCCGGGATTTATTCAGTTAGATGGAAACAAAGCCGTTGACAGCCAAGCCAATTAATACGACTGTGAAATCTGAGTGTTTTGATTGTGTGTGCAAGATCTTCACACTTCTTACAGACAACTAATGTGTAATGTTGAATATTGGTTGGAAATACACAAAAAGTAAATTGTGTTTGTTTACCAAGCACAGGCTTGACAGACTGCGCAAAAGATGGGTCAATTAAATCAGATTGGTCAATAAGTTATATAATCACTGCAATGCTTTCATTCTGCTCAGTGATAGCAGTTTTACCATACAGGTGCATTTCAGCTTTGAGCTACAACTGGAGAATTACACGTACAGCACCTATGTCTGTGCTAAGTACACTCAAGCAAGGCACTGGACCAATACATCTGCTCCAGGGGCATTGGAAAGTGGTAGTCCTAATGATTAAATCTACATGCACAGGAGAGCATTTAACACTGTTCAAAGCAAATATGGATCAGAAAAAGCCACACGGTGACATAATGCACGGATCACAGTAAAGCACACTGGCAAACATACTTCAGAAATGAGAGCTTTAATGGGCAGGCGTGAGTGTGATACCACACGGGGCTGTATGCAGACAACAGCTCTCTGTAGAAAAACACCATTAGCAGTTGGCTGCTCTTCAGCAGGGCTGTGGGTTCAAGGAGATGCAGGGCAGTGCCAACAGGCTGATGGGTAATCTAACATGACAATATTATCGCGTAGGAGGGCACAGTTGGCACTTTCCCCTGCCATCTCTGCTCCACTCAACTCTGCTCCATTACCACATACAACACAAGATTGTTCTTTTTGTGAGTGTTCCCATCAAGAAGGCATCGAGAGAGAGGGAGAAACACATGAAAGTCAGAGGCAGTGAGGAAAGAGAAAGAGAAACAGGCTGAGAAACATAATGGAGAAAGTGCAACCGAGAATGAGAACATGTTAACAGGAATGTGGTCTAATGGACCTTCACTAATGCATTTTTTAAGTTAGTTTACCACAGCATACAGTTAATTTTATTTTCATTCAGCTCCCTAACTTATGAACCACTCACTTGAGTTACTGTTGATTTTCTTTATTATGTTCTGCTGGCCTCAGTTATTGCACACAATGTAAACTTGAAATTTATCAGTGAATTTTACTTGATGCATAATGCATGTATTTGATTTTTTTAGAGTGAGTAAATCCTGCTTGTCTTGCGCCTATTAATTACTTGTGGATTTTCTGAAATTGTGCAGAATTTGCACAGTTTGCTGGCTCTTGTTTGATTTCTGTGGCATAAACTTGAACAACTTAGAAGGGTGATTCATATTACCTCTGATTCACAAAAGCAGAGGCCAAAACTACTATGTTAATTAAAATTTTGGAAGGAGACATTTGGATTTTACCCAACACTAACAGACAGTTTATTGCCATTTCAGTCAAGTCACTATTTTATGGATAAAGTGCATGGTAAAGAATACTAAGAAGGGTCTTGACTCATAAAAAACCATGAAACATTCTTGTCTTGTGTTAAGATTAATGCAATGATATAAGGAGAGTAAAATCACTCATTTAAATAACCTTGCTTAAAATAGTGGAGAGCTTCATTAATCTTCATGTCATTCTTCAAGGATAAATGGGAGAAGTAATTAGAGCTAATAGGAATTTCATTTTCCCCTCTATTTTGTTGAGTTATTATTCACTATCTGTCTGTAATGGAATAAAGAATTGCTAGATTGCATAGAAATAGTTGGTGCTTTAGTTGATAATATGATGAATTATATGATGGATTTTCTCTCCTGTTTTTGAACCTTAACTGGAAACTTGAGTCTTCATACATATCATACTGTACACGCTGAAAGAAGTCCTACACATGGCACTTTCTTCTTTTTTAAGCTACTATTTGAAGTATGGAGTATTTGTTTTTTCTTATGGAGACTTTAGGATGACAGTGATTCAAGAAGCTCTTTCATATTTTCCATGCGTGGTAATGGTTGACATGATGAAAATAACAATATTCACGTATTCTCAATTAAAGTTACAGAGAAGAGTAAACAGTCAAACATGTGGATACATATTATCAACACTTGAAACGGGGACATGAACAATTCTTCGAGACTCAACATCTGTATATTTTTTTCGTCCAACAACCGCTTAAAAAATGACTCTCTTGTTCATAAATCAGCTTTTAATACCTGATTTTGGAAAGTGGACAAGTAAAGCTCTCTCCTGGCTCTCTAGCTACCTCAGAGATGCCCTTGAGCTGCAAACTTAACCTCCAGCTTCTGAAGTACAGCTGCTAAGTGGCCAACTGCAAAAGACCTGCAGTTATATTGGGCTACTTCCAGGTGTCATTAAACATTACTGTGTGAATGTTAAAGCAGGCAGCGGTGCTCTCTTCAGAAACGTTTTATTCATATACTTGTCAAACGTGGACTCATCGGATTTGCTAAGTTGTGA
The DNA here is from genome assembly GCA_039737535.1 of Lagodon rhomboides. NCBI lineage: Eukaryota > Metazoa > Chordata > Actinopteri > Spariformes > Sparidae > Lagodon > Lagodon rhomboides. The sequence continues at coordinate 11,950,245 of CM077791.1, forward strand.
TTCTTTAAAAGACATTTAATTTAAAATGTCTAGCAGTGACATGCAATATTTGATACAGCATTAGAAGAACTTGCATGAGAAGGACTTGCATGCATGCAACATTACTTGCATTATTATTACTATGAATGTGGAATGTGAAGATTGTATATAGTTCTTTGAGGACATGGCACATTTTACAGTGCCTATAAAAAGTATACAGTATACTTTTATAAATGGAGTCACGGTCGTTATAAAAATATACAAAACAAACAAAAAAACTCCCTAATGTCAAAATGAAAACAGATTTGCTGGCCTGCTGCTGAGAAGCATCCCCACGGCATGATGCTGCCACCACTATGCTTCACATGGGGATGGTGTGTTTGTTGTGATGTACAGTGTTTGTGTCCGCCAAACATAGCGTTTAGTCTGATGGCCAAAAAGCTCCATTTTGGCCTCATCAGAACAAAAGAACCTCCTTCCAGTTGAGAGTCTTCCAGATGCCTTTGTGTGAACTCTAGTCAAGATTTAATGAGCTTTTTTCAACAGTGGCTTTCTCTTTGCCATTGTCCCATAAGGCTTTGATTGGTGAAAAACCTGTCAACAGTTGTATGCAGAGTCTCTCCAAGCTCAGCTGCTGAAGCTTTTAATTCCTTCAGATTAGTCATAGGTGTCTTGGTCTTGGTGGTCTGCCTTACTAGTCTCCTTCTTGCATGGTCACTCATAGCCTGCTATGGCAGATTTACACATGTGCCATATTCCTCCCATGTCTTAATGATGGGTTTAACTGAACTCTGGGGTATGTTCAGTGACTTGGAAATGTTTTTGTATCCATCCCCTGACTCATACTTTTTTAATATCCTTTTCATAATGTATATCTAATATGTGTGTGTAGTTATGTATGTATGTTATGTATATATATGTGTGTGTGTATATATATATATATATATATATAATTTAAATATTTCAATATATTTAGTCGTGATTAATCGCATGATTGCCCACAGTTAACTCCCAATTAATCACAAATTAATCGTATATTTTTGTATGTGTTCTAAATTTACTTTAAAGGGATATTTTTTTTTTCCTTGAGCAGAAACGGATAAAGAATAGGGTCTTCTGAATGCCAAGTTCAGCTTCAAAGTCCTGCCAGGTGTTTCTCTCAACAAGAACAAAGTTATTTGCATTTACTGTCGATGTGAATTGAGTTACTGCCGGAGTACTTCGAGTCTCATATACCACTTGCTTGCCAAGCACACAGCTGATGCAGAGAGCCCTCCTCCCCTTGCCAAAGGCAGACCAAGGTGGATAGTTTGCAGCGCAGATGCCTGGATAACTCTGCATGCGACAAACTTTCGATAGGAATAGTTTAATGGGTGGCTAGAGCTTGCAGGCTGATTAACATTGTTTAATTAACCTTTACAATTGTAAAGTTGGACACTACATTGTGACAGCATTACTAAGGAATGCTACATTCAGGTCAGTATGCCCATCCATTGTTGCTTGTTATGCTTGAGTTAGCCATGTTATGTTTTCATCATGTTTTTTTTAGCATGCAGTACTTTTAAGGTTATTCTGGAGATTATTTATGGACAGTATTTTTCATTGTTTTGGATTGTTGCATTAATAATAAACATATATTTGAATAAAGCAAGCATATGTGTACACTCCATGTTGATAAGAGTAATACAAACTTGAAAAATATCCCTTTAAGGTACATTTAGAACAGATGTGTATATATAGAGATCAGATATAATCAAATGATGTCTGAAACAAAATCCTTGATCCAGTGCAGTGACAAGGCTGACAGAAATACTCAGTATTTCTGAAGGGCCTTCCATGCTTTTTAGATTGTATAGCATCCTACAACTGTAATATAGGCTTTTGTTCACCATTTGTAAAACAGCATTTTTTGCAAACCCTTCATACAAAAATGCTGTTTTATAAATGGTGAACAAAAGCCTATATTACGAATCGTAATATAGGCTTTTGTTCACCATTTATAAAACAGCATTTTTGGCAAACACTTCAAACAAAATAATATCTATTTGTAAAGAGGATGTTATACAATCTAAAAGCATGGAAGGCCATTCAGAAATACTGAGTAGTTCTCTCAGCCCTATGACTGTACTGAGTCAAGGATTTTGTTTCAGGCGTTTTCAAACCTGTGAACATTGTTGTGTATATGCAAACAGTGCATTCATACATAACACACATACTATATAATACACATCAAATACAAATTTACATTGGAAAATAATGCTGGCTAATGATACATACAGTGAGTGCAACACAAACTTACTATTCACTAACCAAAGATTGCCTGAAACACCATAAGGATTCTTCAGTAGTGAACAGTAATGTAAACAGTAATAGTAAGTTTATCTCAAATGAGTAAAAAACCAAACAACGCCTTTTTTTTATAAATTACTAAAGTTCTACGCTGACGGTTCGGTGCAAACGAAGAGAGTTGAGGAAGACCTCTGACACCAAGGCACTGAAGAAGTTTGCAAATTGCACATTTTTGAGGAGTTCGTTAGTTTTTATAATTAAAAAGGATCATTCTCCTAAGAGTTTAAAAATGAGGAATTTTTCAGTAGAGTTGTGTCACACTAATGAGTGCAGATAATACAAATGAAGTACATCACCCTCAGAATAACCAGGGATAAAAACAAGATATTTGAGTGCATTCCATATATAGAGCCGTCTTCTCAGATATCTGCTGTCTGCTGTTTACGTACATTTGCAAAATAAAAAAAAAAAAAAAAAGGTTTTTGCGCGCTTGGGATAAAGGCAGGATTATTAGCAGTGAGCCATTTCTCACATGGACTGGTTAAAATAACATCTCTTGCAACAGCATGCAACGATTCCCAGAGCACCATAGTTTAACTGTGGGGGTCACAATGCTCATCCATCACCAGAATCGAAAATATGAGATACAGCGGCTGCAGGAAACCTCCAGGAATTCTACCAGTAATAAATTAAGTGGGAAAAGATCCTTTTCTCATCCCACAAGGATTCCGCACTAAAGGCCCTCATCTAATAATGTCCTGTACTATCTAATTTTTAGGGCATTTAATTTCCACACAGCATCATCGAATTGCTGTATATCATACTACCTTTATTGAATAGGTAAAAAATAGATGTAGGGGTGGCAGCCTCGTATACTAAAATGCTTATTGTGTAGGATGCAAAGACATAATACAGGCATCCTAAGATGTAAAAGCATGAATACAGCAATTCATCATGTACTGAACCTCTGAAGCTGTAGTCATCCAGTAGGTTTTTTTTTTTTTTTTTTAACTTTTTCTCTTTCTCCAGTGGTGAAAAATCATGAGCAATTTCGGGGCCGGGTGGCCTGGAACACACGTTTTGCTTGAGGGGCTTGAGTAATGGTGTAGTAGTAGTACATCTTCGGTAAGTAAGTCCTCCGAAAGGGTGCGTTCAAGAGAGGGTGCAAGCAAGTAGGGTGGGTGGGGGAGTCGGACACCCCTGATGTAACATACAAACACTAACTCATACATAACTGATGCAGTGTCATCAATCTCAGTTTTATCATGAGATCTGCAGCTGGAACATGTTTCATGTTTAATAGCCATTGCGGTACTGGGCGTGCACTGCAGCTGACATCATGCTGTGCTTATCTCACGTTCCCGTGTTCACTGCATGTCATAAGAACTGATATAGTTCCATGAGAGTTATATAATGGCCATATATATATATATATATATATATATATATATATATATATATATATATATATATAAAAGAAAATGTTTTGGTGTTGGATTACCGCTAAGGTACTTATTCTGATATCAACCAATGCTCAGATCACAAGCTTTCTCTCCCACTGTAACAGTATTTTCGCTAACCTTAAATGTGCATAAGCCTCTTTGAGCTGTCCCTGCAACCGTCGACGAATCACTCCCCGTCACCACATCTAAGCCACTTTGCTCACCTCAGCAGGAAGGGAAAAAGAATGTGAGAGAGAGGGAGGCGCTCTGGGATGATAACCGCTGTTAAGAATTTCAACCAAAAAGAGATTAGGCCGCTCTCAACTACAATGGAGAGAGGACTATGGGGAGAGACTTTCTTCCGAAACCAAAGTACCAAAAAACTAAATATTCTTTTATCAAAGTGTCAAAAGCATTTGAGAAATAAATCTATCTGGTAATGCACATGCTCAGCCGAGTTCATATTGGGATTTGTAACAATGCGGCGACAGGCCACTCAAGACAACACACCGCTGACAACACTTCTTATGGATTTTCCCCCTCTTTATGTGACCATGAACGTCTTGTGTCTTCCTGCGGGATTCATCCGTGTTATGCATTTAGACTGCCTTGTTGCATAACTGTTTCAAGTAAACATGGCCGCACTAGCCTGAGAGAGCACGAACAATAGCTTGCCTTAATGAGTGGTGCATATTTGTGTGTGTGTGTGTGTGTGTGTGCGTTTGTGTGAGTATAATCCACCCCAGACAGCTTCACAGTTGATGGGATTCTTTTTAGCACACTCAGCAGTATGTTGATGCATTTTTTCTACTCGTTTTTTTTTTTTTTTTTTATCCCCACTCCGTTCCCTTAAACTACACATTGAGTTTGTATTCTATAGCTGGCTTAGATGGTGCTGCCGCACTATGATCAACATGATCCCAGTTAGACCGCTGTGGGAAATCTACATTACGGTTCACTCAAGGATAGAAAGAATGTGTCACTGAAGTGCTCGGATGTGAGTTCTGAGCCGCCGTAGCTGTCATTATGGGTCAAAAACCTCCTGACAGTATTAGAGTACAAAGTTGCTTAGACCACAGGCGGCATGAAACAATAGGATCAGTATGGCAGTTCTTTGTTGTGTGATTGTGAGCCAGCAAAGTGACCAAAACTACTGAGGAAGTCCATTATGAAACTTGAAATTGGTTCTGTCTGGCTGCTTGACCGTTTGACTCTCCTTTCCATTTTTAGAATGTCCCAGACAGTGTGGACAGGATGGGACTTTGCTTTATTTTTCTAATGTGGTTACTTTATATGCCCACACAATCTTCTCATTGCTGTCAGAGCCTTTGGTGCTATAAGAAATCAACTCCATAGAAATGAACACAGCATGGATTCCCTTGATGTTTTGTGGAACATTGGTCAATAAACAGAATACATTATTTAGTTGTATTTGATTTTTAATAGCTGCTTGCCAAATTTTTGCGTCTCTCCCTTTAATCACCACCTTCCTTTCATGGCTGAAGTGAGAACAATCGATGATTGATTAAAGTTAACCTGGATCATCTTGTAAGAAAAAATAATGTTTTGTACCTCCAAAGTAGATTTCAGTCATATACTGTTTTAACAGTGAGTGAAAAAAAGAAAATCATTCAGCTGTCTAGACGAAGGGCTTTTATTTGTGTGATCTAATAAAAAACAATCCCCTTTCATTAAAGCCTTATTCCCAGGCCTGTTTCATTTTTTTAATCCTTTGCTCACATCTGAAATTCATCTTCACAGCTCAAGCATTTAGCTGCTCAGTGAGTTAAATAAAAAGCTCAGAAATTCTATGATTTATCAAACATCTGATGTTGCAGCTCATCAGATGTTTGATAAATCATAGAATTTCTGAGCTTTTTATTGATTCCCCAAAACATTTTCTTAATACAGTATGTGTTTTATGGAAAACAATGTCCAATAAGCAGAAGATGTTTAACAACACATTTGGGGCTTCAAGTGCAATCACTTCTTATTCAAAGATCAAGAGGTAAAAATGGTGAGTTTTATTGCTATGCAAAGGAGGAAGTCGGATGAAGTATCATGAAGGCCGAAAAAGTGAGGAGGATTGGGATGGACGGTGGGGTCGAACAAGCACAGGACTTTCACACACTGTTTGTGTCCAGCGCAAAACCAAAAGACATCAGTGAGTTATTTTAACATACTAATGTGGTGGAGTCAGTCACGTACACGTATGTTAGTTGTAATTGAAGTTATTTACCTAACGTATGTATGTTTGTAACTGAAGTTGCGTAAGTAAACTTGGTTATTTTAAGACAAACCACAATGTTTCACAATCACTGGCAATTGACCTATTCAGTCGTTTAGGTATGATAATGGCTTTGAGATAACTGTGTTTCAGGGAAGCATTGAACACATGGCTGTGTTAGGTTAACTACAGATTTTACTCATATTGTTGCGCTATCCTGCAGTTATTTAGAAAAAACTATGACTTGCGTTTGTTCCGTTGTCTTTCTTTTTTCCTCCAAATTTGAGATGGCTGACTGTATAAAATTTGGAAGAAGCCAGTGCATAGGTGCCTCGAACCTCCATTCTTTCTAAAGGGCTGCAGGGTACGACTCCAGCGCTTGCAAAAAAAGACTGATTGTACGTAAGCTTATCAGAAAATGACCCTACTTCTCGCCTGATTTATTATCCCTGTAAACAGTTTCTTTATTAGTTCACGGTCTCAGTCACCAGTTTAAAGTCTTCTTCAATAGTAAAATAGATGATAGAGCTTGGTATGCATTGGGGTGTGACAACCTGTGATTGACAAGTCCATACCATGGGGAGTCCTGCAGTTCTCAGTCAGATCCAATCAGGATAGAGGCATAGCAATACATATTCTCCCCAGCTATACTATCTTGCCCAAATATGATCACTTCTTACTCCAAGAAAACCAAAATGGTGATGGCCGTAAAGCCAAACTCAAGGCCTGTGGCCCTAACTGGCCATTACCAGCTTCTCGTGGTTTAACAGTAGGGTTGCAAAGGGGCTGAACATTTCCGGTAAGTTCTGGTAAATTTCCATGGGAAGTTAAGCTGGGGAATTTTGGAAATACTCCCCACAAATTCCCCCTGTTCCCCAGCAACCAAATCACGTGATTTGCCATATAATTTTGTGATTGATTGATATGGTGGCTTTTTCCACCAATAGGAAAGGGGGTATCACATGTTTTTTTGCTTGGAAGTACTTCCTGTTTGCGGACACGTTACTGAGAAAAGTCTGTTTTTACTGTTTCTTCATGCACCAAACACGCACCAAACGTGACGGCAAGTCCGGTTTTACTCAGCCTATCAACACAATTTAAAAACTGGTATATAGTTTGAAGTCCGCACTTTCGCCACAAGTTGAAACGGAGAATCAGTGAGGCTGCATCTCGCTGCTCCGTCATCTTAAAGCGGTCACGTAATTTGGACGCGCCGGTGCGTCCGTCGACCCCAGAGGGTTAAACATTTAATAAATATATTTCCCCATAATATCATTAAAACTTACTTAATTTTGTGTAGTCCACAGGCTCAAATGTGTGCCTTCAATAGTCTTGTGCTTTGAGCTCAAGTGTGGTCCAGTCTTCTAGAAATCATCTGTACATGTGATGGAGGCATGCACAGTGCCTGTAGGGGGTGTGGTCTCAATAGCCATGTAGTAAGCAGTGTGCTATGTGCATGTGTTGAGGAATGGCATAGATATTCAAGTGTACTTGGATGGCATCTGTTTGTTTTAGTCAAGATTATACTAAAATATACTTTCCCCAACTATATTTAAGTTCCCTATAAAGAGCCAACCTTCAATTTTGAAAATTCCCAGTTTATTCCCATAAATTCCAGTTCATTCCCTTAGATTCCCTTAATTCCCATGGGAAGTTTCCATATTTGAAAATTCCTGGAATTTTGCAACGCTAGTTAACAGCACTAACCGTGTCTGTTAAAGCCCATGGACCTAATGAACGCAGTTAAAACAAGAAACAACAACAACAACAAAAATCTCTGTTAGTGTCCGGTTGTCATGTGACATAGGGCTCATTTACAATGTAATGTTGTCTCAGGAACTTAGACCTCACAACAGAAAGCATTTTCATACAGTGGCTGTGAGAAAGCATTGTTCCTCTGTTCTTAATTAACAGTATCACAGCTATGCCAAAAATAAACTCAAGGACTGATTTGTTTTATGCGTTTGGAGATGGGCGGGGGGAGATCTTCAGATAGAACACCCAAATCTGTGGGGAGAGAGACCCTGAAAACCTGCATAAATTACTACAGTATATTGTACACAGAAATCTCTTGTTTCTCTGTATTATGTGACCTAATTTCTTATACCTGGGGGACCCAGCAGCATCTTTAACTCCCCCGCTGTCTCATATTCCAACACTCACGCAGAGGGAAAGCACTGCATGCAGAACAGAGAACATGGAGAACGGGGACTTGATGATCTGATGTAAAACGCAGGTTGACGCAGGTCAAACTCTGCTATCTGTGCGGTGAATGCATAATGTCATTAGCGAGCGTTCAAGATTCTGTGTTTATCGATGTTTTCGGAGCAAATAACAATGATGAACCGATCTCAGTGATTACCTGCGTGTCCAGTGTGGCTCGTGTTTGTGTTTGAATGAAAGAGATGTCACTCTAGTAATCAATAAAACAAGTTGTTAAATTTGAAGGCTCAGGTGCTCTGGTTCGCAACACTACTGTAAATTATATCAGAACATGATAATATTGCGATTGAAACAAACATTAATGTTGATTCATGGCTTCATTACATTTTATTTGATGCTTTGCAAAAAGCCTACACTTTTTTAGGTGACTCCATATGTGTTATTCTCCTTCTAGCAGAAAACTTAGACTATTTTTCAGAAGTATTTTAATTAGGCCTCGGGACAATTTCCAGGCGTGTTTGTGGCAACAAAACCAGGTTATTCTTTAAAGGAAGTCGGTACATCTCCAGCAGTGTTTGTTGTGACAAAAATAAGTATTTCAAGCCAAAACCTGATGTTTTTCTAATCTTAACCAAGTGTTTTTTTGTGCCTAAACCTAACCAGAGTATAAGCGCTCGGGTCCGATCACATATATCATAAATCACATATAAATACATCACCTCAATTCGATCCATCCTGCTGTCTCTCTGTCACTCCAAAACAAATGCATGCACCGCCGGCACACACTAGCCAAGATCTTTACAACAGCAGGCGATATGTCGTACTGCTTTTGGCAAAAGGGGCCGGTGGAATAAAAAAAGTGAAAGTTCCTCGTAGTCACTTTAAGAAGGGCTTGGAGAGATAGCATTTTTATGCTGACACCATTGGGAAGCTACGTAATGATATAGAAAAGCCTCATAAACACTCAGAAAAAGCTCATCGTGATGAACCCAGAACGAATTGTCATGATTCTACAGTTCCCACCAGATTTAGCAACTTTAAGCCAACTGTTTCAGTTTACAGGCCCACAACTTTGCTGTTTTGGTTCAGTCTCACAGCTAACGATTGGCCTCATTTCTACACTAGTCTCAGCAGTCAGCTGTTGTTATGGAAAGAAAATCTAATAAATGCGCTGTATGGTACTTACCCAGCACCAAGTTACTGGTATCTGGTATCTAGAGACCAGAGCAGAGCAGAAAGGGGAGTGAGTATTGGAAATACATTCACCAGGTGGATAGAAACACCGCTCCGAATGAATGCTAATGTTGCCGTGTGTGTGCTGAATGAATGACTTGACAACCATTTGGTAACGGGGCAGCTGTGGCCACAAGTGTGTCCACTTATCCGAAGGTCGGTGGTTTGACCCCGGCTTTGGCTGCATGTCAAAGTCTTATTGGGCGAGATTCTCTGGTTTTGTCACAAGTTTATTAGCTTGTGGGAACATTTCTTCACCACGGGAACCGTAGTCTGCACACCATTTTAATTAAATGCACTCAGGGTAACAACTTTATTAGGTGATAATTATCAATGTTGTGTTTACAGCTTGCTGTTCTTGTAGAACAAAATAAATATATAAGTAAATGAAAATAAAGTCACACCTTTGAAGCTTCTAAAAGTGTTGTAATTAGGGCCAGAGAGCACAGGCAATATGTGAGATCAATAATGGGAAGCTCCGCATTTCAGCAGAACTATTGTCGCTCTGAGAGCAGGGACAGTTCCGCTTAACGTGTGCCTAACAACCCCACAACTTCAAACCAAACAGAAGGAGGGTGTGTGGACTAAGAGCTTGATATGCAAACAGGCATGGCAGGGCAACAGCAAGCAATAAACATGCTAATTTAGGAGAGTGTAACAGTCACTTATCTGGAGCCAAAAAAAGCCACATCAAAAATGGCTTATAGCATTCTCTACACCTCTGCAACTAACAGAGGCAGGAGTTAGCAGTCGCAGCAGGCATTACGGCATGAGGCTGAGTGCCACAGCCGCAGTTTGTTTTCTGCCTTCCACCCACTACTTATAAAATATTAAAGGGCTATTTTGATTAGAATAACATAATCATCACTTCTGGCATTTACATATAAAGTGTACGCTTTCAATGGAATAATGCTTCTGCTCAAGGACAGGATAATATTGTTTACGGAGAAAGTCTATAGCCTGTTATTTCTCCGGGCATTAACTGCCGAATTTGTATGTGTGTCTTTAGAGTGTGTGTTTTGGGGACTCATTAGAATACAGTCATGCTGACACAACAATAAAGGGAATCCCGCAAAAAATAATATAGATGCTTATAAACAGTCAATTCTATCCAATTAAGCTCTGGTTTTCTTGAGATTATTACATCAATAATGCATCTATGGCTCTAATTGCATAGTATGTGTGTCTGATAGTACTGTGAGAGTAATTATATAATTTCCTTGTAAGGTGACCAGTAAAACTTCTTTGATGGGTATTTAAAATTAGATTTCTGCACACATTTTTATTACAATACCATTTTATTATCTTGCTCAGTATGTGCAAAAAAAAAAAAAAGTCAGTATAATGGAAACATAGTTTTTTCCCCTGTAAGTAAAAGCCTCCAGTGGTTCTGCACTGTTATATAATGCAATGCTTTCACTCCATGATGGATTTCTGTCTAGATGGAAATGGTATTTTCCAGGATGACAATGTCCCTTTTCACCTGATGATTTGAAAAAGCATGACAAAGATGTTACAGCGTCTCATCAACAAGCAGAAATAATGGCAGATGAATTGTAGTCGATTCTGAAAAGGCATTAGGGATGATGGAGTGCCGCCATGATCGCTCGCCATCATTTTGTGCGTTGTTGCTACCTTGGGTGATGCCCTTGAAGAAATAAACAGGCCCGATGTCCACCCAGAAGACACCAGAAATCATGTTATAGATTTATTTTTTGACAGCGTTGTCAATCTACCCTTCACTAAATGGGGCTTACGGGGCATTGCCTGAAGATCACTACTTCCTGATTAATAGAATTAAAGATGTGCTGAATTTCCAATTCTGCAAGTTGTGACTCAGAAAATCAATGCGCGGTCTAAATGTCTTCGGTGTGAATTTAAGAGTTGGAGCACAAACTTTTCTCCCAGCAAAGTAAATCGTGTAATCGTGACCTTGCACTTACTTTTTTTTTTTTCTTGGCTGCATTCTTGGAAGGCCTGTTCACTTCTTTCCTTCAAATAACTCAATACATGTGCTCAAAATTTCTCACTTCTGTAGTGTTGCATTAGCAGAAGTCTTTGTCCCATCGACAGTCTCTGTGGACTGGTTGGATATAACTGAACCTCACTGTATGCAAGTATGTATTAAAAACTGTGGTGAAATACTGGTATGATGTCGACACGACACATCGCTTTCAGGTCTATTCTTGTTGAGGCGAGACTCTGAATCTCTAGATGACGTGCCGCTGCAGCCTCGCTTGACACGCGCTTGAGAAGTGCGACTCCCACAGCCAGTGTGGCCAGCCTGTCAAAAAATTATATTATAGTTGCTGTAGGTGTTACAGTTGTTTAGCTGACTTCCTGTTGGTTTTGCAGTCAGCAATCCCCTCCCTTCTTGCAACGTCACAACATGAACGCGCAGCAGTAATCCCCAAATATAGCAGCGAACAGGGGGATCCTGCTTTCTGTGCATTCATCAGCAGGCGGGTCCGCCTCTTTCTGTTGTTCTCCTGATTGGATAAAAAGCAATGATTAGCTATTTAGCCTGTATTCTAATAAGGAAATATCACAGCTGCTTAAATACACAGTACTGAGCATTAAAGTGTGGAACCAACTATATATACAGTAATTGACATCCTGTAGTCTTGGTATACAAAAGGATGTTTGAATCTCTTTCTCTTAGTCTCTCTTTTACTCACTTTTTGTCTTCATCTAAATCCAGTCTGAGTCCATTTCCCTCTCGGTTATTAGATTTTTTTTTCTCTTGATATTAGTTTTGCTTTCTACCTCTAACTATCACTACAGATCCCATCTCCTTGCCCATCTGCCCATCTATCATCATCTCTTATTTCCAGCCAAGTGTTGAGCCATGGGAATCTATGAGGTCATCCCAAATCTAACTTCTGTAGCAGCTGCCAGCCACAACGTCTATTTGAAAAGCACTTTGATTTCCAGCTAAGGTCCTTTCATCAAAAATCTCCAGGGGAGTAAATTCAATTTCCATTTTGAAGCATTTCAGGTGTTTTGCAATAAATAGGCCCAGGTGCTGATGTAATGCCAGGGCGAACGCTGCAGTGTCTCACATTGATGTTAATTGCCTGTTTGGTTTATGATCACGACATAATGATACTCATTTGAACCCCTGTGGAAAAGGTGGGGAAGAGGGCATGAGGAAACGTTCTTTCAAATGAAATGTCTTCAGATTCTGATGAGCTAACTTACATGAGAAAAACTTTTCTCACTGTCTTCAGGACACTGAATGATATAATGTTTTTTTTTTATTTAGTTACTACATATACATATTTAATCCATTAAACAAAAAGGAAATCAAAGTTTGAGAAACTGGTAGGCAGCAGATTTCTAGTAAAACTATGTCAAAAGTTACCTTCAGTAACTACAGAAACTGGTTAGCATTATATACAGTAGATCTCAGCAGGAGATGAAACTGTGTCATGATGCATCCAAACACACTCTGTAGATCAGAGGGTTTTTTAAAATGTGAAGCGTGTGCCCCTGGGGAGGGTTGCAGTGGATGTGTGGAGGGAGAGATGTGAGGCAAAGATGCTTTGCGAGGTGAAAGAGAACGATGTATGCAGGTGTTCTGGAAACAACTAAAAGTTGCTGTAGTTTGACGCAGTGATTTGGGCCACTCACCGACACGTTGACATGCAGGGCATGGCAACAATTAAGCTTCCTTGAATACTTTAACACTTGGTAACTGCAATTTGCATCAGAACTCCTTCTCATAGTCATAGCTCAGTCAAATCTGATAAACCTTTCTTCAGATTATGTGTGACTTTAACTTTACAGCGATGGCATTATGTCACGAACAGACATCCATAAATACACTCGGAAATCATAAGGAAGAAAGATGCTTCTTAGGGCTCCAGAACTTGCCAGAGAATTATCAAGTTTTCTTCAGTGTCAAAGTAATACAGCCATTCGTTGCCTGTACTTCCACTGGTACATGGCAAACTAGAACAGCTAATGGCTGTCTTTAATGGTGCTATTTGCCAAACATAACAAAAACATCTGTACAAGGGTGTATTAAAACGACAAACGTTTGGTGGGTAAGGCTAGCTACCTCTAGGCAATGTGCCATAGGGAGCACATTCTATGCACCAAGGGCAACTGTTCAGGGCAGTGTATGGTTGTGCTGAAGACTTAAAATACTTCGGCCCTGGAGCGCATGAACATTTGCTTTTGCAAGGCCAGCTTTAAAACATCTTGTACAGCCACAAACAATTTTATTTGTATGTTTATGCATCGGTTCACACACTAACCCACTCACTAAGTTACGGTTAGTAAACTCCACTGCCAGTGCATTAAGGTGGCCTAAAGTCCTGAGATGATCCACAAATACAGTTTATACTTAGGTATCATCAGCGTAACTAGGGAAATCAATGTCTTGCCTCCTATTGCGTTATCAGAGAGAAGGCATTTATTATTTCAAAGTTAGATGACCCACAGTTGAGCACTATTTGCTCCTCTTCAAAATGAAGCTGATTATTTGTTTTTGAGCTTATAGTACAAGGACTGACACGCATATGTTCATTTTAGGACTCTGATAACGAGGCCTTGGTGCTATGTTTGCCAGAGACTGATTACTCAAAAACTAAGAAAAGCAATATTTCAACAGGTTAATGGTGATGGCAGCTTTAGTGTCACTCAATTATAACATGTTCTTAATTGTTTAATATGATTGCGCGAAAACAACTTTCCCAAACAGGCCATCAACAGCTGTCATGTGTTACTTGAATTCTTCTGAGACAGTAACCATCAGCTGTTGTTGTTGCCTGTGCCCGGTGAGGTTTACAGCAAACTCATAAACGCCTAACATTCAAAACCGCAAAAAGAGGTTGCTGTTGCTCTCTGTAAAATTGTATGATGGATTAATCCAATTATTCATCAGACATATTACGCTGCAATGTTATCACTTTTGTAACTGTAGTGTGGATTATAGTGTTTATGTAAAAGCCTTAACATCCCACATTCAATGTATGGCTGCCTTGTTGGTGTAAATCCAAATCATTCAGGTCTATAGTGCAGCAATTTAAACATTCTCAAAGCCAGAATCAAATGCAACGTAAAATATGTCACTCATTTTATTTTATGTGGATCGAGAAAAAAAAAAAAGCTCAGCCAGACGAGAGTTCAGAATGGTCACTCTCCTGTCACTGTTGCCTCTCTGGCATCACAAATATTATGGCACATGATAAATAGATTGCTGTAAAAGTGTATCCTGTAAGATATATGGCCGATCTGACCAGATAGAGGCCTTCAGCTTGGGAAGATATAATTCACGATGATATGATCAGTGTGTGCAAGTCAAATAACATGGCCAATTATTTGTGTTTTGTTCATACATTTGGTGGACTTAGTGTTTTGTTTTTGTACTGAACAGTTTCTAACTTTGGGGATGCTCTCTTTTTCTAAAAAAAATAGATTTGCCAATATTCGAGATGTTAAGCAGAAGGTCTTTTTTGTCTGTCTTATGGCTAGTGTGTTACATCATTTGTCACATAATTAAGGTTGAGTCATTCTGGCTGAGGAACTGTAGACCATGTGTTGAATTCTTTCTGTGTTCTATAATCTTATTCGCACTGGCAAAACAGTAACGTACCGCTTATTGTTTTGCCGGTGCAAATCTTTTTTGTTTGCTTTATGATCAATGCACTGTATTACATCATTTGTTCACGGAATTAAGGTCATTCTGGCTGAGGAACTGTAGTTTATGTGTTGAATTCCTTCTCTGTAATACATTATAATGTAAATCACACTGGCAAAGCAATGAAATGTGTGTTTAGGCACAGATTTATGACATTTATCACGTCTCAACAGTTTTGTCTGTTGAGAAATGATAAGATTATTTGTTTCTCTTTCACGCCGCTGCCGCTTGAGCCAATCATCATTCAATCATGCGGTGTTTGGTAGAATACCAAACCATTGGTGACTCGATTTCCACTCAAGACTTTCGAGACTCACAGATGGCAGTGTATCGAGCCACAAACACAGCGGTATAAATCTGCATGACAGGAGTTGTGTAGTGTGTTTAGTGAGACTTTTGCAACCCGAAACTAAATGTAATAAGATTAGTTACCTGTCTGTTAACACCATTTTCCACGCTATGATCTTCGTTCCTCCATTTCAAATGCAAATATGCCTATTTAAACAAATTAAATTGAGTGTTTGAAAGTCATCTTAAACCTGGGAGTACTGTAATTACATTGTTATATAGTGAGATTTCTCAACATTGCATTCATAGAAATATTTTTTTTATTTATGTTTTTTTCATTATGTGATGCCGCAGATAGGACACATATAATACGTATATATAGAAATATACATTTTTTCTTAATCACCGTTCTGTTTTTTTTGTTAGAAACATAGACTGACATAGAATAATCAAAATGTCAGTGGTTAATGTGCGGCGCTTATACACATACCTTCCTCTGAAATACAGACAGCAGAGTGGGTCAGAATTGTGCCTGTAACATCTGTTTTGAAGGAAAGTGTGGTTGGCATCAAGGACTTAATGCGGCATAAACTGAAAGATTCTCCTGCATTATGCACATCGCTGCGCTACTGTACCCTATATTTAGCATCGAGCCTTCTGCAGCCTACGGAATAAAACTTTGTCCCTGCGTGTGTTGTATGTAGTGCAGTGCATGTGTGTGTATGTGAATGTATGCACAGAGATTGGTGTTATCTTCCTCACAGAGGTAGATAATAAGGAACAGTCTGTTTGGTTCTTGGCTGACTGACTGACAGACATCGTGCCTGGAGATAGCTAAAGCAAAAACGCCTTTGGCATGTTAAGCCAGAGGAAGGAAATGAATAAATCATACATGAGTAAACATCCACACATCATAGACATCTTCCATTTTCCACAGAATTGATGTGTCAGATGTTTCCACACTCGGTCTCTCTGCTCTAGCTTCATATCCATTTTTGTTTCTATCTCTGTATATGCACAAAGGGTGCTGAGCACAGAGATAAGGTTGGACTTGATTTACCAGTAGCAGTCTGAAAGTGACCCTTTGCGAGGTGGTCCTGATAAATCCGCTCAGATCTTCTAAGAGATGAAGTCAAGCACATCGCTCCATCAGCGGAGGAGAGAAGACGTTTCAGAGGTTCAGTCGTTCATGTTTCTGTGGATTTCTATAAATGTTACACATCTCTCACATAAAGAAATAAATACAGGCCCTTTGACAAGATGGCCTCCAGGAAATGATGTGTGCATGTCTTCCTGCCAAATGCTATATAAAGTGCTTATTCCAGAGGAGCCAAACTCATTCAGTTATTTTCTAGGCCAGTTAATTTCAGAACTTGAGACAACAGTAGAGATGCTCAATCGCTGTGAACCATAAAAAGCTCCCACTTTATTTCCCTGTGTTATTTCATTCGGCTAATGCTACATCTTAAATATTAAAAAAAGCATATGTGTTGTCAGACTAGTGTATATTTGACCACATAATGATTTGAAGTATAAGACAGAGTTTTCCAAATAAATACACCCCCGTTCCCTAGCTCAGCGTTCACAGAATATCGGATTCAATTTAACTTCACATTGCAAAGTGCATTTTCACGTACCATGTATAGACTAAAGTACCCAAAACATTTACAGGCATTCTTTTTCCGCTGCCCAGGGCATCTTTCTGTTTTATGAACTTGGCTTATTTCCACATCGGCAGTCTTTTCATCCCAACCACATGACACCTTACAGTTAATCAAAGCATTTACTCAGCTTCAGCACTGCCCACGACACATACGTTCACTCTCATATCCTGAAGAAATCGGCCAGTCCGCAGTGGGTTGTGAATTCCTCTAAACGTCCCTTTAGGAATCGATAGGTCCTATCTTTTATAGTTTACAGTCACCACGGTCAGCTCTCTCCACGGGAAGGGGAGCTGTGTGATTCTGGATGGATACTGGCTCCCAGCAGTAATATTGGCTGTCACCCCTGAATACTGTCTGAAAAGGTTTCTCTACAGGTTCTGATCAGGGGTCAGCCACGTTATGTTATTTATAAAAATGATTACCACAGGGATACTGAAAGTAACAACTCTAATACATAGAGTGAAGTGAAAAGTGAAGTGATGAGTGCTTGCATTCCAATAGCTTTTAAATACTTTTTGTAAATGGAGATTATCTGCCTGGTTGCCAGGATAAAATGTTGGCACATCAACCTTTCTGCAAACCACTGATATGTTCACAACGGCACGTGGTACAGGCTAGATACCAATTTAAAATATCAACAAGACGTGTCTTCTCACGTTCACATTACATGTCAGCGTTTTGACATTCTTAAGTGTGAAACCACTGGATATTTTTAAGAGGGATGACATTTGTATGCTTGAACTGCATTTGTGGCGACAAAAACATTTTTTTTACAAAAAGCTGGGACACCTCCAGCCGTGTTTATGGCAACATAAGCAGAGCACAGTTAAAGCACAGTGCTGTTACAAGATAAAAGTGAAAATTTTAACAGAAACAACATAAAGTCGCAACATAATTTAATGTCAGGTGTTCGACATATCGCTGTTTTTTTCAGAAACGTGCCAGTGCCAAAAATATACAGTCTGCTTAAGATTGATATACATTTTAAAGTTATTTAGAGAGAACACTATTGGAATAATGTAATTCGATCCTTTTTAACACCCAAAATTAAGAGAATACTTGTCTATAGATAACCATGTTAGAGACAGTATGAGACAATGAGTGTAGACCATTCCTATGCCTTTTGGCTTTGTGCCAAAATTGCACAGTTTCAGAAAAATGTTCATATGACTATAATCAAAATACTGCGGTCGAGTATGGTAGTATACTGTGGTAATATTACAGGAGACGCTCTGCTAAGAGAAGACAGATACATGCTGAAAGTCTTGTTGGCAGCTTGGAAAAAGACCGTTAAGAAGAGAGAAACCACCAAGGCAAGATAAATGGCTGAACATTGTGTAAGAAATATGTGATATGGAACAGTTAACTCGTAGGATAAGAGCCCGAGAGGAACGATGTCGAGAGAAACAGGAGAAATGGACGATGTCTACATGTCAACAACGAGATAAGAGAATGAACCACTGAATATGCCACAGGAACACATTTTGTGGAGACAGGGCAAACCAGAGCTTTTCATGTATGTTCAATTTTCTATTGTGTGCATGTGATTTTTCTGTAAAGTAATCAATCAAATTAAAAAAAAATAGTTATTTATTTCCATGTGACGTTACTTTTAACGGCACTGGCAGCTTCTCAGCCTTTGATATTTCCTGGCACTCTCTGCGACCAGTCTGAGGGAATACTTGATCATTCATTCAGCACTGCTTCAAGAGCTACCCAATCTGTGTAAATGCCAGAGTCATAAAAAGAGATCCTAAAGTCTATCCTCCCATAAAAGATCTCACTGTTTCAAATGCAAGACATCAGTGATTCAGTCATATCTCAGTATCATATACTGGGTTCATTTTCCAGGCCCCTTTGATATAATAGCCTGCATCATATGGCGAGCTAATTCCCACTGTAACACACGCTTGCACGAGCACAAACCCCCAGGAACCCCTTTCATATCAACCTCCCTCTCTTCTGTATCCAAGACATGGAGAATCCTCCCATGTGATATCTGACTGGGGACCGAACAGCACACCAAAGACAAAGTCATTTACATATCCCACATCTCCTGTTTACATGGCTCCCATTTATCATCAAAGACAACTTTCTGGAAAGGTCTTTCAATGGGCGAGAAATATTAATCAAGTACAGATCCAACAGGAAACAGAGAAATCAGATGCCAGAGGCCGGCATCATCTTGTCTGCGTGGTAAAGGCCCATGTCTTGGGTAAATATTGCATGCAGATAAAGTGTAGGAGTAAGCAGAAAAAGGCAAAGGGAGGCAGCGAAGTTTGCAGAAAGCCGGTTTCTTGGACTCAGCATTTTGTCTTTGCCTGATGTGCTTGGATTATACAGTGCTCTGGTGTTTTTGAGGGACACAGTGATATGTTTGCAAGAGGCAGTGTTATTTTTCATTTTATGGAACAGGGCATTGATAACATAAAAAAGGAAAGAAAAAAAAACAAAAAACATACAGTGTGCTAGGTGAGTAGGAGTGTAGACATGCTCCCACTGCTTTGATCAGTCATTGTTGCTAAGCCTGGAGCTCCATGCTGTATATCATGGAGAAAAAACGGGGAAGAACTGCTACTGTGGTTTACAGCACTGTAGGTGCAGTAGTGGTGATATAAGCTAAAATGCTCATACAGAGCAGTCTCGGAGGAAGCATTAAATGGACTGTGATAAAATACCCAGCAGCAGCGGCCTCTCACTGTAGAGATCCATCCTTCCTAAGGTCTTAAGGTTCATGGCAGCAAGTTTGCAAGGCTCTTAAAGAGCATCTCCACACTAAATCTGATCTGGAGGAAAAGCATTGTTCCACTGACCTCTGGGTTTAAAGGTTCTGCTGGTAAACGCAACATCACAGTCCAGTGTTGTTGCATTTGTGCTTCCTGACGCCATAACCACCTAGTCACCACTTGACTAACCACAAATAATTAAAAGCATCTGCACACAGCTACTGCTGTCGCCCGCGGTAAGTGACCAGAGGAGATGGATGAGACAAGATAGAGCCGCAACAAACAAGTGTTTTTGTTATCAGTTAAAGTGACAATTTTTGAAAATTGAATTGATCATTATTAATCAGATACTTTGGTCGATATAAGATAAACACAAAGTGTTAGTCTCCCAGAGCACAGCTTCTTCAAATGTCTTATTTTGTTCAATGGCCCCAAACCCAAATATGTTCAATTTACAAAGACAGAAAACAGGATATTTTTTTATGAGATTTGGTTGAAAATAGAGCAAAGGTCTTGTCGTTTTAAGATATTTCAATGCAGAATTCCTACATATTATATCTTTGAAATGGTCAACGTTAAAAATGACTATTTCAGGGGAAAAAAACACGAATAAGACACAATGCATTGCAGTTGCCGAGGGGGGGTGGCCCTACCATGTTTGAGGGATTTTTATGTGGCAGCACAATTAAGACCTTTGATTCTTTGGTGTAACCCTGAATATGAAGCCAACTGGGAAAACATTGAATTATCAATACCAAGTAGACCTGTATAATCTTTGTTGGGCTGCCCTTCTGTTATTAAGGACTTATCTGATTTCCAGAATCAATGGGTTTGTTTTTCATTGAATGTGTGGCTAGTCTTTGTGAAGAAATTTCAGATCCAAGAAGAAATAAAAATACTGAGGTGGCCAGCATATGATCCAGATTTTAATCCAGCATCCCTAGATATAAAATGTAGACAGTGGATAAGGTATGGAATTATATCATACTCTTCATTAGTAAGAGATGGGAAATTAATGGACTTTCAGTCTATGTCTGAAAAATATGGTTTAGGAAGACAAGATTTGTATAGACACATGCAAATCCAACACTATTATCAAAATGAAGTGAAGGGACAGAGTACGGAAGAACAATCTGGGGTTACACAAATGTTTATGAGAGCTTATAACTCGGAGTCCACCCGACAAATTATTGGGAATCTGTATTCAAGTATTTCATTGATCAAGAACCACTCAACAGATTATACAAAAAACTAAAATGGAAAAGAGAGTTGGATATTGCAATCTCCCCAGAGGAATGGTCTGCCATAATACACACCCAGACGTCGACCACAAATTCACAGAGTTGGAGAAACTTTTGTTGGAAGAATTTGGTGAGGTTTTTCATAACCCCAAAAATAACATCAAAACAAACTGGTCATCAGTCCCAATGTTGGAGACAATGTGGACAACTAATGGCAGCCCATACTCACATTG
Organism: Lagodon rhomboides; assembly: GCA_039737535.1. Lineage (NCBI taxonomy): Eukaryota > Metazoa > Chordata > Actinopteri > Spariformes > Sparidae > Lagodon > Lagodon rhomboides. The sequence continues at coordinate 11,971,377 of CM077791.1, forward strand.
TTTGGTCCTGTCCCGCCTTGCAACCTGGACTCAAGTACAAGCTACAACAAAGAGGATTCTGGGATTTGATATTGACTTTACTTGTCTTTCATTTTATTTGGGGAATATATCAAAGGATCTGCATAACAGGGACAGATATTTATTAAAAGTCCTCATGGCAGCAAGTAAAAAAGCAATAACCAGATGCTGGCTTCTTCCCTCCCCGAACCAATGGATAAATATAATAAATGACATATACAGTATGGAACGTATCATTTTCATTTTGAGATTACAGAAGGAAAAGGGGAAAGATTACTGGGATAAATAGGTTACATATTTGTTCACAGCAGTAAATACAGCTGTGAACGAAAGTGTATCATCCTGTGGCGAGTATTTAAGTGGATCATTCAATGTGACTGAATGTATGTGTATGACCTCATGTTTGTGTTATGTAAAGAAAAAAAAAGTGTATATATATAAAAAAGAATGACTATTTCAACAGAGGAGCCATACAAAGGCACATACAGAAACAGGAAAGCAAGTAGCATCTATGGTAACCCCTGCACACACATGCATGGTTACCCATACACACACACACACTGTAATTAACAGACAGAAAGGCATAATTGCGCAGAGAAGCCAACACAGTGACACACACACACAGTTTCTTCATGCTTTGTCTCGCTCTACATATCTCTGATGTAAACAGCGAAAGCACACACACACACACACACACACAGACACAGCACACATCACCCACAACAGCTCTCCCGACACCCACCACCAATTTGTTGTGCTGTTCACATGGTGTCCCTAGAGTGAGACGCTATGAGCGGGGAGTGAGAAGAGAGAACAAAGACAAAAACACAGCGTTCAGAGATAGGTGTGCAGTAAAAAGGTGTCCAGTAACAATGCCATGTTTGTGTCCTGAAGATCTAACCCGTGAAGATAATAATATAACTGCTTTAAATATCCATACGGCAAGGTGCAATTTAATTGTCAACAAGTTACACCGTGTCAAGGTCAGTAATGAAAAACATGGAGTGTTTGCAAGATTCACACATGAACTCAGTTAACCTGTGTTGCAATCACCTTTGAGACACAGTATAGTGTGATAATGTCCAGTTTAGTTTCAAGTTCTTTAACTTTTATTTACCACAACATATTAATTATACAGTGTGTCTCCTTAGCATGTGACCTTGGCTTGCAGGCATGGGCTCCATGCTGTGTGAAGGTTCAGTTGTTTCCCCCTGCAAGCTGTAATTGCATGTAAGTAACATAGGGACAGCAGGTGCACAGATAACAGTTTAAGTGAAGATAAGACCTTTTGCAACACCGACATGAGGCAGAAAATGTAAAAGATAATGTTCAGATAATTTGAACAAAAGACTATTTCGTGTACAGATATACTGTACGGTATATTAGCATAGTGCTGTAAGGTGTTATGCACTGTTGTCACAGACATCCGACAATAGATGCAAAAAAAGTAAAAAAAATAAATGTGTTATATTCCAGTTTAAAAAGTTCTTTGTTTCTGTTAGGAATGCAAATTCATTTGGCAAATTAAGATAGCAATATGTTATGGTATGGGTGGTATTTACACACATTTAAACAAATGGTTCGATGTTTTGTGAAAGGCACTTATTGATAAATTGGATGCCAGATTTTTTAAACTGTGGACAGAAGCAGGGTCGCTGCTCCAGGTTTCCAGTCGTTGTGCTAAGTTACGCTATCCACCTGCTGGCAATAAATTCATATTCACTATAGAGAGTGGTATCAATCTTCTTGTCTAAATCTCACAATTCAACTAATATAACTGTATATCTCTGTAGACTCAAATGCTTTACTGTGTTTACTGTAAACTTCAGGGTCACCTCGAATGCGATTAGGACATGCATTGAAAGGTAGGCAAAAAAAAGAGGTTTGAGTCTTTATAACAGTGCTGAGGTGTGAAACATGTGGAGCCTGTAAACAGATTTACATTTGTTGTTAGTTGGCAACCAATAGTGGCTGAAGTAACGTAAATTACTTGGATAACGTAGGTCTGTTTGTAATGGAAATTACAGAACACAGTGATTTAATCGCAAACCACAATGTTTTCCTAAACCTAACCAAACAGCTATAATGCTTATCCCTACCCAAGTAATTGGTAATAGTAATAGAAGTCTTAACCTAACCTCACTGTACGACAAAATTCCAACACGTGTCATTGTCGGTGTCGGTCATGTTATTTTGTTAATATTCATATAGGTCATTTTGGGAGACGCTGACATAAGACCAATTCAGTCATTTATACAAAGATGTGCTTAAAATTCATCATGGTCTGCAACACCCGCAGCAGTGTGCTGAAGTCTGACATCTCTCTCCATGGGATAACAACAGCTCAAATTGTAAAGTGATTCTGTTGCCTAAAATGCACAGAGCATTGCAAATAATCCCCCAAAGCCGAACACGGAGCCAAACCATATGTCGCTGTCCAGTTAGTATGTGTTCAGCCTTCCTGCTTCTCAATTGCAGCACAGTCAGGATTACCCAAGCTTCCAAAGTGAATTGTGCTGCTTGTAACCATTTAGCATTTCTGCAGAGCAGGAGTCGAATTTTCCTCTCGAGACACGCAGCATTCCCTCACGTTTTTTCGTCAACAACCCCCACATATGTATGCAAAGGCAGGATACTGCAACACTATCTTGGAGCATGCGAAATATATTCTGTCTGTAGAGATAAAGCCATGTGTATGACCGGAGCACCCACTGCTTCCTGGATATCATGGGCCATCAGTGGCTTCTGAGATTACTGCATATCTCTGAACACATATGGATCCCCTCAGATGGTTGCATATTTAAAAATGTGAGAAAAAGAACATTGGTACTCCTTCTTTTTCTTTTGGAGATTCAATAATACCTCCATCTTCAACACATTCGTGCACAGGATCAGAATAAAAAAAAAAAAAAAACATCCACAAAACAGGCCTTTTTAGCTTCTCTCTTCATGTCCTCCAAAAATGTCGGTCTACAGTAGGTCGACTCATGAGATGACCTTGCATAACTGAGTTGCATACTACATTGCAGTCTGACTTGAAATCCAAAGATATAAAACACATCCAACCAACTAAAGATAAATGACACATTATTTTACCATCTTAAAACAAGGAAACATAGTCTTTTGCAGCTTCTTGCTACCTATCATGGATGTTGACAGAACAGTTGCATGTTTAGCTGCCAAATGACAAGTTTTAATGTTATTGTATGTTTGGTTTGACAAAAGTTAGAAAGGTAATATTAAATCTTTGGCGTCTAGCAATCTATAAAAAAAGTTCACCTCTCAGAGCAAAGTGTCTTCTAATCTGGAGTCTGCTACTCAAGGCAGTTACATGCCCTGAGTTAAGCCTCTAAGGCTGCACTTCCTCTCAGGGCGTCTCAGTCCTGCGAACAAGCTCACGGCATACGACTAAGTGCAGTCTGAGAGCCATAATTTAGACCAAGAAAGTCTCTCTAATGCATGTTCTGCTGAAGCCACAGAGCCCCAAAAGGCATGACAGGCACCTGGTGAGATAAAAATGCAATTAAAAAAAAAACTTTTTCCACAGTGTATTAACTTTGAAAGAACTAAATATTGATAAGCATAAGAGGCGCCAAACTAGTCTGGTTCCAGCCCCTGAATCATCTACTTGTTCATATTTATGTGGTGATCCGAGGGTCTGGTCTTACAGTTTGTTCTTTGGTGAAACACCCAGGCCAAGAGGCACCTATGCTAATGTGACTAGAGACAAAAAAATTGGGGCTGGATAGTCCAACATGCTCGGTGGTGATGTGACATTATGCATGCAAACCCTCTGGAAGTGAGCCACCCTAACTGAAGATGAAGTGGGCAGGAAAACGGCAGTTCCCGGGGTTTGAAGTGGCACTCAGTCACAAGTGCCACTTCATTCCCCTGACAAGCCTTCTTGAGGCAGGGTGCAGCCTGTGCTGCCAGATCGGATGGTGGGTTTAGATTGAAGTAGGTACATGAATGTATTATACAATTACTTAGGTACTCAAACGTGGGTACTCATTCATTCCAATGAAAGCTGCTCACATAGAGCATATGCAGGATTAAGGTCCTCTTGTCTCCTAACAAATGTGAGTCAGTGTCTTTGTCTGGCTTTGGCTGTTTCCTATGGAGTAACTTATTTCTGGTCTGAGGTTGAACAGGACAAACTACCTACAGTAAGTAATAAAACAACAGGTTAGTGTAAAAACGTTGCAAGCACACATCATCACACAGAGTCAATTTTAGTTTTAAAGTGTCCAATGTTTTTAGGTTTGGGCGAAAGGGAAATAACAGCCAGAGTAATATAATGAAATTAGTAGGCATCATTCAAGGACGCCTAAAAGACTATTTTACCAATTTAGCATTTCTTTCACATCACCAGTGGCCACTCCCAGTATTGAAGCGAAAAAATTCCCCCTGTGGCCCACAAACCATTTTCCCCGTAGACCACCATCATAAAAGAGACGTCTGTGAAACTGATAGGATACCTTTGACTGCAAAATTAAAACTCCTTCTATATGAATTTCTGATTCATAGAAGTTATATATTTGATTTAAAAATCTCCAAGCACTACTGTGCATATTTCAGTGGGCAGCATGTCCCAGGAGTAAACCCTCAATCTAGAAACTTTTTTGGCAGGCAAGCAAATCATCCATATTTGAGTTGGTATCCAGATTATAATGCATGGCTAGTAGTGTCCAGTGTAGCCTTGTGCTGTTGGCATGCTTATGGTAAACTTAAAACATTTTAACTCCACACCTCCAGATCGTTCTCATTTTTAAACTATTCTTCAGCCACAGCCAACATCCTTTATCAGATGTCATGCAGCTTTCTCTGGAACCACTAAAAGATTTACACAACTTTTACACATAATGCAGTATTACTCCACAAGACCTGTAAACTGACTGTAAAGTCTCTCCTGCAGGCATGCACACTTCTATGACATTCACCAGCAGGAGTTGCCAACTGTAATATGTTGGTGTACTGCCATTGCATGCAATAAAAATGTTTTGTTTTTTGGGCTTTTTGTTTTTTACCTTACATAACAAATCACTTGAAAATGTACCTGTGAAGTGCACATTTCTGACAATGACACCCTGAGACCCCCAGAGACAATAAAACATAATACAAATAATAGACATAGACATAGTCTCAGATATTCTTTGGTATGTAACAGGTTGACTATGAGTTGTAAGTAACACAATATAACAACTATCATCATTAACACAATGATTTTAAAGATGAGTTCTAAACCAAAAGAGGACGAGTGGAACCATATAGTTCTTGTGATGTGATTCTCATTTTGCAGTTCTTGATAATCACATGAAACTCCAGGTGGGAATAACCTGAACTGCAGCAGGACCCATTTATTATTCATACTTTCCCTTCAATGCCGTAGGGAAAACATCCGTCAAACAAAAGCAAGCGAGTGAACTGCAGACACGCTCTTTCAAGGCACCTTTTCGTTCTCACCTCAGATGAACTTTATCTTTTGCCCTACTTGGTTTCCTAGATTATACAGAATTCCAATGTGACCCTGTGGTCTGGTACATGGAAGATTTCTGACACAACTCAAGTGTATATGTTCAGCCTGACCTTCCACAGATGCAAAGGAATCTCTCCTGGGTGTCAGTGCTTTGGGAAGGAAAGAGAAGAAAAAAAACAGATAAAAGAGAAACTGTGAAAGAAGCACTGACAGGAAATGAGAGAGTGGGATTGATTGTCTTCAGTATGAGACATGTTCATATGTGTGCACTGTGTTTGTGCAGGATGCATGGGAGACAGAAGATCAGTCAAAGATGAATCTACACGGGGAAAATAAGAAGCTCGGGTTCCATAAACAAGCATCAGACTTATTGGCTGGTCTTGAAAGATGTGCTTTATTTCAGATGTCAGAAACTTAGGCTTCAGTGTCGAGGTGCAGAGGCGACAGGTAAGCATAACTGTTACTCATCCCTCGTGTTGACAGTGAGATGTTGTGTGTCAACAGGGAATTCATGTTCTCTGTAAAAGCTTTGGGGATTTGGACTGCTGTAGACTCATCTCTGGGTCTCTGATGTGCTCAGAGAAGTGTTGTTCATCCCATCAATAGTTTTGTTCTCAAGGTTTGATTGCAGTCTAAGCTCGGTATCTATTCTCAAAATACTTTATTGGAAGGATGCAACATACATTTAATATTAGCTAAATACAGTATAGATGTTCATACATAGCATTCTTACAATATGTATGATTTAAACTGAAGAAATATAGAAGAAAAAAATACTTAATTTTCAATGACTACTAATAGTAAAAATGATAATCAAGTGTATTTACATACATACACATAGAGTATACATTTACATACATGAACAGAAGCGTCTGAAGCTCCTCTGTCCCACAGAAAACACTGCTCCTCAAATGCCTCATCAGTGGTCTCACCTTCAAGTCGCCATGTCGTACATTTGCATAATTTATGCCAAGCAACTAGTTTGGCATGTAAAAATTGATTCAGCACAGCTGCTCTGTTTGTTGTTGGCAGTGCTGGCTCAGACGTGCATGAGCTGACCAATCAAAAGAGACTGGGTATTCGGGAGGAGGGGCTCAAGAGACGAGCGCTAAAACAGACAGATGGGAATACAGAGCTGCAGCACTGGACAGTATCAGAAAATGGATGTGTTTTTTTGAGCACAAAAGCATGTAAACCTATTCCAGTGGTAACCCAAAATACAATTATGAACCTGAAAATGAGTATAATATGTCTCAAATATTTAAGTTATCCTCTCCATTTCCCAAATACAGTTCACATTTGACTTCCAATTATTAGATGAAGGTGGAACCAGTTCTTTTAATCTACTATGGGAAGTTTTTGATTAGTCAAATCGAGGGTCTAAGCACAGAGGATATCATTCGCTGTACAGACTGTAAAGCCCACTGTGCCAACATAATTGTGATTTTGGGCTATATAAATAAATTTGGTTTGATTTGATTCATTGTTCTCTGTTTCGTAACTGCAATTAAGTACCTGTTTACTACATATGTGAGTTCATGTGGTGATATACATGATTTAATGTTTTTTTTGGCTCAGCTGCTTGTTTAATTTGTAACATTTTTACAATAGAAGTTATAGCTGGTTGCCATAACACTGTTGGTGAACATTTTGATTTGATGGATGTTGTAAGAATGTGTCGTATTTTTGAAATGATGAAGAATCTTGTGTAGAATGTAGTTTTATGTATCACCTTATCTCTCGCCGTATGCTACAATGCCAGGATAACAGTTGGCCTTATAAGTTTATGCAAATTATGGATATGCTAAACTTGTATGTTTCATATGTATCATCAACACAACACATGTGATATTAAGTTCACATTACATGAATGTGACCTGCCTAACTCATTAGGAGAAGGAGGGGTGGTGGTGGTGGTGGTGTGACACCAAGGTGAGGCGGCTACCAGATGAGGGTAATTCTTTCAACTGTCAGGACAATTGGCTTCCATCTTTGTGGCAACAAAACTGGATAAACCAAAACATATTTTTCCTAACCCTGTGTCTAAACCTAACTAAACCTTGATTGTTGTCACAACATAAAATAGAAGATTGAAACATATGTAAAAAATTAAAATGTAAAGAAAAATTAAGTTTTAACATGTCCATGGTTTGAAGCAAAGTACAGTGCCTACATTCATTCCAGCAATTGTGTTCATCTGCTCTGATTATCTTAAAAGTGTATCATCATGCAGCTAAACACAAACATTCTCACACGCCCACATGCAAGCACCATGTCTGACACCGAAGACAAAACCCTTGTAGAAACCTGGAAACAAGTAGACTCACAGTCAAATGGAAAACAGCTTCAGTTCCTCAGGAAACAAAAGCAAGAAAAAAACAAAACAAAACAAACACAAAAAGTGAGTGTAACTCCCCGAAGTCTTGTGGTGATGATGAGCACTGCCAACTTTTCATGAGAAAACAACAGAGAAGGCCAAACATGTGGAGTCTGAACATGTTACACACTTACTGTGGTTTGTTTCAGGTCAGTGGCTCTTGTGGTTGTTGTGTTGGAGACTCAGTACTGTTTGTGATGCCATTGTCCAGTCGTTGTTCTAGTTCTACTGAACATGTGACTAATGAGGTGAACATACCACCCCTCCCGCCAACCCCCCCACCAAAAAATTTAAAAATGAAAAAAGCCAGCAGGGACACAAGTGGAATTAAATGCATGTTTTGGATTTGGTTTTCGTTTTCTGTCATCATTAAGCAGAAAATAGAGTGCAATGTTTATTTAGATTTATGTTGAGACCAATGTGAGAACAACAAACAAAACGAAGACATGTGAGCCCCCCTGACCTTTAAGGACTCTCCATTGTATTGTTTGGAACACGTGACCGAGCTGGAGGGACCACTCTGGGGGAATGTCAGTCCTGAGCCAAAACAGTTTGTAGGCTTCTCGGGGTTTGTCCTGATTATACAGTGAGAAATATTGCAATTTGGCAGGAGTAGAACTGAACTGATTATGGTGCTCATGTGTTTGATGCTGAGTGAAAGGAAGTCAACATCATTGTGTTGATTGCATCCTTGGGATTATGCTTGGAGCCGTGCTCCGAAAAGGAAGTCTCAGATTCAGTGAAAGAGCTCAGAGCACTGTCTGAATTCTAGCTCCTTTTAAAAACTTAACTTTGGATGTCAATGATTTCTCAGTCGGGGGCTGCCAACAAGAATCTGAAGCCTCTTCAAAAATGTAACCTCGTTCAGACTTGGACACTCTTTGTCTCAGACCTGTGATTGGATTGTAGATTGTATTTAATGTTGGTGTTTGAATTGTGAGTGGATTTGAAAACACAATCAACACAATTCTTTGTTTTTCTTAAATCCGGTGGATCGACTTTGCATTCAGGATAGTCACCATAGACTTAACTAGAAGAAAATTCAGTTGGACTGTACATTGTTTTAGTGGTGTAAAACAATGAACAATGAAATTATCTATAATCCAAAGTAAATAGAAACAAAAGGAGAGAATGCTCTTGAAAATAATGCATAAAGTGTAACCTTCTTTAAAGGATTTCCATTTAAATAAGGCACATTGACTGTTCCTTATAACTGAACCATTCTGAGTTTACAATCTACAGTAGGCTTGGTACAATATGATGCCAAGGCACTGACGTCAGATTCAGATCAAAGCACCTTATTTGTGCTCTTGATCATTTGTTGACCTAGAACTGACATTTAAGAAAAAAAAAGATTCACTGCTTCTCAACAGCACTGTGTGCGTGTTTGTGACAGGATGTGCGTCTGTTTTCACACTTCTTCTCACAACTGAAATGTGTGAATGGTTGTGAATGTCAACTGTATGGGGGATCACTAGAACCCACATGTGTTTAATCAACTCTGATGCAGAGTAAAGCTATAAATCTGCATGTGTCTGTCTGTGTCATCAATGCCCCCTGAGATACCCGTTTTTCGATTGAGACCTTTTACCCATTCAGGCTCTGCTACTCTGAAGGGCCTGCTTTGATTGAAGGTAGTTATTGTGGGTGTCCTTGCCAAATGATCATTCACAGCCTGGATGCAGATGATAATTCAAAGCCCTTGTTTTAAAACCAGTGGCTGGTGGTAGGAGTGCAGGTTTTCTTTGTGAAGTCTTAACTGAGTCACAGATATAAAGACCTTTGTTTTTATAACTTTTTTCAAATTTACGCACGTCGCCAAACTTTAATGATAGCTACATCGATTTTACACATTGAATTGAGCGTGTGTACAGGTCTATGACTATACTACTAAATATATGAAAAAAGCAGTATGAAACCTTTGTGACTCAAGAGGAAACTGCATGTAATCTGATAAACTATCTCCAGTGAAGTTACTTAGTGCCTGTTGTACTGTGGGTTAAATGTTAAATGGGGTTCAGTATCTTGCTCAAGGATACTTCGGCATGCAGCCGGGGAGCCAGGGATTCGAGCCAACAACCTTACTCGACGCTCTACCTCCTGAGCTACAGCCGTCCCATTGGCTGTGTAGGTGCCAGGTTTTAAAAAGCATCGCAGTCCTACAACATTGTTGGACCCACAATGGACAGTTTAAAAACAATGATCAGAATGGACACAGCACAACCAGATATAGCCTTTTTTAATTTACTTCTTTTTCTCAACCTGGTGCCTACATTCCCCATAATGCAGCTCAGTCAATTAGTGGCATCACTGGAGACAATTAATCTGATAACATGCAGCTTCCTCTGGAGCCACAAAAGGCTTTATACTACTTTTTACATATGCAGTAGTACTCCCCAAGATGTGTAAACACACTTTAATGTGTAAAATTGATGGAGTAACCCTTTAATTTACATGCTACATGTTTGCTGATATCGAACTATATGGGGCAATTAACAGTTTTCATCAATGATAAGAATGTAAAATTACAAATTTAAAACAGCCGCTCCCGATATAATACAGTGGTTTGGGTTAGGCTGTTGTTTTCTGGTACATTTAACCTTATACTATGTATTGGTAGCTGCAGTGCTGGGCTGTGCTTAACTGAGCTGCATCCAAGTTCTTTAGAAGTAATGGTTATTCTATACTACCTTGGCATTTTCAATAGTCTTTTGACAGGCTAAAATCTCCTTATTGATGAGAAAAAAAGTAGATTATAAATCGCCAGCTTCACTTCTACCAGCAGTGTGCTAATTATGCCGCAGCGTCTTCGGTTCCCACAGCTGTTTTCCAGAGCGCTAAAGGAAAGAGAAACACATTTTGGAGGGGCTTACTATGCTCAATGATGGCTCTTGAATTGGAATGGAAAAATGTCAAGTGTACTGCTTTGTAAAGGAGCGGGGGAGAAAATTGAAAATCCTCCTTTGCTTAGGAGAGAGTTTCTCACTGCCTGACACAGGCGCAGCCAAGACAATCCCTTGCATAACCTCTGAATTATTTACATATTCCAGCGGGGCGCATAAACATTACTTTTGTATGCCAGGCTGGGTGAGAATGGACACAAACATTCCCTGACAGCTATCATCTTGCAGTGTTCAGCCTCAGACCATGTGATGCTGGAAGAATCCATAGAGGAAAGGGGGACAGTATCCGCAGGCAGGGTCGATAAATTGATCGTAACCCAGGGACCGATGGTGCTGTCATGTCTGTGGCAATCCTAGCGCCGCTTAACTTATTGATCATTTAATAGTTTTTGCCAAGGCACTCAATGTTGATGCAGGGATTAATTCCTTACATGCACCTTCACGCTGTCTGCACTAATAAACCTGCAGAGTGCATAACGTCAGGGCATTGCATCTTTCAACCACAAGTATACAACAAGAAATTTGTATATATACATACATATATATGTACATATATATGGCTACGATTGGAAACTGACCAAATAGACATCTATTCTTTTCTGGATGTTTACTTACCATGACAAGACAGCTTTTCAAAGATGCTGGTCTCCTGTGCACTGGCCTCTATCAATAGTAGTTTAATGAACGTCTCACCAGCATACTACTGAAGGCACTGGATTGTTGAACATACCCATATGCTTGTTTCCATTATACATGAGGTCCTTAGTTTACAATGCACATCAGAAGAGAAAAACAACCTTGGATTGTTCTCAGCCCCCTTGCCTTTTGCCCCATGTCCATTAAAGTTTTCAAGGCACTTGCTATCGCAGCTTTCTTTGTAAATTATCAAGCTATGTAAATACTCTCTTCACAGTCTCCACTGTACAATGGCTGTTGGGTTGCTATTTTAAGCCGAACATCCTCCTCCTCCGCAATACAATAAAAATCAAAGCGCGCTCTTTGACATTTTCATGTCATTACAGTTTCTCAACAGCTTTCCCAAATTATAATTCAATAATTCAGCTCAGAGAAAAAGAAAAAAAAAAAAGTTTTCAAACATAAGTCAGCACTGCATTGCTGTTGTTTACTCTCTATAAATGGAAGCTTGATGCTGAGTGTCACCTCTTGTTTCTCTCTTTCATCTCCCTCTCCACCCACAGAGGGATTGCTCGTGCTTTGGCTCAAGACATATCTTCTTCATCGTGCCTGGGCTGTCGGGGTGGAGGGGGCAGCTTTGTGAGTGCAGAGAGGCAAAGTAACATTTACTCATACTGTAAGTCAAAACGTTTTAAAAAATCATGTGAAATGATGCGTGCGTGTGTGCATGTTGTTTTTTATGTTTTTGCTTTTTCTGCACTAACACCTGCCGAGAGGTATATTTATCTTCTGCGTGTGCACTTCTAGGACATTGTTGTGATTGTTGTTGTCTCTTTATTTCACAGTTTTTTTTTTGTTTTTTTTTTTGTGATGGGCTCATTACTGTGTGTTTTTCAAGCGTGTTAGCTTTCAAATCCCTTAGAAAACTTTGAGCAAGTAGGTAAAAACTTCACTTACCCGCTTAAATAAAAACACAAAGAGCTATGTTCAAGCAGCTCTAAACTGAGCTAATTTACACAATATATTGCAGTCATTTAATCTGCACAAACAGTGAAAAATGTAAATGTAAAGATTATAATGTGGCAAATTACATTAGGTAAGGTGTATTTTTCTTGGTCTGGACAGTCTGGCACATAACCCCCAATATAATGCTGTTTCCCCTTTTCCCTGTGTTTTATATCATGTTGAGCACACACACGAGAGTGGTATTATCTTTATCCGAAAGCCTTCAGGAAGAAAACAAATAACCGCAGTATTCAAAATGTTTCACTTTTCCTTTAATTATTTTACACACCGCTGGTCCTTCAGGTTATACTTACTTTTATTAAGACGTTGCATTGCATGTGTGTAAATGCGCTTCACACAGATGGATAAACATGTTGGCAAAACAGATACTTAAGCAGCCCTTTGCAGCAGTTATTCACTTTGAGACTCTGGGCATACTGTCATAAAACACAATGTTTTGTTGTCTATGTGGCCTTTTTATGACACTTGAAATACTACGCAGACACAAATTATCGCAAACAAATAATCCACACGCATGCTCGCACAACCAGCAATAAACACACAAATACACATTTATGCAATTCCCAAACGCCTTTTATGTGCGGCTTAATAATATGTGAGCCCCTCTGGCTGTCAGTAAATACCTTCTATGGTTCCATTGGAACAGACGCCGTGAGTAGCCACAGTAAATGGTTTTATAAGCAGTTCACTGAGGCATGATGTCTCCTTACCTGAAACCCCCTACCATTATCCCTCACATATTACCACTGATACAATTTATTTGCAGGAGATTGGAGCACAGATCAGTGATCCCACTGATTGATTCTATTGCTTACGTTCAAAATGTGCTCTCACTCTTCATAGAGAGTCAGTCAGCCATGCATCTATGTCCCTTGGACATGGACTTGGACAGCAAACCTCTAAGATCTCCTACAGTAGAAAAATCCAAGTTAAAGCTCTTTGTGAGTCAAGTTTTCTCCAGATATTTTTGGTTTTGGCTCAATAGATTTTAAGAGGTTTGTCTAGACTGAGGTTCCTGCAGAGGGCAAATGAGGGCCAGCAGCTACTGCTTATTGCTGAAAAGCAAACTTCAAATAAGATTAAACACTAAATCACTGCTGACACTGATGAAATAATACCTTTAATCACTCTTGTCAAAAAGGATATATATATCAGGAATATCTATGTCTTTCTGTTTTCAAACACACTAATAAGCACATTTGTATCAAATAAACACATTATATTAAAAGGGCAGCACTCACCGCCGCTCCCATTGCCTCCATTAAACAGAGCGGTGCCAAATATCTCAGTATACCGTGGCTGTTGATTTGATCAAGCTGCCAGCAATGGAGCAGTTGATTGATTAAATGCTGATCAAATCAAACCAAACAAGCTGCAATTAACTCAATTCACTCAGGATCCCTACAAAACAAGGTTACACTTTTAATCAGTAAAGACTCCTTTTAGCTTATAGTGCATAATAGCTTTAAGTGGACATTTTGCTGAGTCTGGTTCTTAATAATAAACAGCCTCAGATAGTTGACAGGAGGGAAGAATGTAAGGGGAGGGTGTTTTCGGATGGGGTGGTGGGCGGAGGTCATATGTTGAGTCTTTGATGATCAGGATGGCAGAGGAGGAGGATGGGAGGACTTCCTCATAACTCACTTTGTTACATTATAAATCCTTCTGTCTCATGCAGGAGAACAGCGTATTGATCTGTGCACAAGAAATATGGTCCTTCCAGGCCATTTGCCTTTGTTGATACGTGGCATTGTGCCGTGGAAAATGAGTTGCAGAGACAGTGCATTTGTGTTTTTCACTCTGGCCTGTATTGTACGTTTGTATCAAAGTGTAACAGTTGTGTGTGTCTGGCACGCAGGCTTGGAAGTCCACAGTAAATGGTTGAGAGCCATTTCTATAAATTGATCTTTAGTCTCAAGCCTCAGCCGGTCTGAAGAGAAAAAAACTGTTAACTTGCAGTTAAAGGGCTATCCTTGATCTCGGCGCTCATACAATGTGAAAAGAGTCTGAATGCGCCTGAAGACTGAAGGAGGGGGATACTTTTAAACAAACTATAAAAAAAAAAATGGACTCCTGAAAATCGAAGTAAACGAAGCTGAATGTACAACTAAAAGGCCAGCACGATATTTGAGTCTGTTAGAATAACACCCTGCTAAGTCTTCTTGATTTGAAGAATCCGTGGTGCTAAGTTACAGGGAGGCTTGCTGGGTGAGACTGTGAATATTTGAAGAATGAACATTTGTTTTTTGGTAATTATTGCTATTTTCAGCTATTACAGTGATGCCTGTCTGAAATTAGATTATTTTCCGACACCGACAGATACTGCACTGAATCCAAGACTTCAGAACTGGGAAAGTATGCCATTGATGTGGATGTATATATAGGTCTACTTGCTCACTACTCATTAAGTCAGTTCTTTCAGATGTTCGAGCACAATAGAGATGTTTGAACGAGAGCTCAGAGGCTAAATTCCTGGCTAATTAAACACTGGCAATACGCTATAAGAAGGCAAGTTTGGAATAGTGTGAAAGCTTGTGTCATTCATCCAATTGAACCTGATATATATCACTCTATTATGCATTCATCCCAAGCTGACAAAAACGCTGTAGAGTGGAACGTCAGCGGAGCATAGCTGACTACTCAGCAAACCCAACCGCCAAATATTATAATTCTCCAACTGTAGTTTAAATAAGAACTGCAGGTTTCTGGATGTGGGGGCTCAGGCCAGCAACCACCAGATTGCTGCCTTGGACATATTCGCAGTGGAAACAGATGGGATGGGGTGCACAGTGGCAGATCATCGTTATTATGGTCACACAGTGGGGGCGAGTTATGGAAAATGTTCCTTGTGAGATGTTGTACCACGGTTCATTTAGTCGAGAAAACTGAAAAAGAAAATCAGTGGCTGACGATGCAAAAGTACAAAAATGAGACATACTTCGGATGTGCCTGCAACATCTTAACAACTCTTTTCTTTTCCTTTTTTTTATTATTTAGAGATGATTAGAGTGCAATTGTAGCAGTTGTGCAATTGTCTGATTTCAATGACAAAATGAACAAATGCTCAGAGTAGCTTTATTTTTTAACATCGCAATCATAGCCTCGATCAAAATCTCATTTTCGGTGCATCTGTAACATTAGCACCCGGTGTGTTTGCTGCGGAAAAAAAGTACAATAATAATCAGAATGACAAAGAGCGGGAAGACACGAGCTGATGCCGGTGGTAACGGCCTGGGACTAGCAGAAGAGAGGAGAGAGAAATAAAGGAGGCTGCTCGGGGAACACATAACTCAGCCGTGTGTCCCGACGCCGAGAGAGGAAGGGAAAAGACGACACAATGCAATATTCTCTTTGGAATTAATTCACTGTCTCTTCTCCAAGAGCATCTAATTTAGTGTTGCTTGCCTTTCTTACTGTCTCAATCTGCCCCTCACTGCCTCTGTCTCTCCCACGTTCTCACTCCATCTCCTTTACTAGCTCGCTGTTTCCATCCTGCTCCGTGCCACCCCCACCCCCCCGCTCGTCACCATTGCCAACCCAGCTAACCACCACCACTGCCACCACCGCCGCCGCTTTCCCTTTATTGTCTCTCGTTCTCTCTTTCTCTGCCTTAGGCCTTTGTTAGACTGTCTTTGTGGAGGGCGCACAGAGGAAAGAGGGAGGCCTTGAACACGACTCGAGCAGTCTGATTGGGAAGGAGAGCGCGAGAACCCGCAGACATGGGAGATGAGAGAGGGGAGCGAGTGGATATGAAACACCCCCCCCCCCCTCCCCGTGAGAGACAGAGGGACTGGGGAAAGAGTGGGAGCGAACTGATAGAAACAGACAGGCGAGGGAGAAAAAGTGGTTATCCCCTCATCCACTGTTTTAAAGAGGTTAACCTCATTAAAATTGCGGTTATGAAAATGCTGAGGGCACGGTGGATGATAAAGCCCTCGCGCCAATAGTACATTCTCAGTCTGAGTTCATAGATTCTTCACCCATGGAGTTTCAATTTGAGATTATGTCTGCATCCTTAAGGTGCTTTAGCCCACTGTCTGTTCAGGTGAAAGGATACATTCTCTGCGCCCTTCAAGGTGCGGATTATTACCACAGGAGAAGTGGCGGCCAATCCTCTCCAACTCTGTAACTTTTGCTAGAAATAAAAACACGACGCCCGCTTTTAGTGGCTGAAATAAAAACAGCAGTAAATGAGTCGAATATGAGAAGGTCACTGTGTTTTCCAGCCCGTTGCTCATCCTAAATGGGTCCCCGTGGCCTAAATGAGGATGGATGTGAGCTGAAGGGGATTCGCTGGTCTGAGCTGCAGTCTCTCAACATGCCAGGGGAAAAACAAGGGCAAAGGAGACGAGAAGAGTTGAGTTTGAAGACTGGACTGGCTGCGGCGGGGGGTTTAGACACACCACTGTGGAGGATTCACAGAATACAGTTGTAGGAGCTGTGTTCAGTGTGGAGGCTGACAGCAGAGACTGGGAGGAGGTCAAAGGGTCTGTGCTTGTGTACAGATTTACCAGCAAGTCTCGGTGCCAATGACCAATCCTCTCTGATCGTCCCTCTGTTGTTTGATTTTTCTTTCTCTTTCTCTCTTAGGCACGGATGAACCTTAAGCCTAATGAGGAGTTTATGATTGTAAATGTGCGCTCGCTAATCAGATGAAAAAAACAGGTATTATGTTCATCTGATTGTCTGTTTTTAATCCATCTCTAGACAAAAGGTAATACCAGTAAAATAAGACCATTTATCAATGTCTTTATAGGATTAGCATAATATATTTGCTCAGTATTTTTATGAGTTCTAAGCTTGGCTTTTCAAGCAGTTGTTGTTTTCATCATTAACAAAAAAAAACATCCTCCTTAATGCTAGCACATGAAAAAAAAAATCACATTTTCCAGGTTCTGCTATGGAGACAGAGTCTGGATGGGAGGTGCTGCGGAGGTAGGACTAGAGGGCGGCGTCTCATTAAGATGATAGCAGACTTTACTGAGGGCACTGTGGATGATTTATAGGTCTTGACCAAGTGCAGGTCTCTATCTACATTAAACCATAAGACACTTGATATCTTTCATGATTCATGATGAGGAGCTCGAAAACACCTCAAGGTCAGACTGATAGCTATGGAATGTTGGATGATGACATCATCTTAAAGTCTGAGCCCTGCCCTGTTCTTTCCTCAGTGGTGGAGTAGTCTCACCGAAAACATGTGGAGATAGAAACTGACTTCACAAGTATCAAACTGGATGCACCGTGTCCCTTGAAGGTGCAGTTTGTAAGAAATTGGCCAGAATTTGAGTTTATAACAGTCAAATAAATGAACATTACCCACAGAGTGTGAAGAAACAACAGTGTTCACATATGTCAAAGACATCTCTGTACTGTGTTGCAGTGTACTGAAGTTAACATGCTAACCTGCTAGCCCAGCCTGTCCCGTCTCATAATACCAATTTGTACTGCAAGAGGCGATAGCCTGATATCTCCTGTAGTGCAGCTGGGAGATGTAAAAGTGGCATGTCTGCTACTTAGTCCAATAAGTAAACAAGATAAACTGACAAGGTGTCAAGAAAAGGAAATATTTTTACACCAGTGTTCCTCACTGAAATAACAATACGACCACACACCTTCTCAATTCAGGTTTATTGCTTTTACCGAACAATGATTAATGAACAATGAAATTACCGACATTTCCTCATTTACCTCATTGCAAAAAATGTCAAACTTGACGGAAAAAAACTAAATGTAAAAAGTCCTGAATTCACCAGGTCGGATATGAAAATATTCCAGCTCTACGAGCTGTTTTTGCCCACTGCTGAAGCCCTACTCTCTATCTGTTCCCGTTTTCGTCCATATTGCACCCGCTGTAAATCACCTCTGTAGTGTAACCCCAGTGTTCAAAGTGGCGTCTGTTGGTCTAAGGGGCTGTGTTCAGTCCCAGTCTGATGTCCAGCTGTTCAGAGGCACACCATCAGGAGAGGCAGAGCAAACAAATGTTTGGGTTCCCCAGTGAAATTTATGGAAAAGGGACCCCGACTGACACTCATATACTATTATACATATAACACATTTTGCAACGACAACTATAAACCGTCTAAAAGGGCACTATTCTGTCTGGTGCTGCTGCCTCAAAATCAAAGCTTTATGTGCTGATGATCGCTGGTCTTATAATAATGTGAAAATCTGTTTAGCTATTAAACTATTTAATTGTTCTTGTTTTAATGTCATTTATTTGAAAATTCTCAGAAAAAAAGAAAGGTTTAAATTTTGTAAATTTTTTGTTGGTTTCAGATTATTTATGACAAAATGATGACGAACACTGGGAATTTTGACCTCAAGTCCCAACACTAGAATCGCCACTGGTCACATTCATCAGTTGCTCACATTCTCACTAATGACCAATTACCAGACCAACAGCAAATGTCATGGGAGGACACCTTCAAATACAAATTTAGAAACATTAGATCATCGTCTAACCAACATCTTAACATTTTATTAGTAAAAAACAGCTCTTTAGTCGCTCTGTAATCATAGTCCTAAATTTGAAATCGCCATGGTGCAATTGTCTGATTCATTTAACCCCAAGTTTCATCAAAATCCAATCAGCAGGGACTGAAATATCACACATGGCACATGAGCAATCAGTGATGCCACCCTCTCGGAAATAATCTAATTTTGAAATGTCACCACTCGGTGAGATACCTACAGCACAGCAGTATACATCCTGGTTTCATCAGCGCCTTGTCAGCAGTGTCTGAGTGGATGGACGGATGAAATCCCAAGCTGGTCGTTAGGGTCAACCTTCAGTATGATTATCAGAGAGTGTTTCATTTCTCTAAGTGGCTGAAGTGGCATTAATAGGGAAAGGCCAGGTGTAGGCTGTTATTGTCATTCATGGATACATAGCAAGCATGTTGCAGTTTGGACACGAATAACTAGACAATGTCAAGATAAAGGGGTAATAAATCTTACAGTGAGATCATCTAGACTATACATGATGTTGACTGTATGTTGTCCGTCAGTAACGTCTGTGCTGCAACACACTGTATCAACCTCTCCCAACTGATTTGCACAGACTTGATGAAGTCTTCTGCAAGATCTGCACTTCAAAACTCAACAAGGCTTTCCAGAGAAAATGCGAAGTTAGACTACTTAAAACAGCTATCCAACTTCCTTCAGCTTGCCATGGGGGAGTTACAAAAAACGAGGTTGAGGAAAAGGCTGAAGAGGCTGATTACACACATTTTAAAGTCCCAGCCCCCTGGGAAAGTGCTTTTCCAGGGGGGGCGAGGAGGAGGAAGAGCTGCCTCCACCGGCGAGACAGCGCCCCGGTCGGATTGCTGTGACCGACCGTGAAGCGCACATCCTCACGCAGGGAGCCACAAGGACTGTCCCTGAAGCTGCGTCAATGTGCACGCCTAGACAGGATGTTCGGTGATCGGACCTTCAAAACCAAAAGCATTGAGAAAAAAATAAAATAACAATAATAATAATAATAATAATGATAATTATCATTATTATTATTATCATTATCATTATCATTATTACTATTCTTAGTAGTACTATCTTGTTATATATATATACATATATATATATATATATATATATATATATATATATATATATATATATATATATATATATATGAGAGAGAGAGAGAGACTGTGGATTGTGAAATATGAATTATGGAGTACACATAAAAGCTAACCTATATGAATGAAAATACACAATTAAATATACTGCATCACTACTCTCTGCATCATGCAGAGAGAAGGGTATCTAAACGAAATAGAAAGCACATTTACACTTTTTGCATTACAATAAATTAAATTAAATGATAACCACTTTTGCATCACAAGAAGTCATTTTTTTTCCCTTAGATTGAATGTGTTAATAACTGGGCTTTATTTTGGTCGTCTGGACCGGAAGTGCTGATCGCCCTCTCTCTGGAGGCTTGACTGTGGTCGTCCGGGAGCGCTGAGCGCACACGTCGCTCTCTCCAGTACATCGCACCACTGCGGTAGGAGCGCGGAAGGCAGCAGCGGAGGGGGACGAGGCAGGCACACTTCACTCACCAGCACAAGCATCCAGGTGGAGAAGAAGAGCGCCTCTGTGCCGACTTCATCACCGAAGAGGACTTTAACCTGTCCGGACATACAGCTCCAAACAGCTGCCAGGGCGAATCCTTCAGCCCGGCAAGAGCGCAGGAGGGAGAACTTTTGGCTCTTGGCTCTGTGATTTTTCTTTTATTATTATTATTTTTTACCCACATCCTTAACCTTGGAAGTCAGAGCTGTTTATTGTGAGAGAGGATGGGGCCGCTACTCCTTTCCATCGCCCTGTGTGTGAGCGTCGCTGTCCCGCAGCATGTGAAAGGTGAGTGGGAAAAGTGACTGACTGTCATTACTGTCATATTTTTTATATATATACAAGACTAGCCCTTTAGCGTGGGAGTACCACAAACTGGTCAGTGCGATGGGAGCTCCTTTACATGATCAGAGCGACCAAGTGAATTGATGGTTTAGAAGGGGGGAAGCCCTCATGGACAGCAGAGCAAAAATGTAATGTGCGTCCATGGAGAGGCTGTATTGTTTGCGGGAACACGAGCAGCCCTGTCCGCGCGGGGTTTGGAGACGAGACAGCTGCCGATCGAATCTGCGCACGACCTGGTTTCCTAATTGGTTTACGTGCGGCGTACAGGACACTTGCTCGAGTCGATGAGGCGAGCGACTCAATTTTTTTTGCTCATCCCGTGCGTAATTTCTCTGTGATAAGGGGCCGAATCAGTCCGTCCGTCGTGCGCGCACGGTGAAGGTACGGATGTGCACCGCTCCGGTCCTTTTGCGCGCCCTCACACTGATAATCTTCAGCTGTTCGCTCCGCTCCTGTGGGATGCTCCCACGGGATGCAAAGAAGCCGTGCGTCCAGACTCGATTGAGACCGACAAGGACGCCACTTTTCCTCCTTCGGTAAACTGAATTAAGAAAACAAAAGATAAATGGAAACGATTCCGCGCAGACGGACCCAGATGCTTTCGCGTAGAGGAGATGAGCTAGAGAGCTCTCTGTGTTAGTTTCATCGCGGTACCATTATTGACCAGAATGTCGCCAAGAGAAGATTAATTGTGCACCACAGGTCCAATATAGAGTCTTAAAAAAAAAAAAACCTGTCACATGTAGAGAGGAGATTGTTAGAAACTTATAGTTTCACCTGACCCACTGGATCAGCTTTTAAATTATTGCACACCCCCTCCTCCTCCTCCTCCTCCTCCTTTGCCCTTCCAGTTTTCTGGTGATGGTAATATGTATATTCTCCACGAGCAGTGCAGAGCAGTACCTGTGGGGTTTGTGTAAAGAAAGCAGTGTAGCCTATGGAAGTGGGTCATGCCACCCTCCCTGTCTCTATTCATTTAGCAACACACTTGCCTCAGGAGTCACACATGTCAGACAGACCTCTGCCTCTGCACCGGGAGAGTGCCTTAAGCAGAGCTCCTAAGGCTACCTAAGCCTGGCGGTGTCAACTCAGAGTCTGCCGTTCCAAGAAGTAATACTCCCTGGTAGGCTGGCATAATGAATGCAGAGGAGAAAGCAGGGAGCTGACTTGTTTCAAGGCTCAGCCAGATAAAAATAAACCCTGAACTTGTCCCTCAATTAATCATATCCCAGTTAAATTTGTGGTATTGTAAAGGGACTTTTCTGTCCATCTGTCTCCAAACAGGAGTACAGCTGTAACCTCATCCACAGCCAGGAGCTGGTTTTAGGAGCAGATGGAGGGGGATGGAGGGTGATGATAATATCTCATCTACGTGCGAGCATCCTTAGAGCCACAGTGATCACCCTGGTCGCTATTTTAGCAACGCAACTGCTTTGGGATGTCCTTTCCCCCCTCAGACCTCCCAGAGTCAGCCCGGAAAGATCCATCAGCATTCAAACTCCCTGCCGTAAAAGAGGAGAGCAACAAAGAACGCATTGTGAAGATTAGAAGTCGTGTTGTAATTGCACAAAAGCAACGCTGTATTTACTTTTTTTTGTGGTTGCACAAAGGTAGCAGGTGTCTTCAGAGACAGCTGCTAACAAACACTCTATTGAGGATGTCACAGGGTGCCTCTGTCCACTGAAACAGATTGATGGGGTAGAAACATTCGCCTTCAGGTAAAACAGACCGCATTGTTCCAAGTCAGTGTGCAATACATCACTTCCTCTGGTTGGTTACTGGTGCTGACTCGCACACATTGTTTGGTGACTCTGCCTGTCCGCCTGGACAAAGCACATGACTGCAGCAGTGGGCCCTCTGTATTGAAATGTAAGATGCTTTTGTGCTTGTTTAGAGAGTCAGTTTTAATGAATTTGATGCATCTTAATTTCAGACTCAGTCTTGTTATAATGGCTGCACAATTAGAGCCTTTTAGGCAAATGGACAGCCATCTGGAGAGGCGATGGGATAGACTGCTATTGGTGAATCATGATTAGTGTTAATATTGTTGGTCACCGCTCATTTCGCTCAGAGATTCCACTCACTCAGCACAGATTAAGAAGCTTGTCATTTTTAGAGTGATTGTGGATTTAGGTTGGCTCCGTGAGCTGCTAATCATGCTCACAGACTGTTGATTTGTTGCTTTAAAACTTGAGGGAATTACTTTCCTGCGAGCGGCATCTGGCACATTTGGATAAACAATCGACCTGGCTGGAATTGATAGGGATGGAAATGCTGTCCGGATGTAACTTAATACTGCCTGGCATATCACGGAGGCCCTGTAGCCTAAGACACAGTGCAGACTAATTCACTTACGTTTTCCATGGGCGCATTACTTTACTACAGTATATGCACTGTGGGCTATAACAGATGTGAGTTATTTGATGTATTGAACACTGCAGAAATATGACCCCAGATTTTTAAATGAATTACTCCAGCGCACAGCAGTGTAGTAGAGCTGCAGTGATGAATTGATAAGTCAAACAACAGAAAGGGAAACAACTGTTTAAATAATCAATAAACTGCTTTTTCTTATTCATTTTAAAAAAAACTTACTTGATCATTGTGATGTTTTGCTGCTTTTCTTTGAATTTGGTTGTAAAGTGATTTTTTTTTTCTTTTATATATTTTGGTCTGTCACTTCATAATTTGCATTCTTACCCTTGAAGACAATCAAGATCATGAAGTAGAACTAGAGCTTGTGCAGGTTCCTCTGGAGCCACAACAGGCTTTATCCTACTTTTTTTCACATATGCAGTAACACGCCCTGAGACCTAGAAACAAACTTCTTGGACATTTTTCTTTTACAGTTTCAGAGGAAGACAACAGGGTTGAAATGTTCAGTACATATTCCGCGAGAGAAATCGAAAAAAA
The DNA here is from genome assembly GCA_039737535.1 of Lagodon rhomboides. Lineage (NCBI taxonomy): Eukaryota > Metazoa > Chordata > Actinopteri > Spariformes > Sparidae > Lagodon > Lagodon rhomboides. The sequence goes on from CM077791.1 coordinate 11,995,147, forward strand.
TTCAATGAGCTTCAACACAACAAATCCCACTCAAGCTTTGGAATGTTTAATTACCCAATTTCGCTCACTATATCTCAGCCTCGTTCGCCTCTGGTTCGCATAAACTACAGGTTAGGAACTTCTTTTTAAAGCAACATTGTGTAGAAATTGACACTGAAGTGCAGGAACAAGTGATGTGGGCAGAGTGGCTGTGACAGAGACCCGATTCACCCTGTGCCATCAGAATAATTTTGAAGCTGCTATTTTATAGGAAGAAAGTTACATAATGTTCCTTTAAAAATTAAAAGATTTAGTTTAAAAAAAAATGGTTACCTTCTGAGTGATGGCCATGAAAGGAAGGTAATTATCAGTTAGTAGTATCATCTGAAAAAAAATCCATACCCTGCGTGAAATAGACGTTAAATGCATGCAGATGATGGTGATCTATTTGAAAGCTCATTACGTTCACTGGCCACCGAAGGTCACGCTTGATGTACAGGTGACTTTTAACAGCAATGACTCTCAGCCTACCTCTACAATACCCTTCACTCTGGTTTTAAATGGCACGGTCCTCAATCAGTCGAGAGAGGTCACACCTCTGTCAGATCACCAGCCGCGATAACCGAAGGAACCAAAGCAACTCATTGGACGACAACCCACGCGTAAGGAGATGCAACACGGGAATCGATCTTTCCCACAAAGCCTTCTGCTGCTGCTCTGGTGACACCGGCCGCTGTCTTTATTTTCCTCATATTTGCCGAACTCGATTGGGCTGTTCATTGTCAGTGTAGATGTTCCTTAATCCCATTAATAACTGAAGGAGAGTTAATTTGTCTCCTGTGCTGACAAGTTAATGGATACTGTGCCATTTGTCTTTGCTGTAGTCTGGCCTCTGTTGTCCTGCCTGCATTTCATGCTTGACTTATCGGGAGGGCACTGGAGGGACGGTTGTAGAGGTTGCAAGGACACACACGAGGAAGTGCTTACAAAAGAGTATGGCCCTGAGATGAGGACGGGCAGAGAAGTGGTAAAATAAGTTGTTTGAGTAAAAATGCACATTCAGAAACACATTCTGTTTAAACACATCAAACCGACAAAAGACAAACACAAGGACTGATCAGCAGTAAGAATGGTCTCTTTTCACGCAAGACTCTGCTCGTTTTTTCTCTAATCCTTAAATCAATGTCTGATGTTGCTATTCACAAAACTCTGGAAACACTGATTTGGAATTTTCCCAGACATGTTAAAGGTCTAACATTTACCAAAAGCAGCATGTAGCATCATGACAGCTGGCTTAAGCAGCGATCTTCTTAGCATTCCATTAATGCCAGTGTCAAAATTCAGACCGTGACTGTGCCGGGGAGGGAAAAAAAAAAAAAACGAGCAGGAGTAAAAAGATTATATGAATGTTTCGTCTGTAGTGTCATTTCATATTGAGCGTACTTGAGCTGAGATCACGCAGCAGCCCACCCTGTCATAGTTCAAGCATCCGTAAGACCACATGCTGGTTATAAGTAATCCCACTTGGTCACGATTAATGACTCAACTTTGGGAGCAGGCCCAAAGCGCGTGTGGCAAAAGTGTAGCGGATAATGAAGTTACACAAGATCTTATTTGAAATGCATTCGTTTTAACAGCTATAACACGGGCTAACTGGGGCACTTTACTGACTCAGGTGTAATGGGAAGAAGTACCATATAAACAGATATCCAAAGCCATCCAGAAAGATGGCATTTATCCTGAAGTAGATAATGTAATTTTTATGGAACGGTTGGCCTTGAATTGTTGTATAGACAAGTGCTTTTTAAACATGCTGTATCCAGAAGGGTGCATTTGCATACTATTCATCGTTGCTGTTCACTAACTTACTGTCAGTGGATGGTGATACGTGGCAGAACAGGAATGACTCAGACTAATGACTAAGTCCTGTGATGAGTACAGCATCATTTGCCTCTTAAGATTACTGTACAAACGCTTTAGCAGTATGAACACTTAACTTCAACCCCCCTATAAAGTGTTTATATCTTACACATCAAACACAGTGCCCAGAGTTAGATAGGTACATTAAACATTTATAAAGGAATTTATATTGGCTAATAATGCATTCTAGTGTGTTATCAACTAGGGCTGCGCAATAAATCAAAATATAATGGAAATCACATTATGACAAAATGTATTTTTTCAAATCCCAAGGTGCTGCAATTGCTTTGATAAAGGTATAATGTGTGACAAAACAACCTTATAATGAAGAACTGTAGTGCTGCAGAGATGTCCTGGCCCGCGAATCTTGTTCTCGTTGTTTGGTACAGACCCCAGCAAATGTCACATCATCATCATTTTAGTTAGAGCCGGACATATATATTGGTTGGTCTATGTGATCAGCCGATATTGGTCGCTTACGCATATATTGTTATTGCTGTACATATTGGCTGATATGAAAAGTCTTTTCAGAAACATATGCTTTGTGAAACTTATGGTCATTCTTTTCCCAGTAAGTTCAGTAACTTCTGGTGCACTGATGTCATTTTAGACAATAAAGTTTATTGTTAAACTGTAAAATATCCTGCTTCCATTAAATATCTTTGTTACAAGTGCTTGATGACCACATTTGAGGGATCATCGCAAAAAATGCGTGTATATTGGCCAAAATATCGATCAGTTCTTTACCTCCTGATATCAACCCCAGAATTAATCAGTTGAGCTCAAGTTATTTCACTGCAAATGAAAATTGTGATGCCAAAAAGACCACTCTGACTAATCGCAACATCTGTCACAGTAATCACACTATGATTATTTCTTTATTTTTTTTCACCATATTGTGCAACCCTATTATGAACTCCTGTGAAATGTATGAAAAGTTTACGTAGTGCTGACAAAAGATGAAATAAAATGATGCCCACACAAGCTCAAAGACTTGGCCACCGCAACAAGATAATGTATTCGCTGCTTTATGTTTAGCCGACAGACTAGTTTAAATGCAGATCTGAGACATCTTGAAGGTGCATAATTTGTTGATGCGAGGGTTTGTGTATGGACGAACCGACTTTAAAGTGGTACTGCCACGAAAGGGAAAACTCTTTGTACTACTGAGCAGCAGTCTTTGAAATTCATCTTGATTGCAGAAAGTCAAAGCTAATCATTCCACAGTTACTTTATGGCCGGGACTGTAAGCGGAGGGGAAGATGAAGAGAACATTTTTTTATTTACTCACATGCATTTGCTTCTGGCTGCATCTGGGAGATATGGCTGGAATTATTTTCAAATTCATCTGAAAAAAATTACTTACAATTACATTAATTAATCACAGTGTGCATTACGGCTTAACATAGAGGCCAGGGTAAATATTCATTAGACTTAATGAGTTCACATACAAACACAAATGAGGAAGACATTTATCCTGCAGTAGATAATGTAATTTTTATGGAACAGTTGGCCTTGAATTGTTGTATAGACAAGTACTTTTAACATTCTGTCTCTAGAAGGGTGCATTTACAGTCTTACTGTCAGTGGATGGGGATACGTGGCAGAACAGTAATGACGAGTCAGTCAGACTAATGACTAAGTCCTGCGATGATATTGTTGGATAGACTAGTACTACAAACACAAATGAGGGTTTACGTTCAATTAAAGTGTCGGCACTGCAATACCTTCAGAATGCGTAGGCTTCACTGTATGTTACATAGGCTTCGCAGAAATGGCATTGGAGGTGGTTACACTGCATTGTGATAATTAGAGCTGCGTTCTTTATCCATCAAATTATCTGCTCTTGTTAACTTTTACAATATAATATCTATCTATCTATCTATCTATCTATCTATCTATCTATCTATCTATCTATCTATCTATCTATCTATCTATCTATCTATCTATCTATCCATCCATCCATCCATCCATCCATCCATCCATCCATCCATCCATCCATCCATCCATCCATCCATCCATCCATCCATCCATCCATCCATCCATCCATCCAGTAGCCTAAGTGTTAACTAAATAGCTGTTCACTACAAGCAAAAAGCACCTCAAGTTAAAGCCTGCAGTCTGCACCATCACTAAGGCCATGTAATTACTGTATACATGAATCTATTTTGCTTTTTGCTTCCTGCCTTTTTTTTTTTAATTGTTTTGTTCTTTTGAGCACCTGTCTCTTAAAGTGAGTTTGTTAAGATATGTCCAGACTGCTATTGTGTGTGTGTGTGTACGTGCGTGGGAAGGGAGATGTGAGGCAGGAATGCGAGGCTCGCTGACAAGCATCAGGGTGGATTTTCATTGCATTCCTCGCGCGAGCCAAGCACAATTTCCTGTATTGTTGTGCGACTGGATGAGCGCTCCGGACCCACCCTTTTTGTCAGGGAGGTGTCAGAGCAGCATCAGCCATTCATTAGCAGTGCTGGCCATGAGTGAAAGGGTCCACCTTTCCCCTGCAGATCAATAAGCAGAATTCATTATTTTTGGATCGAGTGCAGAACTGCGGCACCCTGTGAATCTGAGTTGTTGTGAGCGGCTTCATCCGCTTTAAGCTTTATTATGAGACGGAAGCTTTAAGACAGTGTGATCAAAATTGAAATGTAAGAGAGTTTAAAGCTTGTACACGGACACAGTGACTCATAAACCTTTGAATGTTTGAACGTTCTATCTTCACACAAAAAGCCAGCTCCTCTCTCCATTGCAGATATAAATGTCTTTGATGAGAAGTGTGCGCCGGTCTCGTATGAAGTTTATGAAAGGGACAAGATTCTGTGAGTAACGTTTCAAACCCGAAGCTTGCAACGTTTCTGCTTGTTTTGATTGGATAAGCATACTTGAGTGGCTGCAGACTGAAGTTAAGCCAGCTTTGGTCAAACTGCGATCGTGGAGTTAAAGAAATGAGCTCTGCTTTGGTTTGTTGAAGTCTCTCCACTGGGCTCTGGAACGCCACAGCATTTCCAAGAAGCTCAATCTACTTATTTGAGATCAGATGGCTGCAGGTGGCTTAAGTTCTTACCTCCAACAAGCTCCGAGGAGATGTGGGCTACTCATTCCTTCTCTAGAGTCATCTTTAAATCATAAGCCACCATGTAACAGTCAAAACACCAGGGTTAAAAAGGTAACTTAATTATTTCCTTCTTTTGCATAAATGTGCTTCTTTGTTCCATTTTTCTTTTTTTTTTGTCTATTCTCTTTCCATCCGTCATTCTGATTACATCTTTATTTTTCCTCTCTGACTCTAGTAGATGCAGGCCAGATGCAGATCTGAGGACTTATTTGTGCATTCCATCTCCTTCCCAGACTCATCAGCTCTGTACTTCGCAGCATTTATCTTATATTTGAAGATGTCAGTACCTGCACAGTACTGACGATGCTGCGTTTCTTTCCGCATGTACGTGCAGCTGTGTGGGTTTGTGTGCTCGAAGCTCCCAGAGATAACCCAGAAATGTCATCACACACAAGTCTAGGCAGCAATTCTGGCTCCTCCGCACAGTGTGGTTGTGCATCCATACTTCAATCGCCTCGCCAAAACGCAAAAACAACATTGCTTTATTTATCATGTCAGCTGGCCTGCTTTTATACTAAATTGCGCTGAATGCCAACAAGGGGGTGTTCGGTGAGTGATTGAGAGCTAGATGGAGGGTATCCGTTAAAAGAGATTGTAAATTATGCTCCTCATGTATTCTCAAATTTTAATTGAAAGCCTCTTTTTTCAACTCAAACACGGAAAAACTGCCCTGGACTGGTGCCACACTCATTTCGGGCGGCTCTTTTGAGGTAATGGCATAAAGTACATGCTATCCATTGAGAAGTGAAGTGCATTTTTTTTTCAAAGTGTAATATCTCCAGTCCAGATGTTTTAGATTACCCTTGGGGTGTGTAAAACCAGACACAGGAGAAAGAGGGAGGGAGAGAGAGAGAGAAAGAGAGAGCTGAGAGCCAGGCTGAAAATCCCCTTTAATGTGAAGTTCAATGATCGGCAACGACTCACCTTCAAACTTCAAAGTAAAGCCCATTAGAAAACCAAAAAAAAGATCATCCTTCCCACCGTGTAAGCGCTGTCCATTGTCACTTATAAAATGGTTGAAGGTTGCAGCAGGTTGCACAATTTTGGTAAATGGTTGTAAGGTACAGGCACGACCCTAAAGATTAGATTACTTTTTTCTGCAAAATCTCCTTTTAGGTGCATATGAGGCAATCAGAGGCAAACTGAAGCCCTGATACGTGGAAACACCTGCAATCAAGCTCCTCAGAGTCTGAGGCAGCAACAACGAGCGACAAGGCAGGCCATAGGCAGTCATTTCAGATGAGCGCTGATAACAGCCCAGTCGGTAGGATAAAGAGTTGCCATGCCAGTGACTGTTTCAACATTTCTAAAGGTTTAACTGATGGATACTTTTAAGGAGACAGCTGGTGTTTGTGGTGACCAAAAAGGGTATTTTAACCCAAAACACGATCCTTTTTTTAATCCCACCTAAATTATTGTGCCTAAACCTGACCAGACTGTGATCACAGCATTGTTACAACTTATAATCGGACACTGAACCTAGAGAAACTTAGAGTTCGAACATATCCAGGGTTTGCAGGACAGTTCATTGCCAACATGTATTCTGGTGATTGGGTTGCGGATAGACAAAGAATGACAAAGAGCAACACGATTGCTGGTCTTTCTGACTCATTGACAGGAAAAGATTTGACTTAATGCTGATGGGCAATGATGCGGTTGAATGGTGGATCATTGGCCAACACATCCTCATACCTAAATGACTGAATAGGTTGGTTGGTCTTCATCTCCCAAAACCACATATATCTATATGTATATATCTCTGTTCTGGAGCAACATGACTGATGCACTGCCACACATGTACCAGACATTTGTCTTGCTTTTGCAGTTTGGTTAGGTTTAGGCAACAACAGTACTTGGTTAGATTATCTCTGTAACTTCCTTGTAAGTAAGAAGAACTCACTGTTGACTTCTGGTTTCACACTGGAGACAAACTGCGATCTGCTGAATGAAAGCACTGAAAACACTGTTTTGTTTCCATGCTGTGCATCCAGGCTAATTCCACCGACATCATTAATCATGCTGAACGTTGCAGTTCCTCTATTTTGCCTCTAAAGCAGCTAGTTTGACAGTATGGTCTCTGTATTATTCACCACTGTTTGAGGTATATGAAATATTTACTAGTGTGATCTTTCTAACCTGCCTCTGCTGTTCTACGTAGGTGTGCTCCACTGCAGATAGAGGCAAAAACATACTGAAGTACACTGTGAGCTCTCTGCTTGTGAATCTTGCACTGTATCCAGAGTCAGGGCTGTGAGGTGCCTGACAAGGTAAATTAAGAGCTGAAGAAGTTCAAAAGTTTGAATCACAGAGCGTTATTTTTAACCAGGTACGATGCCTTGAAGTGGAATCTCTGTGGTATCTCGACGTCTCTCTCTTTCTTTCTCTCACACACCCAAACTCTAGGAGTTATAATTATAACACATCAAACCGTGGTTCTTAGGTGGCTGCTGCAGCTGGGCGAGGATTTGGTTTGATGTCATGAATAAAACTACCACATGACTGCAGTAAGTGTTGGACGTGGTGCAGATGCTTACTTTGCAGATTCACGCTTGTCTTTTTGAGAGGCTTGTGTGATCGATGCTGTCATGGATTATACTTTTGTGTGTTAAGTGATCTGTGCCATCTCTGGCTTGAGTTTGCTTCCACAACTGAAATGGACCTAGCATTTTTCCCAGAGAGAAAATAGTCTCTCAAAAGTAGCTACAATACAATATTTTGATGTTCTGTAATCACCCATGACTGCATGTTATCACTCATAAAGCTTCTGCACACTGCGCCTGGTCCGGCTCTTAGAGCATGTAGTGCCTGCTACATAAAATTCACTGACCAAGGGGTAAGCAGGATGAAAAAAATCAATTTGTCAAGGCCTGCCCTTTTCAGTGCACACAATGCACAGCTTAGACCTGTGAGTGTGAAGTCTGAGTGGAACAACAATCAGAAGACACTGTATTGTGTAGCCATTTTTTCATGCAGAAGAGCAACAGCACATTCCCTGTAACATTTTTCACTGGTTAAATCGGCAGAATGAAAGTACAAATACAGTAAGACGGTGAGATGTGGTACATGTATATCAGCTGTGTAGGTGACCATTTGTTCCGTATGGTCTCCATTAAAGCCAACGTACTGTACCTTAAATTAACTGGGCTTGTAGCTGTGATAAAGCTGTGATAAACTGTATATATACTGTGTATATACTGGAACTTTGCCAATTTTCAACCAGCTTTGTATCACTACAATGTTAGTACTATATCCGAATGAACAACTTTTGGGCCACGAAAAGTGATACAAAATGTCCGATTTTAGGGCTGTTGTATCAGCTAACGATTTTGTAATTCCTGCATTTTTGTATGTCTGCATCCATGGACACAAAGTGTAAACTCAGATAGATCAAGTGAAGTGAGCCTCACCAAACTCTGATCAAACATCCCTTTTGCATTTTATCGAAAGAGGTACATACATTTCTTAACATTCCTTGATGGGTTATTTATTGGCCTCGATCGTCTATGATGAAAACAGGGTGAGCATGTTTATTTTGTCCCTTATCAGGCGCGATAACATGACGCGCGTTGAAGTTTAGGACGCTGGCTTGTTATAACAAACTCGTCTCCTAGCTTTTTCACCTAAATCTTCCAGAAACATCTGGGCATACTGCGTAGCTGCAGTTATGAAAGTTTGTAAACCCGAGGCGGTCGTCATATTGTTGTCTGTATTGTGAAAACAGAGGCTGAAAAAAACTCTGATCGCACTGTGAAACTAGGCAGCGCTCATCAAATATGAACCACGATCCTGTTTATTGTCTATTTCTTGCCTAAAATGTTTTCAAAAGCATACTTTAGTGTGTTGTTTAGCTGTTATTTTTTACTACCAGACATGAGTTTCAGTGATTTATAATTCTCATCATATGTGAAAAAATGTTTTTACAAAATGTTTTCTCAAATGCAAAAAAAAAAAAAAAAACAGGCATAGTGATATAAAATTATATTCACATAAATGCTTGTTCTTGGATTTACTTAAACCCATAATTGGTATTTGAAGCCGTCTGTGTCCTGATGTCTCATACATGCACTCACGCTAAAGCAGAGAAAGTAGTAATTTGCCGTACTACTGCATCCTTTGTGAATTCTGAATCAGAGGGTTGCTCCGTCACAGAGTGCATTTGTGTGGCATAATTTTCCTTTCATCCAAAATGCCAAATGGAAAACATCGTGACAACAAGAGAGCTAATGAGGTAAACATTTAACGAACAGGGTCACAGAGATGCCTTCATGTGCTGTTGAATATGCATCATTCCCGTGAATTTGTGACACAGTTTTCAAGTGGAATGCGTTTTCCCCTCGCCCCCTTTTTTCTTTCCTGGCTTGTTAATCTGCACTGGCGTCTTCCATCACCGGCACTTTTCTCTTCAGCGCTGGCTGTGAAGATTCAGATGAGATGTGAGCTCCACTTCTTTATACATGTTTGATGAATCTTTTTATGCTGCTTCTGGGATACAAGCATGAATGTGGGAGATCTTGTCTGGAAAAAAGGTACAAAAGATGGGAGGTTTCCAAGTTTGTAATGAGGCTAGCAAGGCTCTCCTGGCTCGCGAGCAAACTAGGGCATCTGTAATGAGCGTGCAGAGAAAGGAGGCGGTGGGGGGGCAGAGAGGAGAGAGGAGGGGGGGCCATGTTGCAAACCTGAATTGAGCCACAAGCTTTAACATCAGCTGGCCAGTCAGTCGTACTGTTGCTCCCACTTAACTGGAGATGGATTTGACTATTACCCCTCCTCCTCTCAGACACACCAGTGTGTGATTTCCCAGAAACTCTCGGCTTGAATTTTGAGCAGGGCACACGCAATATCCCATGAATTATTTGATAAGATCTGTGATTTGTTCAACACAGCTTGGCACTGGCATGTACATGAATGCAATTGCATGACATTTGCATGATATACTGCTAAGTGTGTGGTGAACAATAATGATTAGAGAGGATCATCTTCTGCATACGTCGCAGCCATGATCTGATAAATGTCACACATTTCCAAAGTGACATGGCTCTTTTTTATTTGATGCCATTATCAAAAAAATATTCGTGTGAATCCAGTGGATTGTTAACTTAGCCATATGAGCTGAGCCGACTCCTAATCAGCAAGAACCTGAAAGAGGATGGCTATAAATTATTTTGCATTATGTAAATTAACACAATCCATCATAGGGCCTGGATGTTATGTTTCCTGCCAGTCTGTGATTAACAACAACAACAACAGTTTGTTTTGGTGATTTATTTTTCATAACCACAGGATTGACATTAGCGTCTAGTGCAGGCTTTACAGTTAACTCAAGTAGCTGGAGAACTGTAATAAGAATTCATAGGCATGTTGAAAACTAACCCATGTGTACAACTGGCCCATCCTAAACAACCAGGAGAACATACATTTTCTTAACTTTTTTATAGTTAATCTTCCAATACACAATAGAGACCAGAAAAAAAAAAAAGAAAAGAAAGAAACGGTTTCCTTTTTCAAAAAAAGATAAAGACAACAGGCCATTTTACACTGACCAAGCCCTGTAGGTCACACGCATATCACGGTATGGATCAATTTAGACAAGACGAGACGTAGACCTGAAAAATTCCTTCCTAACTTGATTGTCTCTATATTGCTCTGAAAGCAAATTATCCCTCAACCCAGAACAGTTATTGAGTTACCTGACTCCTCTGTAATTATTTCTTTTTTCATACTATAGTCTAGCAGTCAGCATTAAGTGCAATATACAAATTGATTCTGGCTCATTTCAAGTCCCAGTTCTACCTTTGCGTTTTCTGGGAGTGGATGCGTTTACCGGAAAAAAAACAGCATTCAAAATGTGGCGTTAAAAAAATTTACTTGGATGTTTTAGGCTTCCATAACAAAAGTTGCAACCTCGAACCAATTGATCTCTCTACCTGCAAATCCCAACTTAGACAAATGATTATCGAGTAATGTCATTTAAACAACGTGGCATTTCCTTAGATATGATGAAAATGTCAGTCTTCTAAATGAATGGATGTTCTGGTCTGCACCATCCACGGCAAAAAGTAAACATAATTGATGAGATACTGTTTAATGAACAATGTACCCATGTGTGCCACTTGTTATAAATATAAACTGCTGTGGGTGAATAATGAGCTGTCTCTGCATTGTTGTCGACAAAGAGTTAAAAAGTGTCATATTCAACCAGATGCACTAGGTGCCTTCCACAGCATGATATCATTTTGGTTTAATGAGACTGGAAACCCTCAAAAGAAGGCAAACAGTATTATCATCTGTAATTAAAAAGCCAAGCCAAAATGACTCTGGCTTATCCAAAATTGAAATCCTGGCGCTGTGCCTGTTGCGTAGTTTGGAATGGCCATGTTTTGCTTTTCATTCACACCGAAAGATCACAGAAGTCAACTCTGTATTCCTGCCAAACCCTATGGCACATAAATAACTATGTAACAGTATTATCAGCGTTGTAGTCATTATTAATTATCCCTAAAGGCCAAGTAAGCCAAAAGCAAACACTGGCAAAGCAGTTAACTCGCATCTCAGCAGTTTTTTATCAGTTACCTGCCGAGGCCATCACATAAATCACTCTGCAATGTAAGAACAGCTAAGGGCAGTCAGAGCTGTTATGGTCGGATTATTTATATTTTATTTGCCTGCAGTGTCATGGGAGGATGCTGTAAATAAAAAGGAAAACGCTCTGTGTTGTGTTGGTTGTGCAGGGTCAGGCCACCTGGGCTTTGTCTTGTGGATGTTGGGTGCAGAAGAATGCCACATCCAGTTTTTAACCACTAGGTGAATTTGGTATTCATGATTCATGCAGTGAATAATTAAACCTGTCGCATCTTTATGAGGTGGTGCTACCGCGTCTGATCACGTCGATGTGATATGAAAAAGCAGCAAGGAGTCATCCAAAACTTCACCATGGCTTTGGAAGCATTTCACATTTGTGTTCCTTGGTGACTTTGTATTTCATACTGTACATGAGTAACAGTTTCACCTCAGGAAAGCTGGAGTCCCTGGTCCCAGGTGGCTGCAAAATCCTATGAACCCAGCAGACCCTGTGCTGAGTGCATCATCGCTGCCCCTGGCCCATGATGAGGACAGGTATCGATCTTATCCTCAGACAAAAGCCCTCTGTGCACCTCTGCAGGGCTTAAAGGTGGCTGAGGCAGGATACACAGTAATGAGAGCAATAGAGGGCAGAATTGGGGACCAGCTTATTCCTAACAAGGACGGAGACCTTTACTCTAAAGAAAAGAAAGAAGCTAGGTGGGCATTCTTTTTCATTTTATTTTATTGAACTGAACCCCTTCCTTCAAGCATCTCTGTTCTTTCTTTCTGCGAGCACAGTTTAGGTCTTAACCACACCATGCACTATAGCCTTGATGGTCTTATCCGGAATTTAGGACTCCTGTGGGAATATATCTCGGCACAGAGTGTCTGAAAAGTAAACTTGGTTTACTCTCAGTATGAAGTTAGAGGAGCAGCAGAGGCAGTCATAAACGATTCAAAGTATTTCTCAGAGGAAGCGGTTTGAGCCCTCTCTGACCTAAGAGGGTCCGATACCTCTGGCTGGGAAGAAAGATCCCCCACTTCTTTGAGTGCAGTGGTTGGAGGCTTTTGAGAAAACAGAAGTTGTTTTTATACCAAGGACTCCAAAGAAAAAACTTTTTGTGTGCATGCCTTTGAGGTTATGATTACGTTGGGTGAAGCCTCTAGCCTTACAGTGACCAAAGCTCACCCACACCAATTCTTGGCTATGACTGCTGTAGGTTTTGGTGAGGCTTGCCCAGAGCATAGATCATGATTGAGTTGAAGCAAAAGTTTGTTTTTCTGCCCAACAACAGATGAATGAGATCATGTTTTATAAAAACAGTACCGTTACATTTCTATTCCCTACTACTGATGAGTTCATGCCTGCTAAGACCACAAAGTGCTGGAACTTGCTTGTAAATCCTAGAAAAATGGATGGTGCTGGAATCTTAATGACATTGTGACTAAAGAGAATTGTGCGGCCTAGGTTGCCAACTGGAAATATGTTAAAGAAACGGTTTTGTTTGTTTGGAAATACACTTAACCACTTTCCTGCTGCGAAAATTGATACCACACCTATGTGTGCAAGGCAAATAAGAAGCTTGTGCCAGAAGCTGACTGGCTCAGCACAAAGCATAAAGACTGGAACCGGTGGGAAACCGCTTGTCTGGTTCTGTCCAGAGATAACAAAGATCTCCCTACCGGCATTTTCTAAATCTCACAAATTCACATGCATGTCTTGTTTGTTTTCGTCGTTACAAAAATGATTCACATAACTACAGCCCTCCTACTTCCAATGTTTGTGCTAAACTAAGCTAACTCACCAAGTTACCACGTGTCCTGTATAATACAGTATACTGTGATTTTGTTAATCCATTGTGATATTTTCTGAGGCGGTCATGGTTACGTGAAAATCTCCAACCGTAACAACCCTAATTGGAGGATACTCACAGCCAAAATGTATATTAGTTTCCTCCATTTTGCACCCTGTGGTCTCCAGACCCTGGTCTCAGGTCAGCACTGTCAATTCAGTTGACAGCAGTTAGTCAATAGTTCAAATGTTCATGTCAGAGTTCACCCAAGTTCCTCAGGAGCTCTGCACAGATTGATTTTGCAGCCATGAGCAAAATCACTGATCGCTGCAATTCCATCCCTGGAAAATGACTTCAATCTAAAGTTTCCCTGTTATAAATGCTGGTCAGACCGAGCCCTTAGATTTCAAACTGTTTGAAATGTGGAAACTGCTGGTTGGACCTTTATAAATACTAATGCTGGTCCATTCTGCCTCGCTTCCACTTGCTGTAGAAATCAGTTGAACTCATTGAGGGGAAAAGTTTAAAGGACTGCCCTCAGCATTTGACTGACTTCACAGGAGCACCTAAAGTTTCTCTCATCTTCAAAATGTCCCTGTGACGAAGACCCAGATCTCTTCTCTGTGGATTAGGTCCTCTCAAAAGCTTTCACAGAGTTAGTGGCCAGCATGCTCTCTGTTATCATCGCCCATTTCATGTGTTTGATGTGCTGCTTTTAAAAAATCCCGGTCTCTTCTGCCTCTCTTTTCTCTGGCGCCTTTTAATTCCAATCCACATTCCTGCGTGCTCATGTTGTTCTCCTTTGTGCACTCTTCAGAGCTGTTTCTGAACAGTAGGCTGTGGAGCTTGTGTTCAGCTTACTAGGACCACACTGTCTGTCTTTCTTCTCTTCCATAGATGTTTAGCATTTTCAGCACTCTCTAAACATCTCCTCTCTCTTCTTGCTTTCCACTCCCAGAGGCCAAGGCAAGCTTATTCCCTCTAGCTATTACATCCAATTAGGAGGAATGAGAGTTTCACCCCTCCTCCCGTTCTACACTAACAACGTGGAATACAGTGGAATGAGTCAGGGCTTTCTCTTCTCTTCTTTGATGTGAACAAATTACACTTCAGATACACTCTTGGCAAGGAAACAAAGATCCAGTTTACTCTTTCAAGTTTGGATTCTTTTGTTATTTGGTGAATCACCATGATACACGATGGAAGAAGCGATCGCTTGTCTTTGGTCGATGGCTTCTTTTATTTCAGCTGTTCTCAGTCAACGGAACAAATCATTGCCTAAAATTGGGTTTGAATAATAACAGTACAAATTTGTATATGTGCATACTATATAACAACGGGTGGCAGACGATGATCATCACTAGGGCTGCCCCTGACTAAAAATGTACACATATATACAGTGCACCCATTCACTTTTTTCACATTTCGTTATGTTGCAGCCTTTATCCTCTCATCAGTCCACATTCAATACACCATAATGACAAAGCAGAAACAGAAATTGGATATTTTTTTCAATATTTATCCAAAAAGAATAAACTAAAATATCACATTGACATAAGTATTCGCCCCCTTTGCTATGACACTAATTTAGCTCAGGTGCCTCCCATTTCTCTTGATCATCTTTGAGATGTTCCTCCACCTTGACTGGAGTCTACCTGTAATAAATTCAATTGGTTGGACATGATTTGGAAAGACACACACCTATACACGTCTGTATAAGGTCTCACAGCCGACAATGTATACCAGAGACAAAACCAAGCCATGAGGTTCGAAGGAATTGCCTGCAGAGACAGGACTGTGTCGAGACAAATTTCTGCTGCATTGAAGGTCCCAAAGAGCACAGTCCCCTCCATAATTCTCAAATGGAGGAGTGTGGAACAACCAGGACTCTTCCTAGAGCTGGCCACCTGGACAAACTGAGCAATTGGGGGAGAAGGGCCTTGGTAAGACAGGTGACCAAAAACCCGATGGTCACTCTGGCTGAGCTGTGTGGAGATGGCAGAAACTTGTGAACAATTAAAGTGACACTACGTAATGAAGGCAAACTCTCAAAGCCTTTCTATAGAAAGATTGCTGATTCTCATGTCGCCAAATCATCATGTTCTTCAGAACATGTATACAGTACACTGACAAATCTCTGCATGGGCAATTCTGCTACCTACCAAGGCCCTTCAGTTAAATTCAAAGCAGGGCTGAGTCTAAGAACAGTATCCAAAATGACCTTTAAACATCTTCCTTTTGCAAAAAACATGGCCTCCAGCAATTTAAAGAGCGCCAAAGTGCATAAAAGCCATGTGACCCATTTCAGCTTGGTCACAGTTGCTGTTGTTTTAACCAGTACTGATGAAAGAAATGTAGTTCTGTTCAATCTTTTTACCTCTAGTGTTGTGCATCATACAATAGATGTTTGCGTCAAGTGGATCCAAAGTCCGTGACAGCAGCTTTGCGTGCCACAAATAATAAACCTGGAGAACAGTTTAGTGCAATATCATGTCTGTTTACGTGTGATAAAAAGTGTTCCTGTGTCTCCATTAGAGAACAGTTCTGCAAAGGGAAAAATGAAAATGATCACCATTTCAGTAAAAACTGCACACAGCTCTCTTCTTAAAGATAAGAAGAGGAGTTAACCTTTAGAGCTGCGTCTCAGATAATTGAAGTGAACAGCGATTTGTGATCCAAAAGGGGCGGATAATTACCATGAAATTTCTGGAAACTGCCTGAGCAACATAATGAGGTTGTTGTGCTTTAAGACTCGAGGAGCTTATTTCCTCTCGTCTATTGTTCGCGCACACTTTTGTGGAACTTGACTTACATAATTACATAGATGATGGTGAATGTCATGATTTTGGTTTGAACTGTTCCTTTAAGACGGGGCAGCCTTTCTTCATATGCATGCAATTGCTCCTTGGCTTGTACTGCTGCAGTCTGCTGTTTCTGCTTCCTTCCCTGGCCCTGTTGCTTTTATTATCCATATTTGCATTATTCATGAATATGAATACACAGATCAAATAAGTATACATTTATTCCGGGTAAACCTTCTCTGTATATATCCCACTTTGTTTTATGTTTTCTTTGCTGGTGGTTTAGATCTGACCACATTGTCATATTACAGGTGTTACGAGATACTATAGGTATTTCGTAACGTTTTGCAATAGCAGCAACGGTAACGGTCTGCATGATGTGGGCTTCTTCCAAATATCAATCCCCCATCAAAATCTCCTAAGATAATCTTTGACTTTAACAGATTCAAACCCATCCATCTGACTCAAGTGTCACGTTCAAGACATTTATATTTCATCTACAATAGATTCTGTACAGTTTCTGCACAGTAGAACACGCGTGATGGCAAACACATGCCTTAGAAAAGAGCACCTCTGCTGAAAAGGAGCACTTTCTGCGCTGCCATGCATATCAGCCTCAGTGCCAAAGCATCTGGTTGTTGCTCATTAAACGGTGCACCAACCGTTATTCAGTTTGGAATTATTTCTGGAAGAATAGCGATAATTAATCTGTAAATGAACAGTTCTGTTTCCAGACTGGTTGGAATGCAACATTCTTGTGTTTTCTCTCCGTTGCCCGAGGAGTCTATCAAATCTCAGACTTTGTACACAGCTTCAATTAACAGCATCAGCGACTGCGCTTCATCGACAATCGTCAGAGAAAAAAATCCTCGTCTCCTTCTCCTATAGGGTATGGACAATCAATACTGACCATAGCACTATAGAAAACATATAGTATTTGTTGACACTTTTTCTTGCAAACTGACAGGGAAGAGAAGAAAACATATCGATTGCATTTCGAAAACACCGTATGAATTAGGCCTTGGACATGTCTGCACATTGTATTGACCGCATTACAAAAACACCTCCTGTAAACCAGCGGTTCTCAAATTTGGGGTGCGGGGGGCATAGAGCCACTGCTGGGGGAGCATGAATAACAGAGGAAAAATATGAAGTGAAACAAAAATGATTTAGGTAGAGAAAATAAACAAGACTGCTGATTTCTGTCGCGCTGACCTTTATTTCACTAAAATGCATTTTTATGCTTCCCAATAATTGTTAAACATCGATGAACATTGTTGGGGTGGGGGAGCGTGAACTTTTTCCTACTCTGATGGAGGAAATGCCAGAAAAAAAAATTGAGAACTACTGCTGCAGACAGTCTGACCCAATGTGTTTTTCCTTTATGGTATGCTTGGAATAGCAATTTGATGCTCCATTTGACTGAACATCGCCTCGACAAGCAATCACATACAGTACACAGTCTGTGGAGTTATGGATTTTTAACTGTTTTATTCTTTCTTTCTTTCGACCCATGCACACTTATCAAAGGAAAATGACTCTAAGATCACTGCTGTGTGTGTGGCAAGATCAATACGTTTGATTGATATTGATGTCATGGCTTCACAACACAGTATGTGCATCACAAAGGCTATTTTGTTTTTTAACTTTTGTGAACATTTTACTGTTCCTTTTCATGGCTAGAAAAGACTCACAGTAACAAAATATTGATTAAATCTCTCTAATCAATGGTATTTTAGATGTTTTAAACCTGCTAATTAGGGTCTCCGAAGGCTGACAGTCGTCAACTGCTGAACCCTGTACCATTGTAACTTTTATTTTTACTTTTTGGCCTTTATATGGCTTTATTGATATAACAGCTGAAGACATGACAGGAAACGGAATGAGGGAGAGGGGGAGTGACACACAGCAAAGGGTCCCCAGGCCGGGACTCGAACCGGGGTCCCCTGCAGCGAGGACAAAGCCTCTGTACATGGGACGCCCGCTCTACCAACTGAGCTAAATGGTGCCCCGACATTGTGGCTTTTAAAGGCCCACCATCACAGAGCATAGGAAAAGTAGACTGTCAGCTCAGAGTTGCTGGTGACATGCGGGAGAATTTGTTGCAGAAGAAGCCTGTAATTGTAATTCGTCTCCGTATGCTCTTTATTTTCTCATTAAACCCGCTCAGTCAAGGCTAATTTATGCTCAACATTAGATACGCATACAAATCCGGACAGAGCCTTCTGTCCCTACTCTTTGTCCATTTAATGCGTATTTCTGAACAAAGCTTATGGATGTGGACCTCCGTTAGTCGTGGGGGGGGCAGTGTTGCGGTGTAGTTCAAGCGAGACGCGACCACAGAAATAACATAACTTTCTGAGGACATGTTACGCAAGCAAGTTGGTGAGAACTCTGAAACATCTATATGACTTTGCTTCGCCCCGGTACAGAGACTAACAGTTACTACAGAACCGCTGGGAGGAGATCGGACGGTGGAAAATGAAAAGTGGCGGTCCGTGCGAGACTGATTCGGCGCCCTCTGGTGGTTTTATTGCTTAACATTCATGCCAGTGCCCAAGTATGTGGGCAGTGACGTTGTATTGTTTCACATATCTATTTATGTGGTAAAGGGAGCATAAATAATCCTATAAGTGAACCTGAGACACTCAGCTGCTGTTCTTCTTTTCCGCTGGCTGCTGAGTTTGTCTCAATCACGCCATTGTTGCTTAGCGTTTTCTTAGCTGGCCCTCCACAGTATAGCTAGCCCGCTAACTTTGTTTCGGGCTTCAACAGCTCAGTATCTGACATGTGGTGTGCGGATGCGGACTCTTTTAATCCCGGCACAGAGATGCATGTCGGCCGTGGATCTGACTTCCTTCGCTGTGGATGGGGGTTGGAGGTTGCCGTCAGAGCAGCAGTGGGAAACAGCGGTAACCACAGCAGTAACCACAGCGGTGCGCTGATGAGCAACTCCTGCCTTGAATTCAGAAACGCATAACATCCATCGCTGCTTTATTCAGCAGCGCCTGTATTCCAATAATAAACTGTTTTAGCAGCGCTTCCACCACTATATTAGGAAATAATGCTCTGAAGCAAAAATACATTGTAAACCATAGTATAGTCATTTTTTATTGTATTACTGGTCTGTGGGGCAACTTTCATGTATTGTTACTTAAATAGAATAGGTCGAAATGGCATGTAAATCCTTCATAGAAGCCAGATGAGCTGTGTGGAAAAAAAAAAAAATCCCAGATTTAGTCCTGGAGTGTGGTGTCACAGAGCCTCTCATTAATCGAAGACTTTACCCTGCACTTCTGCTCTGCTGACAGAAAAGTACAATGAGGATGGATGGGTTATTTACTCACAGAGAGATGGTGTTTACCACTCGACTCGATATAAACGGGTATGCTACTGCACTTCCTGTCATTAGTTAGAAGAACATCAACAATGCCTGCCTAATTATTGTTGGTATTGTGTCTGTGAGTCATTTCACAGTTAGCCGCCCACTCCATAGCAAGATGATTTAATGTTAATAAGCCCTGCTATGATGGAACAAACACTTTTAAGGGTGATGTTATGTGGGAGATAGATGTGCAGTGAGCATCTGCTTGGGGTTTGAGAGTGAGTGTGCATGTGTGTGTGAGTGTGTGGGTAGGGGGGTACAAGGAAAGGTGATATCTGTAGTGCTAATGTAGCAGATGCAGACAGATTGCCATATGTGCTACAGTGCGGCTAACTAAATCCTAATTTGCACCAAACCGGCTTTCGACATTGTTTTTTTTTTTTTTTTTACAATTTTCTGTCAGAAAAAGCAAATATGACGTGAATCTTCAAGCAAATTAAAAGTCTCAAATTCACCAGTCTAGTCTATTTTTCCACATATTCTGTAACATTAAAACTTGGTGAGTTTAAATGCTGATTTGCTGAGCTTGTCAAATATTTCAGCGTTAACTCTCACCTAGAATCGCCTTTTCTCTTAGACTGTGACAATTTAAGTCACTCTTTCTTGTGCAGCTGCCTGGCAAAATGATGGTGATAATTAATACTTGTCATTAATGGCCGGAAACACATGGAACATTATAAACTGAGCGACTTGAGCCATGCAGTAATCAAATGCAGGCCCGTGGCATATTAAACTGATTTGGGTGTTAATTTTACGGATCCTGTGTTTTTTCAAACTACTGTATCATGATTAAAAACAGCTCATATCTCCTACTCACTGCCAACTGCGTGAGAGAAACATGAAAACTCCCAACAAAAGTTTTACTGCTTGAGATGCAAAACATGAGACACTTGACAGACACAAACAGGATTTGTCAGCCCCAGTGAGTGGTGTCTGGGCTGCCAGCATTAGCAGTGACAGCTGACTGTCACTCTTGATGCTACGCTGCTAAATGGGAATACGATCCATTACCCGGATTGTTTTTGACTCTGTCTTGGGCCCGACTGGCCATGAAGGTAACAGCGATAAGCTTTACAGAGGCATCATTGTCAGATTGAGCTCAATATTTCTGCTGTCCCGCTGTCATTGTTGAGGTTAGTTTGTTGTCTGAATTGTCCAAGATGTTAATATCCATCATCCCTGAACTAAGCTACTAGCAGATAAAAAAATAAGATCATATTTTATTTTACATGAAATTGACATTGTTATTGCCAAATGCCTCAAGTGCAGTAACACTAGCAGTCACAATATAACCTGCTACCTTGGACTAATGTTGTCGATAAAGTCATTACATCTCAAAACTAGAAATGCACTCAGTAGAGCACAAACCTGTGCCATGGCTAAACAGTCTCTTTTAATTCAGTCAAGCTTCATCCAATGTAAACTAGAGTGGAGATTTTAACCTAGTTAATCAATTGCAGATGCTGTTGTTCTCTTACATAGATACAAAAAAATAAAACAAAATGTGAAATGCTAAGATGGGCCGCCAGATATACTTGGGCAGCCATTAATACACCTGGGAGGACTGACCAGGTAAGATATATGTGTGGGAAACACTGCACAATGGTCTAGTTTTCTATCCCCACAGATCTTGATCCACGTCAAAATTAATCATCATCCATTTGGATATACTTGTAAAACTGTAAAAGATACGTTAAGACCGATGGTACCTTTTGAATCCTCATTTTCTCAACTGCACATTGGTGGCAGTCCTGCAGCGAATGAGAAAAGACCCTCAATAAAGATGCTTGATCGGGATTTATGTTAGGATCTGCATCAAATTGTACTGCTAGTCAGGTTAATACACTAGACTTTTTTCATCAAGATCCATGCATCATTCCCTTTTAAATTAACACAATGTTAAAAAATGTTGCAATGTAAAAGACAGTGAGAAGAAATTCCTTGATTTGTCCCTTTATCCAGATCCACACCAAAAGTTAATGGGTCTAATCTGAGTCACGACCGATCCTCCATCCAGGTTTCATAGGAATCTGTTCAGTAGCTTCCGTCTAATCTTGCTAAAAAAACTAACAAACCAAGCAACAAACTGGGGTGAGAGCATTATGTCCTTGGTCCAAGAAACAACAACAACAAAAAACGATTTCACTTTCACTAATGTCTTCAAAACTGTGGAGGGCAAGGGGGGGAGGGCAAGTTCTCATACAATATGCAACACTGGTCGTCAAAAAGCCTGTAATTCTAAGTAACTCAACATTAAAATGAAGTTCCTCCAGGTCCTTTCCAGCGTGCAAAACATCCACTGGGTCAATGCCATTAAACAGAACATCATGAAAAAGTCTTTGGCTCCCACGACTGTACGACAGATTGGCATCCGAGCTACAATGTTTGCAATCATTGTGTTAACCTCTCACCCGGACAAATGTGGATACATCAAAACAGTACTTTCATCTTTATTATGAAAGCATTACAGGGTTGCGGGGTTAATGCCAACGCTAAGGAAACAACACTCAAAAGGCACAGAAAGTATTTCATGCAGCATCATCCCACTCAAAACAATCCAGATGAATTTACCTCATCACGTTACACCTAATGCACAGTTAGCAGCAAAATTGACTTTGGCTTTTGATTTCGGGAAATTATACATGTTTTTGATTTTTAATGAAGCAAGCAAGCGCCTAACCTCGCATCTACATACAGTTTTTTTTTTATTTTTATTATTTTATTAACCTTTAAAATACCACCATTGCTCTTTTGAATACTCACTATCTACTGTGTCTCATCATTCGGCATTGCAGTCTCATACTGTGGGTATTTAAGGCCGGTGACAAGTACTCTACCAAATCTTTTCTACTCCAAACCTTTTGTGATCACAACAGGTGGCGTTGAGAGAAAAGTAAGCATTTGTTGTCTGTATTCACTGGAGGCTAAATCACTTACTCTCGCATTATTTGCTCACAGCTGTTAGGATTTAAATGAAGGGATAAGCTTTCCCTTGTTTGAATTTGAAGAGAAAAAAACGAACGCGACCACGGAATGCGATATTGTGATGTGTATGTCCCTCATGTAAGACAAAACATTACTAGCTCTTCGATTTCTTGCTTCACTCGTAAAAACTGATTGTCTATTCTGCAAATGTGACCCTCGCACCACATATATCATCACTTTATCAGTCATTTACTAATAGGATGACATCACTGTATGTCTCTTGTGTCTGAGGGGGTTTTCTTTCTGTCTTTTCTCTCACCTTCTCTGACTACATCTCTAGCCATCTGTCAGCGTGTGACTCTGTGATCACATGGTTTATCAGCGGTGATCCAAATGCATTTCACACATTCAGATTCCCTCTTGGCACCTCATTCATATACTGTATATCACCGCCACCATCTACCCCGAAGATCTCCGAAGCATCGGTGATGCATTGACAAAACTCTTGCCATTCATTTGGTCTCATAATGCCGTCGGAAGGCGCGATGTGTGGCATGTCATTATGTTAGTAATGACCTGACGTGGATAATGAGGCCAGTGTCAGGTATTGATGTGTCAGTTCAGTGTCCCCGCTGATCTTCACTGATGCGAGGTGGTTATCGTCAGTATAAATTGGCTCTCCTGTGTTTAATGCACAGGAAAAAAACAGTTGCAGGTCTGTGTCACCTTGTCTCAGAAACAACACCTCTAAAGATGCAGTGTTATTAAGGGTAAAGGGCAATGATGCACCTTTGCTGTCAGTCCTGATATCCAGCCATTTCTGCTTATTTTTGCCTCTTTCTGTCGGCAGGGCTCACTGCTGTGACAACCCACTTAACGCATTTTTCACTTACCTGTCTTACCTGAACTGGCCTCAACCTCAGCAACAAGCATCTCTCTTCCACTCTAAAATTGGATATTGGATTGGAGTGAGCTCCGATATACACATTTTTGGATTCATGTATTAATTTGGCATTTGCTGTTGATGGGGTTGCAGTCTGTTTCACACCCACTGTAACTGTTAAAAGCAGCCTGTGCAGGGTTAGATTAGATTTTTTCATTATTATTATCTGTTTTGTAGTGTATGTACTGTTGATATACTATACTGAGTGTGCGCATGTTAAAAAAGGACTTTGTAACATTGTTTGGTAACACATCATAAATAAATGGTAAAGTTAGAGTATAGTAAACTGTAGTTAACAACCATTTAGTAAGCAATTGTTAATTGTAAAGTTGCAACTGTTACGCTTTTTCATGTTTTTTTCCCCTCCCCTTCAGTGTTTCATAAAGGTTCTTGTGCATGTAAAAGTTCTCGAAAATTAAAAAAAGCCAAAGTCCACACCGACAGAAGCTTCTCTCTCCCACATAAAAACACCAGTGTCACCATATCAAAATTTGCATAACTTAAGCCAAGCAGCTAGTTTGGCACGTAAATTAATTTAGCACAGCTGATCTGTTGTTGTTAGTGGTGCTGGGTGTGTGAGCTGCCCAATCAGAGCAGACTAGGTATTGTGTGTTAACAATAAACTATGATAACTCAACTGAAGTTTAAATGGCTATACATTAACCATCTATTAATGAGGGTTACCATAAAGTGTTACCTTATATTGCAGTGTGTGTGTATATATATATTATTTTTTCTCCCAAAAAAAGGCGCTTGTGAACATATTTTCACAATGCAAGCCTGTCATGTTTCATAGATTTATGTGTACATCTTAATTTGTCTAATTTCATATACAGAATACATGTGGATCATTCTATACATCTATCTATATATGTGTGTGTGTGTGTGTGTGTGTGTGGTGTGGGTTTTGTGTTTGTTCAACCTGTGCACCGGCCACTCTATCTCCCCTGAACACCTTGAGGTCATATCAGCCCTGCGCCGGACAGGCTGGCTGGTTCCCATTTAGATTATGGATGGTTATTACTGCCTCCCGGCTGTCAGTCAGATTAAACCAATATGTCCCGGGATGGAGGCTCATCGTACAACAGAGAGGACCTTCTTCCAGGGAGGAGGAGGGGCAATTTGAATAAGTCATCTCCACAACGTTACATGTATTACAAATGCATTAGTGCAGTCTCACGATTTATACATGCGCCAGGTGTTTGCTGCATCCAATGGAACAATATGTTCGATAATGTCCTCATCTGTCCTCCTGCTTATCTACTGTATGTATATATTTATTATAATAGCATAAGGACTGTAACCACAATAACTGCATTGTCTGTCACTTTTTTACAAACCCATGTAACCTGTCCAGTCAGTTATAGAAACTTATATGTTGTTGTTTAGCAGAATAGTTTTGTTGCTACATAATGGATAATATTAATGTAGCCATTTGCTGTTATGTCTGCATACAGCTCTAATCTGAAGACGGAGTTTAGTTTTCACCACTTAGACATAATGGACATTAAACAAATTGCTCAATGTTGATATCGCAGCATTTCTTTGAGCCACGGTGTAGGTAGCAAGCACACTCAAGTGCTGTTTAGAGATTCATTCTATACAATAACTGTTTATGGCCCCACTGCTGAGGGAGATCTGCTGGTCGTCTGGAAAAACAAATTGAAAGATGTAATTTACAGGAATTTAAAAACGGAAACATTTCAGTGCTCAAAGAAAGTCTCCTGTTGCCAGGATGTGACTTTTTTCTGTCATTGTTACTGAGTGTAAGTACCAACATAGTACCACTTCCCTGCTATCCTAGCAGTTTGTCATTGTATGTTTGTCTTTCTTCCTGCTTTGGTGGATTTGTTTACGATTATTAAAAGCATTTCCACCAGAATATTTGGAGCAGTGACTTCAACAGCAGGATGAGACAGGTGCAATGTTCCAAATCAGTCTGTAAAGCCTTTTGTTGATTCCCTTTATGTATCCTGTAATATGATAATGATGATAATATTAACATGACTGATTAGAATTACAATAAGATGATAATAAATAAACTAGTGAACTAATAAACGAGTGGCACTCAGTAGAGCGTATACCTCCGCCAAGGCCCAGCAGTCCCCTTTAATTCAATCAAGCCTCATTCAGTATCAGACTCGATAGCACTGTATCGCTCTTACTTGTAAACCACCCTTAACTGCTTAACCACAATTTGAGATCATCACACCTGGGATTGTGTTTTCATACTTTACTCCCTTAGAAAATGTTGAAAAATATCCTGTAGTTCTGTCGGTTTTGTGCAATCCTGCTGACAAACCAACCAACAAACAAACAGATAGGGGTGAACACATAACCTCATCATGGAAGAACCTTCAGCTACCCACCTTTAAACTCAACTCTGACCCATTTGGTCCTTCCACACGCCTGATTTATTATCTGGATAAGAACAGGCAGCTGAAACCACTCGGTTAAGGTTATAGAGACAACATGCCAAGGGGCGTGACGGGGCATGAGCCGTGCTCATGCGTCGTAGCCACGCACCTCGTTAACCCAACGGGCGACTTCTTCCTTTTTCGAGGATTCGCTTGCGACACTATTACATTTCTCGTCAGGGAGGTTTGAACGTTGGCCATGTTAAGTGTCTCGCAGAGGTCTGCTAGCATCCCTGATGCGCCACACATCACATGATATCCTTGAGATTACGCCTGTTTTTATCGGAAGCTGTGTAGCAGAGATTTCCTCAGTGTGGGTGACCAACTGAGGAATTGCAAGTGTGCCGTTTGACTATTGCAGTAGAGGCAAACACTCCTCTCAACTCATAATCCAGTCATTAAATAGGGAGTGCGTTTTCTCTTGTCAGACAATAATAGATTAACAGTGATGTTCATTTCCATGGGAAATAAACCATCCGATGCAACCCGCACGAGCTGTTTCGACTCATCTACTGTATATGGAACACTAACAATTGAAGAAATACATTCTGCCAGCAGTGTATTGTACAACCAACAGTGTTTTATGTACCCTTATGATTCACCACTTCAGCAGTCGGATGAACAAAAAAAACAAAAAGAAATACTTTTATGTATCTCTATCTTCTCGGCATGTGTGTTTATGTGTGGGTGTGAATTGTTGCCTGCACTCCGAGACATATGTTGTTCTTCTCCTTTTTAGTTTTTCATCGTGTGTGTGCGCACATTATATACAGTGTCTGTGGGCTTTCATGTGCCTGATGGTGAGAGAGGAAAGGAAGTGGCAGAAAGGGAGAACCCACTACATTAAGCGAAGCGTGCAATGTGCTTGGTTTTGGGATTCCACCGGCCCGTGTGCATGTGGAAAACAAAGAAAAAGGGGGGAGCCTCTGCTTCCAGACAGCTGAGCAGTTGTGAAGCTGTTTGGCTCTGGCTCTCTGGACTGCTATTTTGGCTTTTGCTCTCATTTAAAGCAGCGTTAAAGGCTGCAGTTCACTCTTTTGTTCTGTTTATCGCAATGGCGTCTAAGTGAATCACTTTCCCCTCTCGGTTTTGCAGATGCTGAGAAAAGATTCACGGCGGCTGTCTGAGTAGGAATGATTTATTCCGGGGGTGTCCCGAGTTTGTCAAAACAGTAAACTCAGCTTGTCATCTCGTAGAGACACTAAATACAGACCCCCCAGAATAAGGTACCACATAAAATTAGATTGCCAATATAAAAGTTTTTAAAACCCCCTTCGAGAGCACTTTGAGATGTGATTTTATTGGCGCATCCCAAAAACACCACAGGGAATGCAAACTGACGGAGCGCTTATGTTTGGTTCGTGAAGAGAGGAAAAATCGACTCGTGCGCGCCTTGGAAATGAGACTCGATTAGTTTTCTGAGATACTTTTGGATGCGTTCGCTGCAGCACGAAACGCCGGCATCCATAACTGTCTCGCTGTCAGCCTCATGATCTATGTGGCCTTAACCCTCTCCATATGCTAATGCCTGATTAGTATTCAGCGCTGTGGATGAAAACGTGTACATGACATTGAATCATACTTCAATTAAGTTAGCTCTTTGGAAGGCTGTATCATTAGCCATTGAGAAATAACAGGCGTGAATAGTTGATAAGGTCCTCAGAGCATCCAAACCCCAAAACATCCATGCCCATCCATCCCTCTATTGAACCCTTCCAAGGGAATCGTTTCATCATGTAACACATTAATGATCATCCCCAACGGTGATGACAGTCTTATTTATCATCCCATGCATGCGCGCGATGCCCTTGGTCCTGTGCCTCTGTAGCTGTGTCCAGCTTTTCGGGGCCCATTTTCAGAGCAATTTTACGAGTGATGATGGAGACAGAGGATTGCGGTAATGATGGTGGACAGGCCAAATCTCAGCCGCAGAGCTGGACTTGGGGCTTAGCAGCCAGGGATGAAGCAAACAAGTATGTATGCCACAGGGGCTAATCCTACACTGGTCCAGAATGATGAACACATATTAGTTAAAGGCCACCGACCAGGACGTGGCTTTGTGGGAGCGTCTGAACGGGGGGGATGGGCTGCGACACGGTGCCAGCTTCGGTGGCATCAGCGTGGAGTATTTCTGCTGGCGGGGTATCGTTACCTACAGGTAGCAGGTGTGTCTGGCTTCGCATAATGCACGCTCCTTTGGATTACATGTCAAATGTTAGTGCGCATATGGTGGCGCGCGTTGCAATTAATGCTGCGGTTGAATCAGCAGCGCTACGTGCAGCTGCAGCGGTGAAGACTGTGACATAGTTATGAAAAAAGCTAATATAATTTCTCTCTCTTTCCCCCCCTCCTCCCTCTTTTTCTCCTCCGCGTCCCAACAGCAGCAGATGGTGAGGAACCAACTTCAGCAGGTGGGAAATTTTTATGCTTGGTAACGTGATTTCCCCTCATTTGCGTATGTGTGTGTGTGTGTGTGTGCATGCCTGCGTGCGAGATTAAGGGTGGGGGAGAGCTCTTCCAGTTTCTAAATCTTGGCCAAGCCCCTTCCTTCCTTCATCGCCACGGACTCTAATTCCTGTATCGACTCACTGATCATGCCTGGTCAGCAGCACTCGTGATTATATCGTTTCTTAGCTCGGTTCATAAGGCAGTCCTCGCGTAATAGTGTGACGGAAGAGAAATACCTCTCGTCCTTGTCTGGCACAGATTTTTGAGATTGTTTTTTTTTTTTTTTTTTTCTGAGCCTCACATTCCAATTCAGTCCAGTGATTGCTTCAGCTTGATTGTTTTTCAGCGCGAGCGGAATTTTCTGAATACCTGAGCATTGAGCGTAATTTCTTGGGCTGGTTTATCTATTTATTTTTTTATTTGCTAAATCGTTCCAACTGACTTTATAATCCATTAATTTAAAAGCAGCATTAACATGGAGCAATTTTCCATATCTCAAAACCTTACTGTCTTTGATCTAAAGTAATGTATTTGCACGCGTGAGTGCTTGCCATTAGCATCAGTCTGAATGTGCAGCGTATCGCATCCCCAAGGAGTGCGCTGAGTGTGTTTTGCGCTGCTTTTATTTTGTGCGGTGCGAGAGGCGGTAAAGACCTGCGAATTATCACACAGACAATTCTCTTTAAAATCATCTTCCTTATAGACACCATGTTTGGTATTCATAGGTACCGCTTCTCATTACTGAAAGAACTAATGTAACGAGAGTTTCATTACAAAAGCAAGACCACAGAGGACAACAGTAAACAAGGACCTGATTTATCTTCATCAGCGATATAATTAAAATGTCACTTCACATCCTGGGGAAGTACTGCAACTGAATACAAACTTCCTCGTTCTAAGTGCATCCTCAGCGTCTAATTGTCTTTGTGTGCGTTTCTTTCATTAATATTAATGGCTGCTTGTTTATGTGAGATCAGATGGGTTAAAACGAGACTGATTTATTTAGATAAGACATAATATCCAAGAAATCAAAGCGGTTTGTTGTTGCAGTGCTGAGCTCGGTGTCATCTCGGGCTCTTATCAGTAAGCCAGACGACAAACACATGTGTACCGTATGCATACACGATCTGAATTTTAATTTAAAAGAAACCCTTTTCAGTTGAACCAAAAGTGAATAAAGTAAAGTTTGATATCACACAAAAGAATTACTGAATTAAAAATGCTCTTTTAAAAATCCACATGGAAATGTCAACTTTGGAGCGAAAGACAGAAAGCACGATTCAGATTTAATCATCCGGTGGCATAAATGTCACACAATAGTCAGATTATGGAGCTTAAATTCTCCAAGACGACATATGGGAACGGAGTTTAATGACTGTTGCAGACAACACAGTACATTATGTACGTACAGTATGTCACCCCTACTTAAAGAATAACACGAATGCCAACTGTGCACACACTGTGAATCATTTACAGGTATTTATAATGTGTAATTATTCAGTCTGAATCTACTTCTGTTTGCTGCTACCAAGAATAACTGCAGTAAATCCTGTTGACAAAGCTCCGTTCTTCCTCTTTACTGAACACGTTTCAGATAACAGCGAGAAAGGCAAACAGCACGAGAACAAATTATCTAATCTGGAAATGACCCGAATTAGGTGTGACTTGCGACCACTGACCTGGAACTGGACTTAGAGAGAAAATAGGACAGAGCGATGCCGGGGACCAAATCACTCATGACAGCTTTGAAGAATTTACCATATCAGCTGCCACTTCACAGCTGCCATATCTTTAATCTACATATTCACACCCTTTTGTCCGCGAGCACACACACACACACGCGCGCGTGTTGTCCTGCATTTGTGTCGCTCCAGTGTGCCTCTCGGGTGTCTTTTGTCCGTGCACACTGGTCCACCACCTATGTGGCATCCGAAGCTGCTATTATTTGAGAGTGCGAGAGGAAAAAAAATCTGCCAAGTGCGCCGAGCGCTACAGAATGTAGGATTTCATTTTCGCACCTCGCCCCGACGGAGTAATAAAGTGAGGAAATTGGCTACACTTTATCTGCAGTGTAAGACATGGGGAATCTGTCTTTGCATCTCGGAAAGTCTGTTCATATTGTAAGAAATGAAAAAATTCTTTGAGTACAAAAAAAAAAGAATACAAAGGACAATGTCTTGCTGTACCTTCACTTTTTTGCTGCAAGAAATCCCACAAAGAAACAATCCTACACTGAATAACGATCATACACGTGTATCAGTGAGCACATAGTCGGCTGATGAGCATCACCTTGTTTACTGTGTTTGAGAGTGTGGCGGGAGACTTTCATTTTGATGTTGCATGTTAATGAGTTACATTGCTTACCTCTTTTTGTTAATTCACGAATGTGATCTTGAATGTCAATTCGTTTAAATGAGCGTCCTTTCTTAATTGAGTCTGATTAGTCACGCACGCACGCGCACAGATATGCCCATTAAAAGTTAAGGCGCATCTTTTTTCCCTCTTTTTTCATAAGCGGGACGTGATCTTAATGGGCACGGGTCTCTCGTGATGTATCAAGAGACTCGACCACTCAAGTATCCACATTAAGAAACATGTTCCTCTTCAGCATCCGTCCTCTCAAAAGTGTCTTTCAGCTCTCAGTTCTACCAGTACAAGAGCTCGTTAACGTTCGCAGTACAAAGTTCCTCTCTCTACATTAAGAGTCTCAATATAGGCTCTGATTACAGACAGACGGACAGAGAGAGTGCTGTAATAGTCATCTACTGGCTTTCACTTAAGAGAAAAAAAACAGTGTCTTCTTAAGCCCCATGTCCATCTCGCTAAGAACAAGTTTGATGTGTGTCGTTCCTGTATATTTGGAAGCACTGTATTTTGTGCATATATTACACATTATATATTAAATATTAAAACAGATGCCGATACCTATATTAGGGAATTTAAAAATTCTGATTATTTTTTTGCAGTGATCACTTTTTTGTGTAACAGGGGCTGGGTATTTTACAGTGTATCAGCTTGTGCAGGGAAGCTGAAAATTTCACTGGGAAATTGAATAATTATAAATCACCGCAATCATCTTTTTCTACTTTATCTCTAAAACTGCATACCACAAGTGATTAAATCCTTGAATAAATCCTTGAATAGTAATGCGTAAAATCTTGCTCTGATCTGTTTTCTTTTTGCGGCTCCGTCGAGGGGGTCTGGTCCGTGACATATTATTATTCAATTTAGTTCCGTAATGCACTGAGGTTGGTTTTAGCCTGGTACTTGAGAGATTTGCGCATTTTTTTTTTGATACAGTTTTATACCTCGTGTCAGTTCAGCCTGATTAAGTTTCATGTTTCTCATTCTAACGTTTGTGGGATCTGTTTTTCCGTACGGAGATAATAAAGTAACAGTTGATGATACTGGACAACCGATATATCAGTCGGGCTCAAATGAATGCTATATGTGCTAAACTTGTTGTGAGAATTCACTGCTAGTATGTAGTTTTGAGAAAATAAGCATCTCTGCTACGTTGTCTGCGAGAAGTAGCATAAAAATCAAGGCAACTGCATTTCTTTGTGTAAGTCGAATATGTTTTGCGCTGAAAATAAATGTCTTTTAATTGAGTTTTTGGCCTCATATCAGTCCTTTAGAGCCACTGCGATCCCGCTTTTGAAAAGGAAAATGTTAGTTCTATGCCTGCAGTGGCCTCTGTGGTATGCAGGGTGCAGCTCTTGGAGGACGCTCCGTGAAGGGTAGGCTCTGTCTTCGACGCACCATCCGAAAATTGAACTATTCCAAAGCCCATTGCCAGGGGCAGCACGAATCTCATATGTGCAGTGTCATTTTTTTCTGCAAAAGGTCATTGAGTATGTAACCTGATATTTAAGTCACCCTAATGCTGCAGGTGCCCTAACAAATATTATGAATTGCGGTTTGAGCATGCACGCTCAGAAGACCACTGGGACTTGAAGGACTGAGCCTTAAGATGAAGTGGATAACTAGCAGTCTTTTCCATTCATCGGCTTGGTGCCAGCCGCTCTCTGATTATCTTAAAATCTTATTAGGTTAGAACAAATTTCTTTCACAATACACAATTTGTCATTGCTCACAAACATTAAAATCAGGAAAATATATTTGCAGGAGAAAACCTTTGGGAGGCAGGGACAGCGCTCTGACATTTCCATGGCATTTAGTGTCTGACAAGACAACCTCCTTTTCTCTGGATCTTCCAAGAACGCCGCTGCTCTCCAAAGTGACCTCTCCGTTTTGACATATATTTGACATATTCCAAACCATCCTGTTTCTGCGTGATTGTTACTTATTTCAATTCTAAGTGCATTTGTCCGACATTGTCAGTCGCTGATGGGCTTAAAATGGCAGCGTGGCAAGGGCGCGGGAGAGTAGCAAGCACAAGACTCACTAAAAGCATGAACGTGGCGCCCCTCACGCTGAGAGCACTGATGTAACATTGGCGGTGCGGTGCCAACTTTCATCAGTCGAGGTGAAGGATGGGTGCAGTGACCATGAGCCGTGAACCAGTGAAGCCATCATAGAAAAAGAGGCTGCGTTAAAATAGATTTGACACAATTAGGCCATGTCAGATTTCTCTGTGATGTGGCTGGGCGCACACTCAGAGCTGAGGAGCCTCGATGTAAATTTCACCCGTCTTCGGGCAGGTAAAATGTGTCTTTTTGAAACGATTTTGTAAAAGGTTAACAAGGTGGCTGACGGGCCGGCTTGTCACCGTTAACTCGGCACCGTGTGAAATTGGGAGATCGGAACTGGGAGTCGCTCGACAAATTATTTTTCGGGGGAGTTTTTCATCGCGGTTGTGTCATTTAATTATCTAATGAATCTTCTTGAAATGAAGGTTTTTCGATACGGGTAGTGGGGGAAGTGTTGCTCAGTGCAGCTGTCAGTGGAGGACTGAGTCGTGCGCAAATGCTTGTTTGTGGTTAGTTGGAGTATTAAATTAAAGGCACCTCCTCCGCTGCTGCTGGTCAGTCGGCTGCACAACCTGATTTACTTCACTGGGATCAGAAATCTTTATCAAGGAGGAGTCGGTAGTTCTTTGTCCGACCTCCTCATGACCCTAACCTTGAGCTGTAACCTGAGTTCTGTCTTTTTCCCTTTGTTGAATAATCAGTGAAGTAGCTCTCTTACTTTAATACATCTTTTATATAAAAATGTATTTGTAATAGAAAAACAGAGTGAGCAAAAGGCTCAGTACCTAATTATATCCCTCTTGTGAAATCTGAAGCATCTCTGTTTCAGTGGTGCATCATTAAATGCAGCATTGTGAACCATATCAGTCATAAGGTGCAGCATGAAAAAAATTGGTATTCACTTGTACATTTGGAACGAGCTAATGTTTGTGACAGCTGTCGGCTCAGATGTAAGAGCACACTAAGTCGACTTAACCCCCCCCCGAAAATGTCAGGCCTTTGTGATTGATCTGCGAGGAAACAAAGGATGCTTCCCCGTGTTTAACTATTGGTCAGGTTCTCACCGCTGATTGATTGGACTCTGTTTGTAGCCAGGCAAGAAATCACGGCGCTCGTGCCGGACACAACACAGGCTCACATCAATCACCCGCGCTGAGCGTTGGCTTGTATAGCAGAGCAGCAGCTGACATTCACACAAGGAAGCTGCCAACATTTCCTCCAGACATGCATCACGCATAGACACACACACAACTGACGAAGAGAGCAACCGCTGACAGCCTGACGAGATCTGCTCAGATGACACATGGTGTCCACCTCCTCGATTTGTGGGGAAAAGTCGCTGTTTTTTTTCTGCGTTGAGTATGTCTTCATCTGGAGTCTCATGTCCTCTCATCTCCGCTGCTTACACAACGCATGTCACTCCTTCATGTGTTCATCCTTCAATGAAAAATGTTCAGTTATCGCAGTGAATTTATGAATTTATTTATTTAAAGCGCAAATTGACAAATTCGAGCCTGGAGGCTCACAGGGAACCAGTCCACATGTGGATGGGGTCTTTTTTCTATAGCCAAAAAGTTTTCTAGCAATAGCAATGCCACATGGCGATTCCCTGTTGGCGAGGTAACTCTGCATCTTCTTAATGGAGTCATTTTTTTATTTAATATACTGAGTAGATGACAGTTTTTTTGGTTTGTTTCCAAATCAACTGCTGCATCTGATTTAGATTCACAAGGCTTTCGCAGTTTGTCAGGTTTTGACATCGGGTGTAAAATATTCAGTGTTTCCGTCACATTGAAGTATTTTTTGTTTGGAGTTACTTACTCGGCTCCATAAATGACAGTATCAGTAAGTCAGTCCTTTTGAAAATATGGGTTCGTAATATTTTGGAAAGCCATTTTCTGATTCAAAAGTAGCTTTCACAGAACATGCTTTCTTTGTATCTCGACTCTCTCTCTCTCTCTCTCTCTCTCTCTCTCTCTCTCTCTCTCTCGCGCTCCTCCTCCTCCCTTTCCCTCTCTGCTTTTTTTCAGCTTTCAGCGCTCTCCATTAGGGAGGCTGTCAGAGCCCCTTGGTGCGACTATAGATCGTCACGTCAAAACAGCCCTGAAACCTGTCACCCCACTCTCCCTCAGAGAGCAGGGCCTCTATAAAAGCTATTATACGTTTCTCTGTTCAACTGATTAGCCACCATTCTCATTATTACTGATACAGGTCCCGGCTTTGAAATGGCCTGACTTCGATAGGATTAACTCCTTTGTAATTCATATCCAGAGGCCTACTAATTTCAAACGGAGACCAATAATAAGATTGCCAGTGGTGTTTATTTATTTATTTCCTTCGCTGAGTCCATTTTCAGCCCAAGCTTTTTTCTGAGTCGAGGCTAGCCTTAAATGGTTGAGCGCATGATGTAGTGTACGATCCGAGGCCGCGCCCGTTGACTTGACATTGTCGAATTTTGCACTCATGGCTGTTCATTTGTCAAATTGACTTAAGAGGGCATGATCGTCTCACCCTTGAGACTCTTTCTTGTTGCTTATCACTTAAAATGAAATAAGAGACCTGTCAAAGCAGGGTTTACCTGTCAGCGGTAAGATATGACCGTAAAGAGACTAGAATAGAAAATGCATCAAGAGGCAGGAAGCTTGAGAAAAGGTCTCGTGGAATGAAATTTGTTTTCCTTCTCCCGGTTCTCGTGTTGACAGACTTTTACAAGCTTCGGACGGATCATAAGTCACCACACAAACCACAGGCCTTCTTTTCACTTAATGTTCAACATGTGCTGAGCTTTAGCCAAGTTTGCATTAATATCCGATGGGAGACTTCTAAAGTTTTCCAATCCAATTTCAATCTCAAGTTTTGACAGCCTTGTGGCAGCGTATAACTCGATGTTTAAAAGATGAGACAGCTATTGGCAGGCCCCTGAGTTATGAAACCAATAACTGTGCATCAAGGCCTTGTCATTTACATTTGGCCACACGCTGCAGGTTAGTCCGAGAAGATTTCAGATGGCAGTAATGTGGCATCATGTTGTAGGCACTGCCGATGAAGTAAAATATTGCCGTGATATATACATGTGGTTGTAATGAGATTGATTCGAAGCTGTTGTTATTACTTTTGGTTCTAAAGAAATGATAATTAAAAAAGAAAAAAAAGCTCCAACTGAGTTATTAATCATAACCAGCATAACCAGTGATTGAAGTTCTTTGTTTTGTTGCTAAATCCCTAAAGCATGAAATCACTAGTGGCAGCGAAGTTTCCCAGTGTTCACCACACCCACATATTTAAGACACAACAATGGTAATGATGAATGGGGTGCTGCACACGCAGCAAGAATACATGTGCTCCGTGGTAATGAATATGAATTCCCTTGCAAATGTTGCACCCAAGAGCCTTTTCTGTTCTGACCCTAGTGCGGGGTACAGCATGCTTTGATTTCAGTGGGAATGCTGAACTGTTGTAGTGCATGTGGTGTAGAGCAGCAACATGTGGAAACTTTTAACAAGTGGGCCAGCACTCTGCACTGAGTACACTAAACAACAGAGAAAGAACATACCCAACAGCGAATACATATCGATCGATAAAAAAAAAAAAAAACTTGGCAAAAGCTGATACATTCATAAATGACTGAAAGCAATCATTGCAATCCATATCTTTCTAAAGGGAAAGTTATTTTTGTTGGTATAGTGAACTTGTGCAGTAATATATAGACTGTATATTTTGCTACTTTTCAAGATTCAATAAGAGGTAGCGCTGTGAGCACTGAGAAAGGCCGGAGAGTCTTACTACTTATGTAGAGTTCAGTAACACCAAAGTCCGTTCACGGTTCGGGTGCTATAAAGCAGACGATTGGCTTTTGGGGGGGAATGGGCGGGATAAGCGCCATACACACTGGTGTTACAGACGTTTCTATTCAAAATGCCTCAAGTGGTCTGTCTCTCGGTTGTTATGTCTCTGGTTACACATACATTAATACAGTTCGCTGCCATCAAACGCCATTTCAGAATGTGTCTCATACGCACAGGGGTACCTTTAGGAGGTAGAATAAATATCCATCTAACCAAACTTATATTGATTACATTTTACAGTATTTTAGTACGATTTATTTTATTATTATTAATAATTCATTTAGACTGGTGGAAAGTTGGCTTCTAAAAAAACAAATGTGATAGCTCCGTACACTGTGTGCAGCCTGTTGGAGCATTGGCCACTATACTGCGCCTTCTGTTGCATAAAGAATAACTAACAGCACCAACTGACCAGTAGGCCAGTTATTAATTATCCAGTCCTGTGCCTCAAACCCAGTGGAGCAGAGCAATGTTTTACAATATGGAATGAAAATACAGCACACTACTGATCACTTGCCATATGAGTCGGGGGCTTCAGAGACAAATATTGAGCAATTTTGACTTGTTTATCATTTCACTTCTTATTTCTGAATCTGCTAATTGGCTGTTGAACTAACTTTTCTGGTCAAAATTCAAGTTATTCTACTCGTTATTCAGCCAACTCATGTCTGTTTGAGCAGTTCACTCTCCGCTGCACACTGACTGCGTGCATTAGTATTCATGCTTTTCCTACATGCATGTTTGCTGATTGTGTTGTGCCTCGCAGCTAGTTTGGGCTCCTCTCTTACCACTACGACAGCGAAGCGTTGCCTTCCTGGAGGGGACATTTTCAATGATTTTTAGATGGTGCCTTGGGCTGCCCTCCAGACCACCGAGACCAGCAGCAGTCACTGAAAGCCAGCCTCCCCCTGCTCCCCTGTCATCCTCAGTTTTGCCTGTCAAACTGTTTTACTTACTTACCGTCCCACGAGAGCCAACACAGTATAATTTATTTATTTAAACTTCGTGACCGCAAATGCATCCCAATGCCGTAGGCAATATGCTCATTTAGTTACATGTTTTACTTAAAGCATCGGCTGGGCAAGGTCATGTAATAATGATTTTTGCCGTTGTTGGTATGGAAATTTTCATTTTCTTCATGCATCACAGGTAAATGGTTTTCTATACCAGAGTGAATCAGTTACCTAGAACCGTCTTTATTTGTATGCACAGTAAATCCGAAAGTAAAAGATGTATACATCTTCTCACCGTCTTAACTTGCTTTCTTAAAAGTGGCGCAAAACAGATTTCTCAACAGTGTTCTTCTCTTTTTCCTCGCAGGCCCTTGCCATC
This sequence comes from Lagodon rhomboides, assembly GCA_039737535.1. Lineage (NCBI taxonomy): Eukaryota > Metazoa > Chordata > Actinopteri > Spariformes > Sparidae > Lagodon > Lagodon rhomboides. Next base: position 12,033,044 of record CM077791.1, read on the forward strand.
CGAACCCTTGCCACAACAGAGGGACATGTGAGGTCAGTGAGACCTACAGGGGCGACACCTTCATTGGTTACGTCTGCAAGTGCTCACCAGGCTTCAGTGGAGTTCACTGCCAGCACAGTAAGTTGGACCGGCCTCTTCCTCGCTCCTCTAAAGAGCTGTGATACACTTACATTTTCCCCCTAAATAGAAATCAAAGAGTTCGTGAGGTTGTCAAAACTCGGTTTCTCCTTTTACACATTTCCACAAAGTGTGATTTGTCTGTATTATCCAGGTTTCCCAGCACAAATAATGACCTTGAGCTGTGAACAAATGTTGAACAGCTGACAGGATGTAAATCGCTGTGGAAACGACGAATTCAGCAAAACGATAGTGGGTTTCTCAGAGAAAGGAAATGCTGAATTTGCTCTCTTTTGTTGGGTACGCTCTTAATACAGTAAAGGTTAGTGTCGGAAGGTTTTTGCTGCCTATGAGATAAATCTGTACCTTGGACCAGGACCATTGTTCTCAACCCCAGTACAATTTATGCTTTATCTCTGAACACACTCTGAACTCTTAAGCTGAAACTGGGCACAAGGGTAATCACAAACGCAAATGTGAGGCACAAGCGCATGCAAAAAACACCAGAAAATACTGTATAAAAAAAACATCAACATTGCCCAAGTGTCATCGGAACTGCATAAGTCATACCTGCCAACATCGGGCTGTGAATAGAGGGACATCTTGCACCAAGTGGAGTAAAATTTGGACATATGAATAGTGGACTGTAGTTAGAGGTCCTGCTGGTGTATTTTGATGTTCTTGGAGACGTTTTACAATGAAAGGCAGCAAAGTGATGGGAAAACCAGCAACATCTCTACCCTTTTACACAACAAAAAAACTTCTACTGATCATTGTTGCCAAGCGTTCTTCAGCCTTTCTGTCAAAAGATTCCACAACATGCAACTGAGCTGTGTGATTTAAAAAATGTTCACAGAGCAGCCAGAGTGAGACGTTTTGACATTTCAGAAAGCCGAGGCATTTCTCTCTGACTCAGTCTGGTTCCCTTTTTAAGTATTCTCTGCAGAAGTCACTGTTTTCAGCAGTTTCAAAGTCAATTCCACAACACTACTGTAAATATTAGACGCTTGTGTCAATAGTACTTGCAGCTCCACTTACAAAAACATCTGTTATTTAACGTCAGGAAATAAAACCTTGTTAATGTGCCAATTTGTTTGCAGAAGAAAATATGAACACAACAGGTGGAGTCGACATCAGGCAGCCAGTTATACAAGCACGGCATCAAACCTATACTCTGGTACCATGGCTTCAAGACCGTCTGTGTTTTGAATGGATCGCAGGATTTGGAAATAGCAAGTAGCTTTGTCTGTAAGCGCTAAATCCTGCAGTGTGATATATAGGCCAAGTCCTGTGGCTGCCCTGCCTGTGTGTGTGCTTGGCAGAGCGTTGCATTAGCCCGCACAACACAGTTGTCCTTCAACGCAGGTGTGCTTGTAAGTAATGGGTTTAATGTATCACAGCGCAGACTGTGTGGGGAGGTGGATCATTATTGGTTTGACAGAGGAAGAGGGCTAGACAGTGAGAAAAAGAAAGATGTTAGCCAATAGTTACAGAAACCATTTATACCTGCCTTGTTATTCTTGCCTCACTGGCACCAAGGTTAAAGACGGCAATTCAAAGGTAAACGGAAGAGAAGAAAGGAGCTTTTTATTTCGGGACAGTCAATGTCAGTCATTATTTGTTCACACATTCATTTTTTTTTCTTTTTACTGTTCTATGAAAATGCACAAAACATAAAAAGAAATGGAGCAAGTCACTATATCAACGGTGCCATTGTGTTTGTTTCCAGCCAGAATTGTGAGCAATTGGCCAGCATTCATGTCATAATTCAGTTATTGTTTCCTATTAAGCCCGTAGGGTGGTGAGAAACTGATTCGATATGGGCTGAATACACATTAATGTCTGCCAATTTTCCTCACGGTCATTACAGTTGAATGGAAGGGAGTGGGTGACAGAGAGGAGGAAGGAAAGGGAAGAACGATTTTGTATCTGAAGACATTAATAATCACATCTAGTGTCTGCAATTAAATGATAAAGGCATACAAATAATTACCACTATCAACTGATAGCGTAGCTGGCTTTGTTATGGTATGGTGGTGGGTTTTTATGGCTCACTGAAAAGGATAAAAATTAGGAACAAAATCTGTAGGATTCAAGAAATAACACAAAAATAGGAGGCGTTTTAGTCTTGCTGAACAATCCGTCTTAATGTGTGTGGTATTTTGATTGATATCAACCAATTTAATGGGTAGATAATGATGTTACCCTTTTCGCTGCCTGATGACAGTTCACACTGGCATTTGCCAAAGCAAAAGAATGGATGTCTGCTGCTAGGAGGAAAATTCCAGTCAGGAACAAACCCTTCACCCTTCAATACTGTGCTTACAGAAGTTATTTCGAGGTGTATTCAGGATTGAAGGATTGCTCTTTATCTTAAGTGATATCTACAGTAATCCAGTGTTTTAAATTGGTATTGGCACTGATCGGTGTATGGCTTTGTCTATACTGTGTTTTATACAGATATGACATAATACATGTGTGGGCCAGCCCTGGCTTTTTAACGTTGCTCTTACTATCTCCTTGCTCCGTCGGAGCCAAATCCAATTTCACACCTTTGAGCGTTATCCTAAATACATGCAGTTCATATCCTGTTTGTTGGACCGGTTTTATGAAGCAAAGCCCGCAATGAAGTCACACATGGACAGCTACTGTAGGATAAGTACAAGCTATTTCAGACTCCTTTGATATGCAGACCTGTACTTTATGTACTCAGTATTGTTGAGTTCATTTTATGCCTCCGCATCAGCACCAGGGCCCAGAGGCATTATGTTTTCAGGTTGTCTGTCTATCTGTCTATCCCATTCTCAAGAGCACAGGATCTCAGGAACACCTCAAGGGACTTTCTTCAAATGTTGCAAACTCTTCACTTCGATTAAAGAAGAAACTACATAGAAATCGGTGGTCAGAGGTCAAGTCCCTGTGACCTCACAGGACCAAACAAACATTTACACAAATGTCATAAACAGGATTAAAAGAGGAAGTGATGACATTTTATATCCGAAAAGGTCACAGGTGAACTTCACAGGTGACCATATTTCACCTAAGGTGGGATATTGATTTGATGACACCAATGTTTGGTGCCCACCTTGAAACCATAGTGATTGTATAGATCTTCTATGCTGAGTTGAAGATTTGTGTGAAGCATTCACGTTTTAGAATTTTTAGCATCTGCAGCAAATGTCCATATTTAAACCTTTGTCTACAAGGTCGGAAACTGTCTGTACCAAAGAATACTTAATTAAACTTTTCTTTGATCCATTGCAATCAAAACATTAAATACATATGTATACTTGAGCATAACTTTAAGTAAATCTCAGATGAGAGCATTGAATGGAAACTTAAAGCAAATGCTGCTATTTTTTGTTGAAAGGAACGGCACGAATAGCACCTTGTCTAGACTTCTTTATTGTAAAGGTATGAACACATACAAGGACTTTGACTCTGACTCTTGTTTCTCAGGAGAGAAACAACACCCACACAGGCACATAACGTATGCAGGAGGAGGTTTTGCATTGGAATCGGCAAGGTGAGAGGTGATCCGGATGCAAGGGGAGAGACCATGAATAACAAGCTTGACAACAACAGAAGGGATGGTTTTCAAAAAAAGAATATTGCGATAAGTGGATGAAGAGTCGGGGCTGAAGTGCTGGAGAGGTGATGAGCTGATTGCAGCCATGTTGGATGAGCAACCTGAATCACATCATGGTGACTGAGGTAGTTTGCTGTACATGGATTTTTGGCTTGATCTACGCATGGTCTGTAAGGAACCACCGGTATGAGTCAAAATTCCAAATGTTGTCCAAAGCCGTGTCTTTCTCGTATTTCCTGGTTGAGTGCAGAATGAGTTTTAGGGTTTCAAGGTTAGAAAAGTCTCCAACAATTATCGGTGGCTTGCCAGTTACTCTGATGATCTGCATGAGGTTGTTTAATGTGTTGTGGAACAGAGCCATCGAGGAGCTGGGTCATCTGGTACACCGAGACAATAAACACTTTATGGTTTCGTGCCTTCAATAACACAATGGGATTCTACACCTACAAGCCAGTTCACATGGCCGATTTTGTACTAATGTGTGATATAGATGCATACTTTTCCACTGCCCCCTCCACCCACTTCTCAAACTCGTTGGTTTTGCTGATATTGAGCTTAAGGTCAAGCTCTTTATCAGCCCTCTTCATGCCTCTGTAAATATAGTCTCTAAGCTCGGTTCTCACTGGAAATTATTTACTGGGATCATGCATGTCAATATAGTGAAACTTCTATCTTGAATACAAATGCCAAGTATCCGTTTTCAGGAAAGAAGTCAGTGTGTGACCACAGCAGGGATTGAAGTGTGAGTTTCATAAGTGTGATTTCAATCATTTTATACAACACAATCTAACAGATGATTGTTTCTAGATGATAAAATAGAGCTTAAAAGTCATATTCCAAAGGTATCTTTTGCTTTTTTCGATTCATAATGGACTCTGCTTTTAAAACATCAGTAAAAAAACATGAACACTTCTACACCACCTGAGAAAACCAGGGTGAACTTCAGCAGCTCGGCATCACTGCTTTTATTATTAGAGACCTTATCATCACTTAGTCATTCATCTTTCGAATAGTGTGGCATCACATCCCTGAGAGAACAGGTTCCATGTTATTGGGCAAGTCGCCAAACATTGTAATGAACTGTCACAGTGTGGAGATTGGGACTGATTGCCTCAGTCAACATGAGGTTGCAGATCATTTTTAGGGCGCGCATTCTCAGTCTGTCAAGGACAAATGAAGTATAAACTGAAATTTTATCGGTGGTGTTTTATTTTTCTGCACAGAAATTTGTTGGAGTGTCTCACCATGAACAGTCGTGTGTTTCAAGGCCGCCTCTTGGTGAGGTTTCATTTGACACAGCAATAACAAAGTACAACAAAGCTCGATCACTCCTTCCTCTTCACTGTCTTTGAAAGATGTCACTCTGTAATACTGTATGTGAAGCTCACTGCAGACCACAGAGAAAATTAAAGCTAATAAAGAAACAATACAGTGTGAGTCAGTGTGTTTGGCTTGTGATTACTGGTGTGGAAATGTTTACAGGCACTGTAAAGGGAAACATTTAATTAACAAGTTAATTTGTCTAAACTGTCTCTTAGATGACCAGTGTTCACTTTCTAACTCGTTTTCTGTCCATCCGTACACAGGCTGCAACTCTTTGAGCAGATTCCCTCTTGCTTGTAATCGATGCGTGTCTCTTGGCCTTTCTATCTGAAATACACCAACAGAGCAGGATTGATTGAGGCTAAATGAAGGATGTGTGAGATTTCTTTTTTAAAGCGTGGCCCTGTATTTGATCACGTATTGACAGTCGCTATCATGCTGTATTAGCTCTGCTGCCTCCACAGCTTCTTGCCATGGGATAATCGGTCGGTGTTTATAGCTGTGGCCCGATGGAAAGCCGCAAGGAGCCATTACTGTTAGTTAATTCACCTGGGACAGATCACAGACTGCCTTTCATCAGCACAAGAGAAAAAAAAAAAAAAACGAGACTCCGCTTACTCCTCCTTACCACATTTAGGACTGCTGTAGTGACTTGTTTTGTGTGTTACGCAGCCAGTAAAAAGGTATCCAGTATTGGCCTGCTAGATGTTTCATTTCAGAATTGACATTGGGATGTCAACATGTGCAAGACTCGCATTACAAGATGCACACTGTCAAGTGAAACACATCATAAGAGAACCTTTTGGCTTCTGGACGGAAAAGGAAAACTCACAAGATTCTCATCTAATGACTTATGTACAAGAGCAGTTCATCTGATTTCACAAAATAGACTGATAGAAGTATGAAATATGGTTTTGTCAGAGAAGGATAGTGTTTAAAAGTACAGAAATTATGAACATTTCGATTGTTGAGGGTCCAATATGTTAAAAGGTTAACTAAATTTATCGACGGAATGTGAAGAAATGTCAGTTTTTACGTTGTGACTTTGATCTTTTGTGTTGCAGAGATATCCACTGAAGTTAGCATGCTCACCAGCTAGCCCTGTCTCGTCCCGGCCCAAAGCTTATGTGCTCGCAGTGTAAACACTAACGCTCCAAGCTCCGAGTCCGGACCACTAGATGCACAGCTAAATAGCTAACGGCGGCTAGAGTTAGCAGCAGTTAGCTGTTACTCGAATGATATGCAGACCCCGATTTGTTCTTAATAATTTAATTCAACAGATGGCCAATTCTTACATACTGTGCCTTTAATTGTATTAACGTCACTAAAGATCCTTTCCCTTCACTTTTTTGCTGCATTTGTATCCTCCTCACCCTGTATGGACACTTTGCCATGGATGCACTTACAGAAGTCGCTTCACGGATATTGTGTAGTTGTGCAGTAAAAAATACTACACTGCCTGTACTTGGTAAAATGTCCTGCATTAGTACATATCAGAATATATAGTATACAAAAAATAAATAAATGCAATGTCAGTTTATTCCAGTATGATGCAGCCCTAAACCAGTGGTGCTTGTATTTCTTTACTTGTTAATTTTTTATCCCTCCAGTGTTTCAGCAGGCCGTCTTGACTTCACGCCTTCACATGAACTTTTATGGAAAGCGAACAAGAGGAATGGAGATCTGACTTATTTCCCACCTTCATCTGCTTGTTGTGCTTAATTTGCCGCTCAAGAACAAAATGATTGCGTAGACGATAGCTATACAGCCCGAGGCGGCATGAATGAGTATGAAAAAGGACAGCGGTTATGTGCATCTCAGCCCTCAAACATTTGTCTACAACAATAGACTCCATTTGTCAGGCGCGAGTCAGAGGCAGACAGCTTCTCCCTGCAACGTTTCCTCCCCCGTGAACGCCCACCGCTTCACTTCACTAGCACACCTCCGAGTGGTTACCTGCGCCTCTCCACGCGGAAAAATGACTTGCCCTTCTCGCTCCTGCCTCTGCCTCACAGGAGGTGACTTTGTAGAGGCGCATCCACGGCGTGTTGTGATGGCGGAGGGAGGGAGGAAGCTCTTGTTAGCCGGCGTACCTTTCACTCCTCCCATGGAGGCCAGCGAGAGAGGACAGCAGGTGGGAGGGGGGAGAGATCGGTTGGCTTGTGATTTTTTTTCCCTCCCTCTCACCACGATTGAGGCAGTTAGGGGAAGATGACTTCCCCCTAACTGTGAGGCAGCAGTGCTAAAGTGACTCTGGCAAAGATCAGGATGAAGCTTGAAAATGTCCCTCTCCTTTACTTAAATGTCAGTGGTGGCTCACCAGGATAAGTAAGTAAGTAATAGGGAATATATTTTTTGTAAGTATATTTAGATGCTTTGAACAGGCAGTGAAATGGTTAAATGAAAATTCACAGGCATGTATCAGTTCATGTGTCAGTTTCTTTGACGTACCTATAAATATGCCGGGAGCTCTCGCCTCATCAGCAGCGTCGCTCCTGGAGCTGCGCCTCTGACAGCGCTCACAGTCCAAAACACTTAATGAGCGTTTGTTTGCTCCTTCTGTTCCCTGTTACTTTTACAGAAACGGCAACATTTCTGAACCAGAAAATGGATCCATATTTCCAACAAATGATCATGCAAATTGCCACTGTGTCCACAGAATCAGCCTCTTAGTAATCTCTGCGCTAAAGCTCCTCTCCAAGTGCTGTTGCTATTTTGTTGAGCGCTTCAGGGGAAAAGTCGTTCATGTGCAGAAATCGGCTAACTGTCTTAGATCATATGAGGAGTATAGTTGCATTTAGTTTCAGGGCGTATTTTCACTTCGAGTTCGGAAAAAACGTTTTCGGGGCAGGCTTAGCTAAACGGATTAAGATTGATTTAAGCACAACTATAAGTTAGTGAAAAAGTTTGTTAAGGAAAAACTTTTCCATGGTAAACTGGCAGAAGGAGTACTTTGTCCACAGACAGTGAACCTATTTTCAAAGTAAACAGAGGAATCAGTTTAGTCATAGTGCCTGAGGTTTGTTCATGTAACTATAAATCCGTACAATCTTAACAGCCTCTGGGTTACTAGAGCTGGAGAGTTTTGGACTTAACTTATGCTACTCTGCACACCAGTTTTATTTCTATATGCATAACTTAGCATGAATAACTTCCACCAGCAGTTTGTTTTCGCAGAATACTTCCAACTATTTTCAAATTTAGGACTTTAGGACTCTTTTAAACTGGATGACGAACATGTAAATGGCGATTGTGTTGCTTTAGGCTCCAGCTCGCCCGCGACCCCAGTGCAGGATAAGCGGTAGAAAATGAGTGAGTGAGTGAGTATGTAGCATCCGCATGACAGTACTGCGCCATTTCAAAGCCTTTATTGGGGTTCTTCTCCCAAAGGTTTTCAGTGTTTTTCTTGTGCGTCACAGTGTGTGACATTATTTATAATGTGAGTGTAGTTCCCCCGAGGTCGTCACTGTATCACAGATGTGTGAATGTGCCCACGCTACCTGAGCTGGCCTCAGAACAATTGTGAACACTGGCAGCCTCAAGGCTCTCCCCACTCCTGCATCGCTGTGATGAAGAGCTGTGTGGAGGACATGGCCGTTTCCAGACACACACCCTCTCAACATTACATCCGCCATCCCGCAGCCCACCCACCGCTCTCAGTCTGTGGCAGAGAGCTGCATTTACAGGGAGAGATGAGTGTGGGGGATCCTGGGGGAAGGGGTCTGTATAGTCCACCAAACATCCAAAGGAAGTCACCGTAATCACATAGCCAAAACCGTCAGAAGGCAATGATCAGCGACTCATGGAGAGACGGCGAGTGTGTCCGCGCGCTCTCTTTTGTCTCGCAGGAGTCTCTGAAGATCAAAATGGAGAGATGGGTATGCTTGAGGGCCAGCAGTCCTGTTGTTTTAGTTCACTGCGCATTTGGTCTGTCTTTGTTCAAAGACCAGAACATTTGTGTCACTGGAAGGGAAACAGCAAAGCATCTCTTGTACGTGGTTCATAATTTGTTCAGTGGAAACGGCCTTCAGATGACTTTCATGTTTCTTTTTTTTTGTATCTGTTTAAATAAATAGAGATGGATATCTGAAACAGCTGTGATATCTTATAACACAGCGTCAGCATCCACACAGCGTTTGTCAGTAGTTCTGTTAAAGTAAAAGAATGAAGGAGAGAATAAAGAAAATAACATACCAAACGTTTTACATTTGCATGTCTCACAAGAATAGTTGCCCTTCTTCAATGATTCCGATGATGTCATTGTGATATTCTCATTGATATAGTCGGCCTTGACAAAAGGCTTATTTTAGACATGGTGGTGAGGTGTCACTCACACTGAGATATGCATCACAGTAACTTTGCCTGTTTAATCCACATTTCCACTTAATTTCTACTGTCTTAGACGCCTACTTTAGGGTTACATGTGCTCGGTGTTTCCACCAATACATGGCTGCCTTTTCAAGCTTTTGGCATGGGTCAGCTTCTCCGCAGATGAAGAAAGGGGCAGCAGGATACCTGAGAAAAAAGAAAAGACTTATTTAAGAGACAACACTGTTTATATCTCCGTGCAGCATGTCTCAAAGGGGCACAATATGGAATATGTCGGGAAAAGATAGTTCTGCTGCTGATTCTCAGCAACTGGGCCTTGGTGATATACACAGTAAAGAAATCAGCTTTTAATTGCCAGCAAGATAAGATGAGGTCAAAAGAAACAAGCCCCTTACTTCTTACTTATATGAGAGTTAAGTTTATTTCCTTTTTCTCTTTATGTCTCTTAATGTCTGAACAAAAAACTGTTATTATTGGCAGGACGTCAGCACATCTCCAGCCGTGTTTGTAGCATTAAAATCGAGTGCTTTTCAGACGCCCTCGTGATAATTTCCAGCTGTATTTGTGGCAACCACAACAGGTATTTTAAGCCAAAACATGGTCAAAGTTGAGGCTTAGAGAAATAAGGAAAAGTTAGAAAATATCAGTGGTATTGCAGAAGCATGCATTGCCACCTTCTCAGAACAAGGCCTATCTGTACAGTTTACAGTATGGTAAGGTATACTATACTATGATAACAGTGTAAGTGTTTTTCAATTGGTGTTTTGTGTGTGTGTGTGTGTGTGTGTGTGTGTGTGTGTGTGTGTGTGTGTGTGTAGATACATCCACAATATAAAGGCCCGGTCACAGTTCAGTGTTGTACTTCAAATATCTATTTTCTCGGGTATCGTGCTGCCCCTTTCTCCATCCGTGGAGAAGCTGACCCTATCTCGTCTCTGTCAGAGGGCATTTTGGATAACAAGCCGGGGAAACAAGCTGGAGTCTAGGTGTTTATGGCCACTTTTCCTGTGCAGTTGGTATATATATATATATATATATATATATACACACACACACACACACACATATATATATTATTTAGCCTCCCAGATGGAGCCTCTTGGCTTGACAGAACGGAACTGACCCATTAATCCAGAGGTCACTGAATACAAAGAATGGCAACAGACACTATTTACCAGGATCTGTCTGTGCTTAGCCCTGATCTTGTCAGTGTCAGCCTCATGCACGTTCTCACAGCCTCATCTGCGAGTGCTCTGACTCATCACTGATAATATAAAGGTGGTATGTCGGTAGGTGTCCTGATTTACTTCAGTAAGCACTCAGTTCTGCAAATCCTGCTGAACAAAAACTGCTGTACAAACACGCTTTCAGTGAGATGACCTTTCTTGTTTGGCAAGGTGATGCTTAGATAGCAAAATTACAGGCAGGACAGTTTTGTGAACGTCTCAAAGTGCTGCAGGCACAGTTTTGTTTGAGGTTTTTTTTTTGAGCACCTGGATACCTTCAGCAATGTTTATTGAGATTAAAAGAGAAAACGACGTGTGACAAAATCCTTGAAATGTGTACTTGGGATGTTATGAAGCTAAACAGCAAAAAAATAATAAGATGATAATTGCCAAAAGGAGGAGCCTGGACTCCTCCGTTGTTCCCGGTCCCTGAGCACGCATTCACCTGGTTGATCCTTTCTGTTGAGGAGTTTTAAGGGAATGAGCTGTTACCAGGGCCTAATTGTGTAAGGCCCCCTCGGACACCTGAGCTGCGCTGTCACCTCCCAGCCCCTGCAGTAAGGAAGGACCTGCTGGCAGATGGCCAAAGCATAAATAGAGATGCATTGCGAATCCCAGGTGGTGGAAAAGAGTTAGACTCGGTCCTGCCCAGGGCTTTTGGCTGGCGCTGCAAGCCAAAACAGAACGCTGATAAATGTTCAGCTTGGCTACACAGAGCTGCATTAATGCGGGATGGTCAGCGTGTGGCCAAATTAGTATCAGTGTTGTTTTACCCCAGACGGAGTTCATTCAGTGTGACCGAAGAAAGAACGAGATTAAGGTGTGCGGTCTTGAGAATTTGCAGTTTTCGAACCATAACCATCACTAGTACGAGTCAGTGTGGGAAAAATAGTGCATGGATGTGTGAATGGCCGGTATGGACATGAAAAGGAGCATTCGTGGATTCTTCTCTCGTGTTGATTAGACACTAAAAGGGGTAGTTCAACGAGAGGTTCCAGCGAGGAAGTGAATTAAATAAAATCAATGTGAAATCACTCTCTGTCTGAATTTAACCCTCATTAAAAACTCTTTTCTACTGGGTATGATTTAAAATACAGTATCTGGCCATGATGCAACTTTTTCTTCAGATTTTTATGTTTGAAGGCAAATGTAATAAATCCTTCATATCTACAGTGCTTCTCTTCATGCAGGCCGATGTGCTCTCATCTTGAATATGATTTAGCTTCTTTTTCTTGTTGGCTCTTCTGCTGCCAGTAGACTTAAATGTCTTGACAACTTTAGAATGTACATGTTTCATGAAACAGAGAATAAATCCCACTAGTTTTACCCTGACTTTTCCTCCAACACCACCATGAGGTCGACGCCCATGGTTCAGATCGACATTTCTTGACAACTACTGGATCAAACTTTTGCCATGGATTGGTACAAAGTTTCAGATAATGTACTCCGGTGATCCCCTGACTTATGACTCTAGGGCTGCCAGGAGTTCGACATAATTCCTTTTATCGGAATATCTCGACAACAAATTGCAGAGAAATTTGTTATGCGTATCCATGTTCTGCAGATGATTAGTCGCATTACCACCAACCTTTAATCTGACACCATTAGAGCCTGACCGGTACTCAATTTCAGGGGCTGATGCTGATATCGATATTAGTAGTAGTAAAAATAAAAAAAAGGAAAAGAAAAGAGTCAGTGAAGCATCCCTCCAAGCTGAACAGTGCAGAATATGAAATACATGTAGATTAAAATAGATACCTAAGAATAAAATAGGTTTTAAAAAGACAAAGGACTTTCAACATCAATTTCTTCTTCAAAAAAAAAAAAAAACAGAATAGTTACCCAAAATAAATAGATATAAAAGATAGTCATGTATTTACACACAGTTATCTGTAATAGTAATAGAAGTGCAAATATGATTCAGAGTGCAGAGTTCTTGTCTGTGGCTGTGCAGGGGGGTGATGGAGTTGAGTAGGCTTGGTCTGAGACAGGAAGGCGAGGGAAGGGTGTGGGCTTAATGTGAATGGTCTCTGATGATGCCGTGAGATCGCTGTTGGCAGCGGGAGGTGTAGACGGCACTGGTGTCTGGTAACTGGGTTCCGACGATTTTCCCGGCGGTCTTTATTACTCTTTATTATTCCTCCCTGTAGAGCCTTCTGTTCCACCTCCTTGCACTTCAAAACCTCTTGGAAAATAAATAATCTACACTGTCTGGGAGAGCTCGAAGCTGCTGCGCGTGTATTGCGTTAGAGCTAGCTAGCAAGTAGTTGCATGCTAAAATGCCAAACTGCAATGATGAACATAGATTTATTTTCTCATCTGGATGGCAGCGCTGTGCATCTTATATTTAAATGTGCTGTGTGTTAACACATTGAATTCTTACATGTGTGGTGTGTGTCGTAAGAGCAGATGTCTCACTGTTGTCCTTATTTAACCCCGGTCTGCGCTCGCTCTTTGCCCGCCACCTTCATCCACTTTCTGTCTGCATCTCCAACCATTTAAGCGTCTCTCAAACATCCTAGTAAGTTAACCTCGGCGATGTTAAAGAGCTTGTGGATCACAGTGTTGTTCCGCGGTGGATCAGTATTCCCCTCACTCACCTGCTGTGGAGGCTCCATCTGCAAGCTTAAAATGACACTTAAGGCTTTTCCTCCGAGTGTCATTCTGTCTCTGAGCTGAGGGCTCTTCACATTATGCACACCCCAGTTTCAGAGGAGCCCCCCCTTCCCTACCCCCTGGTCTGCATGTCTTGGAAATGATGAGTGTTTTGCTGCTCAGAACCTCTCCGCAATGCATCCTAAGATACCTTTTCAAGGGCTTCTGGAGTGCTGCCGTGAATAACTTCTCAGTGGGCTAATCCCACTTCAAAAAAGCAAGTCCTTGGAAATCGCTATTCTTAATCCGAAATTCACAACCTCATGCATCGTCGTATCCCCTGGAACATGCAGTGTGTACCGCTGTGAAAACTAGCCTTCATATAAGATGAGATTTTTAAAAATTCCCGGATAGGAGATCAATACAATCAATACCTATGCTAGGCCAAGACGTGCATGACCAAGACTGAGGCGTTTCAGGGTGATAGCACATTTCGTGGACGCATCGTGTGATTTTTAAAACGTCTCTTTCAACTGCATGTGTGACTTCATCAGACCCTGGACAGGAATCCCGTCTTATGTGGTGATAGTCACTTCAGTGGCATGGGTAAGGCTAGGATAGATTGACAGGATGGATTGACAGTGGAGACAGGCACTTCCATGTTCCATCTTCTATCTCTGACTCAACTTGGGGAGACAGGGCTTGTCTTGGCCTTGTGTAGTGTCGACACATTTCACTGCACCAGGACCTGTCAAGCACAGCATCCCAAGGCCGATCGCCCATACAGGAAGACGCAGCTCTGAGGAGGCGTCAGCACTTCTTAGGGTACAGTGGCGTTATACAACTATCCATACTGGCATTGTCACAGGCAAGCAAGAATCAACTCAGCATAGATACTGTACGTACAATACCTGTATGTGTGCATGCAAATATATTGCATCTACCGTGAGCATTTATTTCTGAAAGCATATCTAAGAAGCAGGCAAATGACATGTGATGAAAACATATCGCATGTCTGACTTTTACATGCAACAAAGCCCTCATTCAGGACATACAGCCTCCTGAGGTGTCCAGTCTTTCCCGCTGAGACGTGAGCATGTGGCTCTCTCATCTCCTTCAAGCGGGTGCTGTGTTACATCGAAACGGACAAAAAATGTTTTGGGGGGGCGGGTAATATTCACAAAAGAAATTGCATCACAGGATTCATGAGTACGCTAATCACAGAGGGAATGGGAGACAGGAAAGAACAAGATATGCTGTTCTTATCAGTACTGGAACTCTGTGATTGGCCGAACACGTGCGTGTTGTTATCACGGTGTTAAAACAGTACTGTCGACTGCAGAAGACACTGTGCTGTTTTAGGTACATATGTTTTCAAGTCATGTCTTGTTCTCCTCCATCAGATGTGTCTGGGTGGTCGCTGAATGAAACCATGTGCTGTTGAGTTTGTATATTATATATGAGCCCAAGGCCAGTGTTATATTTTATGTCCTTGAGGCGAACCCCATGCAAATATATCAATGATGTTTATCGTCTGATATGAATTGCTCATACATTTTTGTTCTCATAATAAAGTGCTCTTTCACGGATAAGCTAACGATACCTCCTACTCAGACTTGCATTCGAGAAATGTAAATCATCGACTGTGTTTTTTTTTTTGTTTTTTCCCCCGATGAATTCATTCTACATGCCGATGGACAGCAGTCGTTTTTTCAGTTTCCCTGCCTGACTATCATATATAGAACTTAATTCAGCCACTTCATTACTTCAGTGCTTTGATGAAATATATAGAATCTCTAAAATGAATCCATTGCAAGTCCTTTGTCCTCGTTTCTCTTCAGGGACTATGTGTCTGTGTAAGGGAGTATTTTTGTGTGTTTGACCAACATTTCACAAACCCTACCTTGGGCTGGGCAATATATACGATATACTATATCGTTATTGTGATATGAAACAGTATATCCTTTAAGATTTTGTATACAGTGATATCGTGATATGGCATGAGTGTTGTCTTTCCCTGGTTTTAAAGGCTGTACTAACAGTGAAGTGATGTAATTCTCTGAACTACTGAACCCTACGGATGATTATTTAATTTAAATAATGTCATTGTGTTGATATTTTTGTGAACTCAAAAGCATTTATTACAGTAAGTGTCATTGGGGAGATTTCAAAATATCGAGACATGTATGGTAATATAGCCTAAAAATGTCCCCAAAGATCTTCTATGAAGTTTCCGATTATTATCGTTGTTGTCGCTGTCTTTGTCGGGTATTTTATCCATTTTTGTTATTAGTTTAGTTAATTTGTATATTTTAGCAGTCTGATTTTATTTGCCTGTTTCAACCACGCAGGGCACTTTGCAACTTTGCTTTAAAAGTGCTGTATATCTGCAGTTTATTGTTGTAATCACCCCAAAACAACATATAGAGTACAACCATGAGCATCAGCAGTAGCCTGTCCCATGGGAAAAACTAACCCTTAAAAAAAAAAAAAAAAAATAGCATGATTACTTCCAAGGAAGTACGAGTGTTCAAGGTCGAGGGTTAATTACCCGGCAGGCGCAAACAACCGGTTGTCCACTTCATCCCTGTCCATTAGTGACCACAGAGGTCAAACCACGGCTTCTCGTCTCGATAGAGAGGTCAAGAGAATGTGCTTGCTCACCAAACGTTTGCCGGTCCACTAGCTCATAAAAACAGATAAGATGAGACTTCCCAGGGGATAGACGCACATGAGGAGTAAAACTGAGTCCAGATGCACAGATGTAACACGATGAGACATCTCCACATGAAAGCAAAGTCTTGACTAACCTCCAATTGTGTGGCTTACAGTGTCTTGGCAGAGGAAGAAAAAAAAAGCTTTTGCTCAGATTCACCCGACATCTGACTGTAATTTAATGAAGGAAGTGGGCTGAGATGTTTTGGGCAATACTGCTGGGACACTACCTTTCATTCTGCTAATTGAGTTTGGGGGCTTAACAAGTGTGAGCGGATTACAAGCTATTAGCAGGCATTTATTTCAATTATTTGTGTGATTTGTGTTGTTGTCTGGGGCAAGTTTTCGGCTTTCTGATGCTACTGCAGACATAAATAAGTCCAACTGAAATCTTAATGCTTAATTTGATATGAACCAACTCTGTAAATTAAATTTGAACCCGTCTTCTATTGCGGAAAACAGCCAGCATAGATGGAAAACATGCATATAGCCAGTCAAAATGTTTTTTTTTTTTATTGTTTGTATAAAGAATTGTGTGATCTTGGTATAATTTAGCTGCTTTGACAGCAGGGTTATGGTTAGGGCAGTCTCTGACAGACAAAAAAAAGAGGCATGAGCTGTGAATTGCACTAAACATTAGCCTCCTAGCCCTGATGTCTCTTTCTCTGCAAGCACGTGTTGTCTTTGACCCTGGCTTGTCGAATAGCCCTGCAAAATGCTCTAGCATTTTGAATAAGGTAAAAATGTAGCCCGAACTATCAACAGCAGTCAGTTTAGATGCTAAATGGTGTTGTCCTTACCACGTCTAACAAGACGCCGTCTGTATCTGTCTCTTGATTTGTGAGCCGCGGTGACATTATGTCTCGTTGCCTCCGCTGGATCAGCTATCTGCCACATATCTTGAAAAACGTGGAGGTCAAAGCGACATTTCTGAACAAGTTTTCAAAGACGTTGTTTTCTTCCCTTTCAGAATAATAGGGGAAAAAAAACTCATTGTACCTGTTTTTTTTTTTTTTTTCTGAGTGCAAAATCATTTGCTCTTAAATGTGGTTTGTGTCATTTTTCTCAGCCTCTTATCTGAAGTGTCTCCCAACACCAATTACCACGCAATTATTTCCACACAGACGAGCACAAAAGGTTTAGTACACTTGATGGAATTTCATGGTTTTTTTCCCCATCTTCTTTATGGCACATTTACGTCTTCAGTAACTCTACTTCGTGCACAATTCGACACAACACCCTTTCTGTTGAATGAACTGGAAAGCGGATTCATCGGGCTGTGTTATTGTGCGGTGGTAGCAGGTGCGGCGGCTGCAGAGGTCAGTGCAGCCCGGTGTAGAGGGCACGGGTGACCCCGCCAAACGCAGGTGTGTTCCTCCTCTCTGGGCACACCGTCTCCGATTTGGCGCTCGCAGCAAGTGTTAGTTCCTGACACGCAGCACTATTCATTGTTCTCATTATTGTCCGACTGAGACACTTTTTTTAGGGAGCGGTAGAGGAGCAGAGCCAGAAAGCGAGACGTTCCAGTGAACCGATGAGGGCGCGCTGACAGGCTGATATATTTTATGGTTCAGCGTCTTTTAGTTTAGGAACAGGACGCTGTGACTGTCTGTGTTCTAGGATTAGGAAAGACGGTAGAACAGTATCTATGGTATTAGCTATTTCATTCATCATAATTTTAACATGTCTCAAGAGCAACCACTTGATTTATATATATTTTTAAAGTACAATAAGGGGTCGGGGGTTTAGATCATGACCAATTGTCAACTTTTTTCGCTTTTCAGAGATTGTGGTGTTTAATGTCCTCTTACCTCTGTGTCCAGACTTCACATAACCTCATTGACCTAGCATATCTTCACTATGTGTACAAGTCAATAGAGTGATGTCGCTCTTCCTTGGGTGACGTATCGTAAATAAAGCAAATGTAAGTTATGACTAGCAGAATGGAGGAGCCTGTGCCAAAAAAGAACTATCTCTAATGCAACACTGTGTTTAAAGGTGCAAATGGATCAATTCAGGTCTGGCTTTGCAATCCAATCAATTCTGGTATTATTTTCTATTGTCCAGATCACCCACCCCGGAGTAAAGTACAATATTAATTTGTAAAGAACAGAAGAGCTGTTGTGTTTCACTTTGCCACCACTGTGTGTGTGCCTGTGTGTGTGTGTGTGTGTGATGACCACTGTGTGTGTGTGTGTGTGTGATGACTAGACAACAGAGCATGAATACTTACCTGTAGCAAGAATTACAGTCCAATTCGATGCCACTTGGTACACTCTCTGTTGAAGCAGCATCATCCTGGCACAGTTTCAACAAAAAGTGAACATTATAGGCGTCACTTAAGTAGTATAATTGGAAAGCCAGTGTGTTATACTGCATTAAATTGTATGCCTGCTAGTTTTATTGTCTCCGTGCGCTGTAGAAACCTTTGCTCAAACTGGCTTGTTAAACTATTATTACCAAGACAGCACCGCTACTATAAAACCACAGACATCAGATGCAAAATGTTTCTTCAACATATATAGGTTTTGATGTCATATTTAACTTTATATTTATTTTTAGTGGCTGCATGCCTTTATTGAGTATATTTACCTGATCACCGGGCCATCGCACCTTTTCCTTCTGTGCATTTCTCTCACCCTTTACTCTCTCCCTTTCACAGTGTCTGCCTCCCCCAACCTCTCCACGTGTCCCCTCACCTCTCTCCTGTAGTTTTTATCGGGTGGATTAACTGCATTCCCCAAAGTAATCCCTTTTCTCCCACCTGATTTGCTGGCAATACACCGCTTTTAAGTCTCACTTTCTCCGCGCTGATCTCCCAGGGGCTGATGGCCTCTTATAAAAGGGAAGCAAATTGTGAGAAGGGCTAGCTGTGTTTCCCTCCTTCTCTCTCTCTCTCTCTCTCTCTCTCTCTCTCTCTCTCTCTCTCTCTCTCTCTGGTATGTTGTGCTTCGGGCTTTATGACGGGCTCGCCCATTTGGCTCACCTCTCTATTTGAACCTACAGTATTTGGTGGCAACAAAGCAGGATATGAACTGAAAGGGTAACGACCGCATCACTTACCTAAGTGGCGTGCTCGCAGTGGTGAAATAACTGTGGGATCGTGTTGTGTGCGGAATGAGGTGAGGATTGTTTTTGTGCTGCTTCACATTCCTGCCCTGCGATTGACTGGCGACGTGTCCAGGGTGTAGGCAGCCTCTCGCCAAATGTCAGCTGGGATTGGCTCCAGCCCCCCTGTGACACTTAAGGATGGATGGAGGGATGTACATTCCTGTTTTCTTTTTTTTTCTCCTCCTTGGTCTTTTTACAGAGTTCTTCCTTTTTATTTGTTTCCTGTATTTTTTAAATACCCAAATTAAAAAAATAAACTATGAATTTACATGCCTAATGTAAAATAACATGAAAATGATGTATCTGTGAATAACCATGAAATTCTTCTTTTTTTTTCACAGAAAGCAGACTTGTTTTTTTTAATTATTATTCATAATTTCACAAGTACACACACAGGAGGAGGCGTATTCAAAGTATTAATCAAATAATTAAAAGATATATATATCTTTTAATTATTTGATTAATACTTTGATTGTATTCAGTTAACAGTAAAATAAGTATCTGTCATACAATTGTACATACATTTCTTTGTGAATTGACAGATATATTGTATAATTATTCAAATTTTCACAACTTTTTTTTTTTTTTTACAGTGTTTATTCTGTTCTGTTTCCATATATTATACCCGAGGGCTTGCTCAGTTAAGATCTGCTGCGACATTTGTGTCATTAATGTGAAGATATTCATATTAATGCTGCTAGTCGCAGATGGATATGCATTCGGCTGATGCACTGACTCCATCTCTGAATGTTCACAAGTGGCTATAAAATCACATTTCCATTCGAGTGTTCCACCAAAGCAATTAGTAAACACCAAATATTCCCTGTACAAATTACTCTGCAGTGAAATGCATGAGTGATGTTTCGTATGGCCACGATGTAGCCTTGATTAATAACTGTATTAGTTTTGTATTGTTGTTGTCACAGTGCTCACAGTAAGTGGTTCTTGAGGATTAGAGCCATTAAAAACTGAAAAGCTGAATTGTTTAATGAGGATTGGCCATTGTCGGTCTCAATCAGTCTAGCTCTAGATGGCATTTTTCAGGTTAACGGTTCCTAACAGGATCGTAGAGCCCCTCCACCTGGGTTATTATTGTAATTAAATCATAATCCCCCTTGATTGCAGTAACCTCTCATAATCAAGATGTTTCCTTCTGACAAGTGCATGTTTGTTCATCTCTTTCCTAATAATGTGTTGTCAGTAGGGGGTTAGTATTTTGTATTAGTCACGCTGGCTGTGCTTGGATTTGTAATCATATCAGATTGTCCTATACTATAGCTCATCAAAGCACAGTTGCAGCCGAGGCGGGAGCATAAGAAAGAAAGACAGGGAGACATGAGGGAACTGGCTTAAAGCATGTTGTTTCTGAATCGCATTCGAAAATATGAAGGTACTGGAATGAACAATCAAGAAGTACAATAACAACCAATTACTGTATCCTTCTGATTACAGCAAAGCAGCTAAATTGTTGCAGCACTCCCCAAAACACTCAAACCCACCCCACTGATGACAGATCTTGAATCTTTCAGTAATCAGCTCTTAGACGCACCTGAAAGGTAGGATTTAGATAAAATACCTGACCCTGAACATTCACGATCAGCCCGTTCTCACTCCTTGTGCATCAAATAAAGCGACCTGGTCAGTGGCCCTACGCCTCTAAGTTTGACACTGTAGGTACTCCTCCAGCGTCACTTCCTGAAGCAACCCTTTAGTGAAGCAGAGGGAGAGAGCAAGAAAAGCCAGAGTCAGGTAATGGTTGGGATGGTCTGGTGGGTCATTCCCTCCGGAGACCAGGGTTTTCGTCCTGTTTGTAACCCAGAGTCAAGAGAAGTTTGTTTTTAATTTATATGATAATAATATAATATAAACATATACATAAATTACATAACTTATTTATGTTACAGGAGTAACATAAATAAGTGAATCACTTTCTTTAGAAGATTGAATGCAGTTAGTTGAACCCAAAGTGTGATCTTTTCCTAAACCTAACCAAGTTTGGAGCCTAAACCTAACCGAACTATCATTGTTTCACAATTTTAATGACAGTCCAAAAGTCGGTAAGTAAAATGTTTGTCAGTAAGCTTTATTTTGAAAGGTTAGCTAGACATGGATATTAGGAATAATTGCTAACTTGACTGCAAAGCCCTTCACGTGCAAAACTTGTGCGTGAGGAGCAGGTAGAGCCTCGTAGTTTGAAGCCGCTGACTAAGCTGCCATATTTTAGGAGTTGGGAGTGAGAACATGATGACATTTTTCAACCTGATTTTTACGAAAAAGCAAATATCAGACAAACCTCCAAAGCTGCTTTCCTTCCTCCCGTATTTGAATTTCTAAAATGAATATGCAAATGAGGTTGTTATTGTTTTGGTAATATCATTACATCAATTTTGTCCCCTCGAAGCTTTAGTTTTAAGCCCCAGTCCATATTATGTATACAGTGCATCTTGCCAGTTATATCAAGTAGCTTATGTCTACATAATGCAAATCACGTAGGATGAACAATTGTCCCCGGTGGACTGCAGACGGTGTAGATCCAACCATGATGTAATTTTGGCGACATGGGAACCGTGAACCAACTACGCATGGAGGCTTTAATGGATTTATAAAACGGCTTTGATGTCTCAGGAAGCAGATACTGAAAAACATACAGACAGTGACAAAACATCTGTGCAATGGCAAAAATGTAAAAATAAGGAAACAGCCTTACAATAAATGCCATATGAATGAATCTGTCACACTCTCTGATATAATTTATACTGTGAGTGGAACCTGCAGTTTGCATTTGACCTCCCCTCTTTGTGTCCGGCGTAATTGTGTGTTGATCTAGTCGTAAGCCACAACGTGACATGCTGGCGAGTATTTCCTTCAAACTTCCTAAGAAAAAAACGTTGCGTTAAACCATTCAAATTGAGTCGCATCACATCGGTAGGATAGGTATCATGCTGTTTATTTTATTTGCTGTACATTTGCCATACCGTCTACTGTATTTCGTTTAAATGCCATGGCATCTCCATCTTCAACTGCAGGGAAGCAGGACGTGGCCACCTCATTACAAGACACAGCAGGCCTCGTCTTGCGTGTGCCTGCTGTGGGCTCATATGGGAAAATAAATGAAATGAACACGCGGCATTAGATGCTGTTTTATACATCTATTCCATATGAATTCCGTACGTCCACGCAGACGGACAAATATCTCCTCATGCATACCGGGTTCAACCTGTGCAGCGCTTGTATCGTCTTTTGTGAAAGATTTTTCAGCTCAATTCCATCAAACGTCTTTTCACCCGGATATAGTTGTCTCACAGGGCCCCTACAGATTTTTTGGGTGAATCGCAAAGCATTTCTCATCTCTCTCTCTCCTTCTCTTTCTTATTCATTTATTTATTTATTTATTTAGTTAGTTTCCTGCACTGCCGCAGATTAAAGACGCTACTGCTTCCACTCACATTACCTCAGTGGCCATTACGTGTGAAGACCATGACTATATTTCTCCGGAGCATAAGGCATTCGCAGGGAAAAAAAAAAAGATACATTCTGAGATATTACAAATGTGCCCAAGTGACTATTATAGATATTACAGATAAAATCTCAGAGAGACGAAGCACCGTGACAGACTTACTTTAATCATGTTTCACTTTCTTAAGCTTTTCCAAATCTCAAGCCTGGTAACATATTCATGAAGCCAAAATGTACCTATGAGTCACAGATGACTCGCAGTGTGTGTTTTTTAGGGGATTAAAAAGTCTTGTAGCAGCCATAGGCAAGTTTGGAGATCATTAGAAATGTGTTCAAAATTGTTCAAAAGTTGCCCCCCTTTTTTCTCCTCTCCCTCCGTAAGCTATCTCTATAATCCTCCTTCCATTAACTGTGCCTATGAAGTTCAAATGGGTGTGATCGGTGGCATTATGGGTCTGTCACCTTCTGTTATCGGTTAGATAAATCGATCATAGAGGTGCTGTTTCAGAGAGCGACTTGGTGATATGGTGACAGTCTGCTCGTCTGTGTTTCTGTGTTGCTTAAAAATCAAGAACCTGAGGCTATTTACCGAGCCC
Source organism: Lagodon rhomboides (assembly GCA_039737535.1). Lineage (NCBI taxonomy): Eukaryota > Metazoa > Chordata > Actinopteri > Spariformes > Sparidae > Lagodon > Lagodon rhomboides. Next base: position 12,056,101 of record CM077791.1, read on the forward strand.
ACTGCAGAAGTAGGTGCCAGATTTTTGGGTGATTGCTATCACTTTAGCATAGTTATTTACTCACACTTAGAGATGTAAATGAGTCCAGGTGCGGTTCGTTCAATCTGTGCAATGTGCTAAAAATCTAATGCTGGCTGGTTAAGACCTGCTCATGTCTGCAGTGGAGCACAAACAAGTCTTCTCTGCTGCAGAACTCGGTTTGTTATGCAACGGAACAATCATTGAACACGACAGGCTTTTTCACAAGAATAGTGAAAATGAATAGTGGGACAATGGTAATTGTAACTGTTATAAATAATGGCCTTTGTATAGCTTCGCAGAATTGTGCAAGCGTGGTTTGCAGAGCACTCGCGTTGAAAAGTACACTGAAATGTATGATAATTATTTCACTTACAAAGGAAGCACACTAGGTTAATTGTTCTTAGCATCTAAAAGCTCGGGCCTGTGTTCTGGCATTAATGGTCTCCTGAGGAGCTAGGTGATTTATTAGTTTCAAGAAACCAGTGTCTTTGTGAGAGCTTCTATGGGCAGACAGAATCAAGTAACACGGGTAGAAAATTCAATATATACTGCCTACCAATGCATTCTAATGAGGATGAGGTCTTTTTAATTGCCTACATGTCTGCTTCAAATAAATTAATCTTTTTTTCTGTTTTGTTCCTTGGCTCTTCCAGATATTAACGAGTGCGAAAGGGAGCCATGCAAGAATGGAGGCATCTGCACAGATCTGGTTGCCAACTATTCCTGCGAATGCCCAGGGGAGTACATGGGGAGGAACTGTCAATCCAGTAAGTGCTCTTTCTCTTTTTTTTTTTACAACTATCCATTCATACAGCACACCTGATGCGGCAGGTAACTGAACAATATTCAGGTAGTATATACGAGCCAAGCAAACTGATCGATCAAAGACAGTTTGATGGTAACTCCCATAAACAGCATCCAACCACACATCAATGAATAGTGCACTGACCTTTGATGAAAACTGTTCAGAAGTTATAAAGGTTCTTGAGGAGATTTCTTTCAGCTTTGGATCTGTTTCATATTAGCCATTTTGGTTGTTATTATTATTGACTTGTTGATGGTTTAAATGTAGCCCCTAATTGATTGATTGATTCCTATTTATTTATGCCATTTAGAGTTACATTGCATATAAAACATAAAATACAATCACAAAAGCAATACTGCACACGCATAAAGCTTTAAACATCAGCCGGACACGCTTCAGGATTCAGGAAGTTACAAAGTATGGTCAGACACTTGATTGTCTTTTTAACCACGGTTTGAAATTGATTTTCTCTGTTGTTGTTATCTGGTTCACAGCAAGATTCAGTATTCACCCAGAGTTTGAAATTGTCAGCGGATACATGTTGATCCCAGTCCATTTTTTGTCTCTGGAGAAGTCTGGAGTTTTATTAAATACATCCCCCTAAACAAATCTTGAAATGCATATGGGACGTGTCACATAGGGAGGAGGACGGGGAGGGTGTAAGGAAAAACAAACACAGGACCTCCACCCAGGACGCCACTGTTTGTGCCCAGTGTGAAACCAAAAGTTGAGGATGAGTTATTTTAACTCACTGACATAGGTATGTTAGTTATTTAGTTATGTGCATGACTTCTCAACCTAAACAAGTCAAACCAAACTGCAGGCATACAAAGACGGTACGGTAGCTCTCTCGCTGGTATGGTCATGTTGTTTTGGGAGTCACTGGCAATCGACCTATTCAGTCGTTAAGTTATAAACATGTTGTTACAATCTGAAAGTCCCACAATGTCAATATAAGATCGGAGCAACAAAAGATGTGCAAATGTGTACGCAGCGCATGTATTTAAATTTTCATCATACAAATGGATTTTATATGAGTTTAATACAAAGCTTGAACAACAAGACAAAGGCATGTTCAGACGAATACAATAACCCTTAAGACATAACAGCAGTAATAATAAAAAATGAAACATTTGAATGGTGTGAAGTCACGGCAACTTTGGGCTTGCAAGCCCTCATTTCATTTTTTGCTGCCCAGTGGCTGTTTAGAATGAGAGAGAGAGCTTTGTGTTATCAGAAGTGGTTTTCTCCTTTGCAAGACGCTGGAGAGCTCAAAGGGGCCTCGTGTGTTTATTATGCTATTGTGGGGATTTTGTCTGCTCAGTCTAGGAACATATTAGGATTACTGTGTCAGTGGACTCGGAGCCCTGAGCTAACCCTGCACTGCTCACAAATTAATTCATCAGATTTTCCATCTTACTGTAGGTGCAGCACAGTTGTTCAGCAGCACACTGGAATTCTGAGAAAGTCTGAATGGGAAAAATGTTGCAAGTCGCTGTAGTTGTTTTAATGAACTGAATGACAGAAGGCAAATGGAAATATTTGAACGATTGAGACGGGTAAAGAGGCAGCGCCTGACTGATCTGGTTGGTGTAGGGATTGAAAAACTCCAGGAGAAAGATTAAGTCTTACTGATTGAACATATGCCAAGCGCCATTATTTGTTTAATGATGCTTATTTCCATTTTCCCATTTAAATTCAATATTTGTACAGCATATTATACAACCATTAATTCAGCTTCAGTTTTTTATGTTTTTTTTTTTCAACACTGCAGCACAGTATACAAATATTAGGATGGTTTGGTTTTGGTTCTGTGCGTCAACACATTCGATTTGAAATAAAACAATGACCACGCAGGGAAAATGCTGATTCTCAGCTTCAATTTGATGGTGTTTACATGCACAGAAGATGAACTGTGCAGGAATCGTGGCACTTTCGTATGCATTTCCCCCCCAAGGGTGAAAACTCATTATAGATGGTAACAACCATCGAGCTAAAAATAAGCACCATGCCTTTTGTTATTGTTTGTTAAAGACTTTCTGACCAAACTGTTTATTTTCGTACAGGACGATTTAATACACAATCAGTATTTCCAAACCCATAGCTACATGTCTGAAAATAAATTATATGAATGATAATGGTAACACCACTGATAAATGGTACATTTCTAGTTGATTAATGTTAATAGTTATTTGACTGTTAGCAAACAATGCAATGTTTTATAAAGGGTTATAAGCATCAGTTGTTACTTTACAATAAATGGTTTATAAAGTATACACAATAGCATTTTATCACACCCTCCCTGCCCACATATTGCAAACTTAACAGTCTCATTTTTTTATTGCAGACATTCAGCCAAAGAAAATGTGTAGCCTTCGAGCCCGAGCTGAGATAACCCTGATAGCCTCACTGTGAGATGATTTGAGTTAGATTCCAATATTTGATGTAACTTCTCCAGAACCTCAGAGGTCAACGTTTTCTCACAAGCTGAGTTTGACTCCTTGTGATGAGTAAACTGATCTTAATGTGTTAATGGTGGTAGAAAGCCACTGTAGCATAAAAATCCAAATCTGACTTTGCTTCTGAGATGCATCATTGGTTGAATGTGTTGCAGCCTTATGATACAGTACAGTCAGTGGGGTCCCCCGATGAATACCCTATACCTAGAAAAAGAGAAATGCCTGGAATGTGCTTTTATGCAAGGACTCGTTGTCTACCCTGACGTGTTCCTTACACCCACGTTGTGTGTGGGCAAGTCCTGCACAAGCATCGTCTGCTGCAGATTAAGCAGCTGTACAGTACATTTTTCGAAATCACTGTGAGAATGCCATACACAGGCAGCGGGGAGCTTTTGGCCAATGCCTCTCTGTCCAGTGATTTGCTGAAATAATTAAAGTGCCATCAATATTGATTCAGATGATCCGAGGAGAAAGAAGAAGAATCGTATCAATCCCTTGCCAACATGAATCGCTGTAAAATATACAAGAGGACACAAAATACAACAAGATAACACTCGGCACAAGCTGCCTCAGCCTTTTCTGCTGAAGCAAATTTGGGATTGTTACTGCCGTAATTGTCCCGAGGCATCCACAATCAGACACTAATATAGGCTAAATAGTCAGTTAAAGATCCAATAATGACAAAAAGCTAATGACTGTTGGCTCCTTTTCCAAAAGCAACTTAAGGCTAAGATGATTGTAGAACCATTTGCCTTAAGCAGAAGCTTTATCGATCGAAGTACACAAAGTTTAGCTCAAACTTACTTTCACCCTCCAAAATCAAATAAAACCCAGTAGCCCTGTAAACTCTGATAAACTGAAAGCTCTCGATGCAAATTGGCCAAAGATTTCAAGACGTTGCTTATTACATTTAAATACTTTCAATGTCTTGTTGGTTTCATTTGTCCTTGTATTTACTTGTTTTATTATTCGTGATACACTCCTCCATGCACCTGCAGATGTGGCCTTGCCCTGTCCGTGAAGAGCCATAAACCACAGCTGTTTGTCTGATGTATCTTCTTTCAGGTTTTGTTTTTCGTCTTAGACAATGTTGAGGGCTGAATCACATTACTTTAAGCTCTATTAACAGTGCAGTCAAAATATCTAACTACTTATCCAGAATACCCTTGAGCCAGACAAAGCGTTTTGTGACTATGACAAGCAGAAACTATGAGCTTTAGCTGCCTGTCTTAGCTGTGTCGTAACTCCATTCTAAACATTTTTATATGGTGATTTTAAAGTAAATATGAATAACTATATATATACATATACATATTTATGCATATCTGCAATTGATTTAATGTGATGAATCTTTGGTTGTCCGTTAGGCAGCCAAATTGAGGAAAACTGGTTTACTAATATAAAAATCCCAGGTTACTTTAGAAATATTAAAACATTTACACTTAGTGGACGCTTTTGTCCAAAGTGACTTATAGTAATTCATACATACATACACTGGTGGCAGTGGAATCTGCCATGTAAGGTGCCGCCCAGCACATCAGGAGCAGTTTGGGGTTCAGTTTCTTGCCAAAGGACACTTTGACGTGCAGACCAGGGGACTCGAACCAGCGACCTTCCGATAACAAGAAGCTGGCTCTACCCCTGAGCCACAACCGCCCTCCAAAATGAATTGATCATCTTGTTCAGCATCATGGATACTGTTTAAATGTGTGTGTTTGTGCCCTTTTAAAGAAAATTAGCTATAATATGTGTAAACACATGCACGTATTTTCATATTTCTATGCATGTATTCAACTGTAGAAAAGTCATATGTTTTATTGAAATGTGTTTTGCCCTCTTGCACACTGTGAAAAGCACCTGCACATATGCTGACAAACCGATACACCCACATATAATACATGCAGGTGCGTTTCTTTGAGTCTCATTTGTCACCTGTGGAACCTCCAGTGTATGGCTGACGTCTGTTTTGTGTGTTTATTATTCTTTTCCTCATCCCCTCTCTCTGCCGCATGCTCATTAGTATTGGTGTGCTGGCATTAATTTCAGTGGGGCTCTAATTTGTTTAGGCTGTAGGTAGGGCTTGTGGGAGATGGATTCAGCTGTCACATCACGGTAGTGGTGGTGTTAGTGATGTGTGCTGTCGCAGGGCTGATGTATGCTCAGGGGCCAGCAGGCCAAGGCCCAGGGGCTGGCTGGCTCTGCCGCTCTGACGGACGACTGGCAGGCAGCTCGTTAAGAGTGGCCCATCATTGACGCAAGGTGAGAGGGACCGCGACTTTGTAACAGTGTCTTGCCACAACATTCTCATAGAATACCTTACAAGAGGGCTGCCCGAGAGGTACAACAACGAGACGAATATGATACTGTGTTGATGCAACATTGCAACTCAGCCCTAACATCAGGTTGTAATGAGGAAAAGTAGATTCCATTTCACTTGCAGGGGTTAAATCAGGCTGATAGGCAATTTGGTGTTTATGTCACAATAATGTGGAAATCCATAGGGTCCGAAACAAGTAGAAACTTTCATGAAGAACATTGTGTATTATCGATTTGGGCCTTTGTCAGAACATATAACCGTTACTTCAACTTACCACTCATTAAACTGCTGCTTAAGGATGCATAATTGCACAAAGCAACTTCTGATCTTCAGATTATTCATATGAAGCAATTTGATGATATATCGCCCTCTGTGGGTCCATTTAATTGTTTTTTTTTTATTTTTAGGATGTGCTTTGTTGGTCTGTTGATATTTCACTTTAGCCCCGACTGAAATCTCTCATCAACTGCTTGATGGATTGATTAGAAATCTTGTTCAGACATTCATGGTTCCCAGAGGATGAATCCCAAAGACATTGGTGATCAACCTGACATTCCCTCTAGTGCCACGAGCAGGTCCAAGTTTTCACACATGTTGTGACAATCTCAACATCTGCATCTGTGGTCCCCAAACAATGCTCTGTACTGATTAGCCAGACTTTTATGTTTGTTGCTGAGTAGCAGATATTAGCATGCTAATACCCTTAACCAAGATGGTCTGTACACCTGTTTAGCATTAGCATGTTAGCGAATTGTATTGATTGACATTAGCATTTAGCTTGAAGCACTGATGTGCTTAAGTGGTCAAGTTAATATAATTGATCAGGTTTCAAGGTAATTTGTCAATGAATGAAATAAACATTTGTCGCACATTCATGCTACACAAACTTAAAACGTATACATATGCAGTTATTTCTATACATTTATTTACATTCATTGCTAGGTTAACAAGTATTCACCAAGGAAATAATTCTGTAGTGCATTTTATTTATATGTATTAACAGCAGCATATTTATACAGCCCTATATCACATATCACAACATACACAAATTTACAAAAGAGCTCAACGAAAATCACTATATATACTAATAACAGATGTACTGTATTATGTAGATTGTCAAATATAAGTGAAGAGTATGGTTCCAGGGGAATGTTAAGCAACTCGTTCATAGAGGTAGAACCTTAGCCACAGGACCTCCTCTCCAGTGTGGAGACCTGGCTAAAGAACACAAACACAGAACAGGCAGGCACAGCATTTACACACACACACACACACACACACACACACATGCACATGGAAGGGGAAGGACAGAAGAAGAGAGAGAGGGAGTGCTTTCACGCGTTGACCCGCTAGTCTGGTTTTTCTTAAACATATTCAATGCATTGTGGCATTTCAGAGAGGCACTTGTTCAACTTTCTGCAACACCTAAAGACAAGTTTCCTTCCCTTCAGATTTGTGTGGAATTGATCGCTCAGCCTGTAAACATATCCAAAGGTTTTGAAATATATGTATATTGCTTGGTTATGTTCATAGTTATAGAGAAAACATTATGTAACGGGAGTAATCAATTCTAATCAAATGCTCTCTTGCCCAAAGCCTGCATGTTTATATAATTCAAATGTTGAGATATTTTGTTGACATATGACCTCCTTCTTTAGGCCAGATTGGCACTTTGTTTCACTCAGTATTAAAGAGAGAGAGCCACTGAAATATACAGATGTCCATTGTCTCTGAATTACAAGGATTAGGCAGAGAAAGCTGAAATGCAAATGTGACTTGGATAACTGCAACCAGAGGTCACTTCAGAAAGTCCCAGCCTATGATCAGATAAGAAAAGGCCCACCATCCTTCTGCGCCATGCGTCGAAATTGGATTACCGTGTCTCAAAATGGAGGCTGTTTATCTTTCATCCTTGCTAAGACTTGAAGTTCATCCATCAGAAAATCAGCAGCTTCTGATAGCTTGAGCAGTCGGCTACCACATCCACCTACACCACCCTCTCATCAGTCTGGAGGCAATGAGTCACACGTAAGGAAGAACTAGTGAAGCAAGAGTAATTTACCATAGTGCAATACGTAAACACATCTCTTGCAGTACACACACACACACACACACACACACACACACACACACACAAACAGACATACAGATATACTCTTTGCTCTCTCCCAGCCTCCACTCGATCCCCCTGGACTGTCCTCAGACATTACTCACTGTCTCCCCAGCTCCCTGTTGCCTAGAACCCCGCTGTTTTAGCAGCTGGAGAAGTCGTACAGGGGTTGTTTTCATTGTTCCATTCTTCTCTGACTCTTGGCTTTATTCTGTGGTGAAAGTCTTCTCACAGCTCTCGGCGCTGCCAGTTCTATTGTCTGCTGGAATGTGTGTGTGTGTGTGTGTGTGTGTACTATGTCTGTGTGTGTGTGTCAGTGCTGGGTTTAGAAATGCTCAGGTGTTTTGCTTAAATTGAAGTTGAAGACGGCATCAGAGCCTTACGGTGACCGTAGCTCCAGGCTTCCCCTGAAGGCAGGTTTACGTGGACACTTACAGTTCAGCCGGCATGAGCGAGCAGCGCCTCTGGCTGAACTGAATGCTTATGATGCTTATTCTTTTGGGATGCATCCAAATTCCCTCAGCTTTCCCCACACTTGTGGTTTTTAGGCTCTTAACAGAACCATTTAATTATCTGTGACCAGAGACACGTTGATGGGAGAAACCAAATGAGTTGGGTAAATTTTAATCAGAGCCACCACTGTTCACCAAAAGTGTAATAAATTATGTGTGTCCTCTCTTTGATTAGTCATCATCGTTTATTCTCCCTGTTGTCATTAGGAATAAACACTAAGAACAGAGTGGGAGGAATCCCTCCCACAACATATCCATCATAAACTGGATGCCATTGTGCATCAATGAAATGAAATACAGTATCAATGATAATCTCTTTTCCTTTGTAATATTAAACCACCAAAATACATTATCAGGGCAAAATAAAAGTTATATTTCACATCCTACTGTTGTAAAGTGTCTGTTTGTTTTCTCCTGTTAAACAATGAAAAAAGTCAGTGGGACCTACATTTTTATGTTCAACATCAATGACTTTCAACTGTGACAGACAAATAAGGTCCCAAATTGCTATTTCCGGTAGTTTCTCCGAGTAGCCCCACTGTAGATTTATAATAGAACGTGATACCAGACCCAAAGATGGTGCTTATTCAGTCCAATGAGAATTTCTCACCTGGAGCAAAGACCAAAGAAAGATTTCTAGCTTACGGATTTCCTTCCTAGTCATGTCTCCCACTGGCCCCGCCCACGACTTCACACTCAACCTACAGACTTTGCTTTGTGATGACATTACAGATTTTTAAATTTGCTTTTCTCAGCTTGAGAAAAGTTTTACAAAATAAAACCTGTATGGATCAAATATTCATAATAGAATGAGTCATAACTGACCTTGTTTGCAGTACAAGGAGTCCCGTCAACAGTTTTGCAGATGTCGCTTTTATAACGGTGCCCTATGGGAACGGTATTTTTTGGGTGGCAGGGGGAATGTTCCGCTGCTACCATGAATGGTCACTGGGAAAAATTGGAACCAAGGCTGAAACTGCCTTTGTAATGTTCTGTAGACTTGGTAGGCTATATTTAGCCACTGTCATTGGTTCTTCCCCAGGACATGTCTTGAACATATTTTGCCATGGATGTCCAGGTTTCTTTGGATGTGACTATGAATTACTGAAATATCTGTCAAGCCACGTTTTTCTTAAACAGCGAAAAAAGCAGTTGAGAAGTGGGCAGCTGCAGAAATTTATAATTGCATATCATTTTGAGTGTCTAAGGTATGTCTAAACAAAAAATGCTTTTTATGGCATCTGCAGTTTTGACTTAAAGACAAAACTTCAGCATCTGTCACCACTAAGGCAGTACATCTGCAATCAAGCTGTGATGCTGTTAAGTTTCAGAGACACTGTGGGCTAGAAGAAATGCGATGATGCTGGGGGTCTCTGCAAACAGCCTGTTTAGCAGAATTCAAACAGACCTTGTGTCACTTCTCAGCTGCTTTGTTTTCCTTTAAATTATACAACAAAACCAATTTTGAAGCTATTTGTAAGTGAATGAGTTTCATATTACAGCTTGAGGTTTGAATGATATCCAATGGAGAGACAATCTCATTTGCAATCTCAGTAAGACGACTCTTTAAACCAATTCACTCAGGCTCAGAGACTCTGAAGACCTGCAGACACGTCTGATTCTCATTTGATGGCAGTACGCCACAGCCGTTTGGAGCTGCAATTCAGCCCCACTTCAACTGTTCACGTTGTTTTCTTGGCACACCTGAGTCCTCAATTATGATGCCTTTCCACAGGCTGAGTTATCTTATGATTGGAGGGAAACTGTACAGCGTGCATGCATATCCCATCCTAATTCAATCCATACTGAGGCGGTGGATTCTCACAAACGGACGTGTATTGATAAAAAGCAGATGTTTTTCGTGTAAATGAGAAAGACAATCCCGTTTGGGGAAATGTGGCAACGTTTTTAACTTTCAGTTTTATGCAACAAAATGGTATATTGCAGTATGCTTTATATTCACCTATACCATATGGAAGTATGTCCCCTTCCATCTGTTTCTTCTCTGTGTTTCTATTCTTGTGGTTTCTGTGATTATAAGATTTCCTAGTAGTTTTCTTCTTTTCTTTTTTTTCCTTTCTGGAAACACAAAGAAGTATTTGTTTTGCAACACAATAGATTCTCTATTGGACACTTTCACCACAGGTATGTCTATTAAAATGCTCCTGATGTGCCTGAACGCAACAACTAGGATTAGGACGGAAAGCATGCCGCTTTAAGAAGAAAGGACAGGGCTTTTGTCGGAGACACTACTGTCATGCCTCCTTACTTTAATACTGCAGCCTCTAGGATGTTCAAAGCCGTTAGAAAGCTTGTTGACTTTGGGGGTGATGCTGTCCAGAAGTGGCTGCAGCTCCTCTGGTGGAGGCCTGAGGGCTTTGTTACTGATGGAAGAGATGAAGGGGCAGCCTGTTAGCCCCTCGGATGTGGACAGCATGAAGGCAGAGAGGAGCCTACCTGTTGACTGCCTGGACACAAAAAGAGTGTGTCATAATGGGAACATTACATTGGGGGGGAGTAAGGCTGGACAAATCTTTGATGACCTAAGAGATGGGGTCTCAACGGGAGACCGTGACAAAGATGCAGAGAGAAGTGACGGAAAAGTAGCACTTTTAATGATGTGTCTCAGTAGAGGACACTGGGACTGAGATAAGCAAGCATATCTTCTCTGTGAAAATGAGGAAGAGTATGAAACGAAATGTGCCGAACAAAATCGCTGACGTTACAAAATGCGGGTCTTTTGTGGTATTTTCTTTGTATGCATTCCATAGACTGAGTTTCACTGCGGAAATGACATGAAGGCTCATGTGTCCCTTTCTCCCTCCCTTTACTCAGAGTGCTCTGGACCACTGGGCATGGAGGGCGGCATAATCTCCAACCAGCAGATAACGGCCTCCTCCACCCACCGTGCTCTCTTCGGCTTGCAGAAATGGTACCCGTACTTCGCGCGGCTCAACAAGAAGGGCCTGGTCAATGCCTGGACTGCTGCCGAAAACGACAGATGGCCTTGGATCCAGGTAAAGAACAGCCACAGGACAGGGGACACGCAGAGCCAGGCCAGGGCCAGGCACGACAGCATTAAGACACAGTCACACTCGTAATGATAGATCGGCTTTACGTTTGATTTACATTTATTTCAGCTCCCTAACGTGTAACATCATTTGGTTAGTATAAATTGGTGAATGTGAAACTGCAGCTGCTTAAAGTTTGGAGTTAATTACTGCTACTGTAAAATTGATGCCTTACTTACTGCTAATAAAGAGCAATAAAAAGTGTAAGCAGGGGAAAGAACAGATGCAGGTGTAGTCAGGTGTGAGGAACACTGTGACAAGAAAACTGTTGTCATCTAGTGGCTGTTGTGTCTCACTTAAGCAATATTACATGAGGGGGCGTGCTTTAACCTCATTTGAGCACAACAGTGATGCCGTCACGACCGAGGCGCTGACATTAATACTTTCTAGAGATGGTGAAATTTCCCAAACTGAATAAGTACCAAACATATAAGGGAGAAAATGCTTAGCTAGCTCTGTCTTTTTATAACTAAGATATAGCTGACTTATTTTTTTTTTCCGCAGACAGATTTAGCTCCTACATCCTTGAACTTCTAATGTATAAATTGAGCTAGTAGAGCCGCTCGCCCTGCTGGTCGGCACAGCTGATGGAAGAATGCAGGAGCGTCTCACATCAAAGCTGAATAGTTATTAAAAACCTAGACGTGATCATTTCCAAAAATTCACAATGTGTTTTTATTGAACAAAATATTTATGCTGCAATCCACATTTGTTCGTAATTTTCACTGCAGTCGCAAAACTGTTTGCTTTCTGACTTTGTGTACACACAGTAGGGAAACACCTGTATAAACGCGTCGGTCTAGTAGCAGTCAAACAGCACCATTAATGATTCATAAAAGTCTAATAAGGTTAACTCGTTAATCTGATGATTCACTTAACATTGTATAAATCTTGTTGATGAAGGTTCTCAGTCATCCAGGTCATGATAATTCGTGCTGTATCGTAGGCAACTGGACTTGTTTCAGTTTCACCTCTCATCCAAGAGGCTTCTTCAGTTCTGAGGCTTTTAAACTCTGTGTGGGAGTGTCCTTACAGAGTCGTTAAGGACACGTGTGAGCTCTGAGTTTCAGAGTCGTTGCTAGGGCTAGGTGAGCCCAGGTGTGAATGGTTGTTAAGCTGTCTGGGGAGGGAACTAAGTACGAAGTTCCCTCCCCAGACAGCTTAACAATTGGACAATTGGACCACGACACAGCACTTAGAGATGAATAAATCTGTTTTGAGAGCTCCTGCAAATGCAGTGGTCAAGTTCTGAAATTGTATAATTAATGTTCATAATTATCAAAAAGCTGATATATATCCAAACAGTAGGTCGTGGCCTCAAAAACATCCCACTCCTGGATTTTTTGACAAATTGCCCCCATTGTATAACAATGAATATTTTGCTCTCGCTCTGGCAACTAGTAAGTTGAGCCGCCATGCTGTTTTGAGCACATTTGAATGTCAAGCTGACCAATCAGATTGTGTGGTCAGAACTACTTGTTGTATGACTTGTGTGAACGGTAGCTCAACCGTGTCATCTGTCTTTTTTTTAATTAAGTTGTGAAAGGCGCACACATATAAGTTGCTGTATTTTGTGTCATAAACTGAGTTTGTTTCCCTCGCAACACAACTACGCTGCACAGCGTTCTAATTATTCAATGCACTGATGCTTTGTGTGATCTTATGTATATTCAGATCTGCAAATCACTACGCTGTCAAGAGAGAGATTCGATGTATCATTTTACACTCAACACTCACGGGCAATTTTGCCTTAATTGACTGTTATCCACAAAAAAAGATTGAATGCAGTTTAGAAATTGAGTGCCTCTTCTTTTGTCCCTTTGTGGTAAGTGTTTTGGAGACCACCCAGGGGCCCTCATCTAAAACCGCTCGATGAATTCTGAAATGAAAAGAAATGAGATGTTGACAAGAGCAAAGCATTGATACAAGCAAGTCTTCTCTAACTTTGGCTTTGTTAAAGTCGACTTTCATGCTGGGCCAATTGTCGGCGCTTACTGTCAAAGATAGACGGATCAATAGGCTGCCTGGTGGTCCTGAAATATTGATGCGCATCATGTTTGGGCCGGTTTTAATGCAGAAAAAATCTTTAGAAAATGTGTACTATTAATGAAGCTTAACCCTGGCATATATGGTGTAGTTCTCTTGAAGTAATTGTATTGGAGCTGCTGCAGATCCCCTACCTGAAATGAAGTGCCTCGAGTGCATCAACACAAGACCTTTGTTGAGCTGATTGTCTAGATTTATGTTGAGTGAATAGTCATATAATACATATATTTAATACATCATTAGCTCGTGCTGAAATATCTATGGCACATAAAACCACGGTCAGATGAGCGATGATAACTCACAGGCAGAAAAATAGGTACACAGTATAAAGAGCAAAAGTAATCAGTTATTTGGCTTGTTAAGTAATTGAATATCATTTTTTTTCTTTTCGTTACATTTCTCTTACTCTTGAGTCTCCTCTGTGATCAAAATGCCGACAGCAACCCTTGAAACAGAGGCTGTTATCGGACACATGAACCGTGAACAAAGTATAATAGAAAAACATACAACGGCATGACAGCGTGATGGAGAAAGTAAAGTTGTACCTAACAACAAGAGAATCGTGAGGCAGGGCAAAAATGGATTTGTAAGAGAAAGGAAAAAATGAGAGCGAGTCGGAGAAGCAGTCGACATGAGTGAGAGAAACGGAGCCTGGCACATGGAGAGGCAGAGGAGAACGAGACATAAAACATTCAGGCGGTGTGTTTGACTTTAATGATGCCACGTGGGATGTTGCGCGGGATGCTGTAGGCATTGTGTGTTTCTACAGAGGGCCTGGATAATTGGGACGCGAGTACAGAGGTGTACAGTCGTGTCAGTGTTTTGGGATCATGCTAAGAAGTCAGTGCTTTTGTACTGCAAGGCAATGTGGAGTGACTGTGTTTGCGTGTCAGTCAGGTGGAACAGGTTGTACTGACAGATGACAACCCTATCAGGACGGGGATCCGATCCGTCTGGCGATTTAAAAGGTTTTCTCTGGTGCAGTTTGTTTCTTCGTATGTCAGCCGGAGTCGGCTCCCTCACCCTAAACCGCAACGAATGCATCAAACATAGAGCGCCATACTTTGAATAATACATCAGAGAAGGACGAGCAGCACAGTCACTGTATATGTGTTTGTTTGTGTTCATGTCGGTTCGTATGTTTGTGAAGTGTGGGTGTGTGTGAGTTTTCTGTTGTTCACACATCTGTGTAGTGCGAGAATATCAGTTTTCCACAGCCTTGCCACGACTAGCTCACACATAAAATTGCATTTGAACACTCAAGGGAAATATGCTGCCAGTCTGACCAATATCAGCAAAATATAGCCCCAGCTGGCTAAGTTAGCGGACTGGAACAATCCAAATCACTTGTGAAGGCTGAGGGGGTCTGTGCATAGTTTAAGGGAAGATAAAAAAAAGCCATCTTGACATAACGTTCAAATGCAGATCTCCATCAGTGTGCCCACATTTGCCGACATGTGCCGATATGTATTCAGGATGCTCCTAACAGCTCACTTCTTGTGCTCAGACTTGTCGGCTAGCCTACAAGTAAGGAAACACTTAGAAAACAGTCACATTTGAGCATAATTAAATCTATAAATCTAAAACATTGTCTTAAGAAATATTGCGTTTAAGAGCAATTTGAAACCGTTAATCACATTCTTCACCAAATCACCAAAATTGCAAATGCATAGATACATCTTAGACACAACAGTTAACAAGTGTTGTCAACATTAGTAACTGATGCTTATTTTTAAAGCAACAATATGTAGAAATTGACATTTTGCACGATTTGGCGCCCCCCAAAGTTTCTGAGTGCAACACCACTGTCGTAAATACAAAACCCAGGTCTGTAATAGTTTGTCAGAGGTAATGTACTGTAGATGCTAATTACAGACAAAACTCATTGCCTCATAATGTTAAAGCAACATTTGACAAGGAAGACATGGCATTTCAGTGCAAATGATGTCAATATGTATTTTTAATTGTGTGCATTGATAAAATGATAATGATACGTTGAACAAAACTGGTATTTCTGATGCCTTCTAGCAATGTTAAATTAAAAAATATCCCTTGTTAATATCAAACCTGCTCAAACTCTAATTCTGTATCTGTCTGTGGAGCTTTTCTCTTTTTATTCTACAGCATCCTTATTGCATTTATTGAAATATTCAACTCTACAGTCTGTTTTGTGCTTTGAGATGTGACCCTGAAAAATGTGTTTCCATCACAGCTTTGTCAGTGATTGCAGCATGACTGCAATCATTACAAATTAAATAAAGTCTTTGTAAACGTACACTGTGGTACAAAAAGAACATTACTGCACAACATTTTTTAATTGAATGCTCTCAATTTTCCGAGAAAAAATGTGACAAAAAATTCAATGCAACCACTTTATGACTTCCAACTTTTACCTTTACTTTATTACCAAACAAATGTCTACTAAAAGAACTTAATCTGTCTTTTGCAGCGGTCTAACAGTTGTGACCACCTTTGCTTAGGTACAACTGCTTCTCTCACAGGGATGCGGCTTCCTAATCATGGTTCTGCAACAACATCTAAGTGATGTTACAGGTCTACACTTTAAAATCTCTAACATTCACAGCGCACCTTTACCAATAACATGATTGCGTATGACTAACTGTGAGGTGATCATTTTCACACAGGGTTCTTGATTGAGCAACCACTCTTACAAAGATTATTTTGTCTGATTTTTGAATAGTAGGGATGTTAATTAATCATTAATTGATTAATCGCCGTTGAGAATTTAACCAATAAAAATGTTGACAATCAGAGGCAGGCATGAATACAATAGAAAGTATTTTACAATAACAGATTACAGAAACATGCTTTTATATATACATGAATCAGTGAGGATTTCTGAAAACCACTGATACATATGAGAAGTAGAAAAGAAGTCGGGACATCTCCAGCTGTGTTTGTGGCAGCCGAAGTTGGTATTTTAAGCCTAAACAGCATCTTGATTAACTTTGACAGGTGGTTTTGGAGCATACAAGTCAACCATTTAGCAGGAAAAAACAAAATGCTGATCTAATTCGAGTTTGTGCACACGTGTGTTATAGAAAACGAGAGCACAACGAGAGCGATAAGGCTGTTAAATTGTGTGTATGTGTATCGGAGTGTGTGTATGCTCCAACATGCTTTTTTCCCATAGTGCCACAGGGCTCTCTGCTATTTTCAAGGACACAGGGCAGTATAATTGTTACAATACTGCTGCAATTCCCTCAACAGTTCTCATCTCAGTGTGTAATCAACAGAGGATTTTTTTTTCTCGCTTTATTTGCTCTTGACCTTTTGTGTGCGTGTTCTTGTGAGGTCTTGCTTGTTGGTATGATTATATTTGGTCATAGTTAGTGGACTTGGCAATATGGACTGGAAGCTATCCACTGTGTGGTGTGTTCCATTTCACCCAAAGGCTGTAGCTGTAAATAAATGTGTTTCACCTCTTTGAATAAGGCTTAATGAGCTCTGTAGAGGATTTAATGGTAAGTTTAAAAAAGCTGCATCGTGTTGTGCTTCATTGTGGCTTTCAGGTTCTGATATAATGTGTCATCAGTTAGTGAACCAGTGATACATACATTTTCCAGCCCTGTTTGCGGCAACAAAACCAGGTGCTTTTGACGTGATGTTGGGACGTCTCCAGCTGTGTTTGTGGCAGCCAAAGTTGGTATTTTAAGCCTAAACAGGATCTTTGATTAACTTTTACCAAGTAGTTTTTGTGTCTAAACCTATAGATCATGAGCACAGCGCTGTCGTAACATAAAATTGAAAAAACAGTCCCTCAAAGAAGCATTGCAGCAAAACAATCCTCTGAGATGAAGAGTTGAGGTTTACTTTGTGTAAGGCCTGCAACTAATGACTTGTCAATAGTGATTATACTAATTTTCTCAATTAATTAACTGCTGTCTATCAGATGTAAAAAAAATAATTCTCGAGAGAGCAAAGTAACCTATTCAAATTGCTTCTTTTGTCAAACCAATCTCAAATCCTTAAAATAGTTAATCATTACACAAAGTGTATGACAAAGAGAAACAGTAAGTAGTCATATCTGACTATTTCACAGGCAAATCTAGGGAAAAAAACAAACCTGAAGGCAAACACCAGAAACATGTTCCGAACCAGACTCTGCACATCTTAACACAGCCTTCTCATTGTTACTCATGATCCGCCTCATTTGAAGCACAATGAATTATCATTCTGAGCAACCAAAAGTATAAATAAACCTGTTATCTCAAAGGACCAATGGGAAATAAAAGATATGTTCGTCGGGGGGACTATGACCGTAAATAATTGATCTTAAAATTACCTTAGAAAACATACCAGCGGTGCTTGAAAATTGTGCTTCTTGAAGGTAGTGTGTGAATTACAGCTACAGGATGCATGCTGAACATTTTCTCTTTCAGTAGTCAATGTTCAGACAAGTGGTGTTGTCTTTGTGCTGCAAATGAAGTTAGAAAGCAGACACGACTTGAGTTCTTTTCTTCGTGGAGACTTATGCATTCTACCCAGAGCACTTCACACACGAGATGCTGCGTGTTTCAGGAAAAAGGAAAAGGTGAATTGGTGAAAGGGTAAGAGTTCATTCTGAACTTTGCCTACAGTGTTCCTTGGAGCTCGCTTTTGCACGAAGTCTCTAAAGCAAACTGAGAGAGTGCAAACAAATGCCAAGGATACACAATTCTGCAACTTTGTGTGAATTTACAACCCTAACTCCGGAAAAGTTGGATCACTGTGCAAAATGTCAATAAAAAAAATAAAATGCAAACAGCTTTACGAAGTGTTCCCAAGGCTAATGTAGTAACATCCTTTACACAATCACCTCACCCTTGTGAACGTCTAAGCCTCTCCGCAGATGCTCCGCTCATGCCCAGTCACAATACTATCACCTCCTACCAAGAACCTGTTTACCCGGGAAATGATTCAAAAAGGTTTTCTTGCGCTTTCCCCGACTTCCCCAGTTTTGTCGCCCCGCCCCAACTTGTTTGAAACATGTTGCTGCCGTCAAATACAGAATAAGTTTGTATTAACAAAAGTCAGTGAGGTTGATGATTTAATGATAATGGTTTTGAGTATATGTCAATAAGGATTATTACATTCTCTTTTATTTAGTTATTGTTTTATCTAACTTTCTTTGGAATCAGGCTTGTAAAAACAAAAAAAAAAGTTTAGACATCTTTATCCCGCACATTGATTAGGCTCTGCATTCAAATATGCATAGTGATCATGCTGATTTTCCGTCTTAGTCACGGTAGATTGGTTGCTTTTGTGTCATCAAAATTTGGGTTAATCTGACACAATGCATTTAAGAATTATGGCAGTGTTTTGGGTCATGCAAATATGTTATGTCCTAAATTTAAAGTGGAGTAATCACTGCTTCACATTTTAGCTAATTCTGGCGGTTTCGGTGAACTCACTGAGGCATCCTTCTGGGAGATATTTCAAACGGTGCCTAACTCAAATAAATAAATGCATCTCTATTAGCGCTGAGGTGACGGACGTATGTTTCTGAGTGGTCATTAAAAATGTGAAGGATCACCCCAATTACCCCGGCAGTGGCCTTTTAGTGACAGAGCTCCTAATTAGTGTGAGAAGTATCTATCTCTATGGAGAAAACTGAGGAGGGCACAGAAATGCTGCAAATGAGAACGTGTGGGTCATCGCAGCTCTGAGGCTATAACAAGGGTCCTTATGTATAATTAACTCGGTACGTTGGTTTAAGGATGTTTGAGAAATATGTGTAATTGAGTCTTGTCTCTACAAATGGAAATTAGAAAGGAAATCCACGCTGCAATAGAATTATTTAACATTACCTCATTATTTTTTAACAGTTCAGACAAGGCTGGTGAACATAAACAGTTATTTTCTTTTGTGCTGGATCCGTGAGAGCCAGAACTCTAATCTGTAATGTCCTCAGGAGACAGAGTTTTTCATTAACCAAAAAAAGGAGAGTATGACTCAGTGGGCTTAGACTTTCTGTTTGAGCTTTTGCTCTCAAATATTTTACTTGTAAATTGCCTTATTTCATAGTAATGCTAACATCTCTGCACCGGAAAATGAGCTCAAGCCCCCAGAATAACATCCTGAATGTGCTCACATTGTCAGTAAGGTTTCTCGAGGATCAGCTCTGAAATGGTTCATGTTCTTAAATAGAAACTCAATTCAGCTTCACAAACTTAATCTGAAATGCAGTCTTGTTTGTTCGCAGTATCACATGAACTTGTTTTTTTTTCTGTCTGGAATACATATTCTTATATAGGAAACGGGAAGAATAAATATCCAACTCATAAGAGTAGAGTCTGCCTTTCTTTTATAGGTTTGGCCATTCTAAGTTAATGGTCCTTTCCTAAAGACTTAGTCAGTACTGTATTATTGCCACCCTTCTGTTCCCCGGCTATGGAAGACTAGACAGCTGTGTTTTTATATTTTGCCAGAAGGAAAGCTGGTCGAGCCAAAGTGTCTTCATTTCTTGAAAATGAAGCAACTTGGAGTCAACGTGGTGCCAAAATGATTAATGAGGAACTGTCATCACTGTTTATTTGCTTTCTCTTACTTGTCGCAGACTCTCACAAGTGTAACCCAAGTAACGAGAAACAGTAACCCAACGCAACACCACTCCTCACTCAACACAGTCTTCCACATGTTGTTGATGTAAGCTGTCATCATCAGACGTTAAGAAAATTTGTAACTAGAGACATTATTTTAAATAAGCTCCCCAAAAATACAGGGGAGTGAGCCATTTTATTTTTTTTGTCATCAACCTGCAATGGTGGGTTTAAGTCATAGAGTGTAGAGAAACACGGATGTCACATGTAAAATCCTTCATCGGTCTCCTGGGCTCGCAGCCATTGTGTAAAAGCAGGCTATTCAATGGGCAAAGACATGGGAGCGTGGATGGAGATGGGGAAGCACCAACTGCTTTGTATGACTGCTTTGAAATGTACCGCTCTTTATCCTTTGATATTTTTTAATTGCGTCCAAGTTATACAGTGAAAGACCAATAGAATGACGTCTGGGAGAGACGCTGGCCCTTTATAGAAGGATCCTTTAGGAGCTATCATGTGCAGCTATTAGTAATGATGCATTGTCTTCAGTTTCGGCCACTTAAATGTTAGGTTTAGCACAAAGGTGAGGACCCAGATGTAGACACAGCGGCAAGCAGGTGTAAAAACAAAACAAAAATAAGCTTTGTTAACAAAGTCAGAATCCCGAAAAGTTGAAATGCAGACAATAAAATGCAGGTGACAAAGAGGCAGGCAACAAAAACAGGCTAAACAGAATCCAAGAGAACAAATCAAAAAGCCACAGAGGACAAAAACAGCTGAGTGCACATGATGAGCAAATGCAGGACCAGGGAACAGATACAGCAAATGCACAATGTGGACACCAGAGGGAAGGGACGATAACAGACGAACTAACAAAAAGTAACGGGAAAAACAGCGGCTTAAATACACAGGGACTGATCACACAGGTGTACCCAGATAGAAAGGCCGAAAGAAGACAAAGACAGGAAGTGGAAAGTAAAACATGCCACATCCGGATGCAACCTACAAAATAAAAAGGGTATTAACGGAATTAAAATCCAAAACCATGACACTTAACATGAGTTAAACATGCACATATTAGAACCCCCCCAAACTGGCTAAACCTGCTGTTAATCTGTGATAGGATATATGTAGATGTTATATAGCTATCATGCACTCTATCAAAGTGACCTGTCAGTCAGAAACATCTCAAAGAAAACGTTCAACAGGTGTGTGCTTAGATAATAACAATCCTTCTTTGTGCAGCGCAGGATCTATGAAAGCATTCATCACTTCCTTAGCTTTTCTTTCCCTCTTTGCTTTGCATTGGCACCGTATTGACAGTCTGCACAGCTTTGACAGACTGGATCGGGAGCGTGAGGATTGATTAAACGTTCCATTTGATCACACGCTTTCTGAATAAGATGGATGGCCCTGACAGAAAAGATACAAGAGAGCGAATTGATTCCCATGACTTGCATGCAAGCATTGCCTGTAAGCACACAGAGGCCGAGACGCACGCACTCAAACTTTCCTAAAAATGAAGCTTTGATTTCATGATTATGCCATTTTTTTTTTCTTTTTTGGTTCCACAGATTAACCTGCAGAGGAGAATGAGGGTCACAGGCCTAATTACCCAGGGCGCAAAGCGTATCGGCAGCCCCGAGTACGTGAAGTCTTACAAAGTAGCCTACAGTGACGATGGGAAGACCTGGAGAACATACAAAGTCAAGGGCAAAGACGAGGATATGGTGAGACAAGCACAGGTGTACACACCCACTGCCATCCCTGCACAATTTTACTTCAGCCACTCACTCCATAATTTACAGACAAAGACACACACATGCCCCACACTCACACACGTGCAGCGACGAGAGACTGTGCACTCAGTCAAGGGCAGAGTGGAGGACGTGATGAGATGGCTTTTTAATTAGCTAGCACACACCGGGCCCATCTTGCTGCCCCTTACCCCCCTCCTCTTTTATGACTTCTAGATTGAATTTTTATACTATTTGGGGATGAACAGCCACCAAATAGGCCACACAGCGTTCTATCATCCCTGACAGCAAACCACGGCTGTCCTCCATTCAGCTGAGCTCCAAATGACCCCGAACCTGCAAACCTCTCCTCGGATTTATTACATGGACCAATGAGTCTGGATAGTTGAATATTCTGTAATGTTAGACTTGTTTGTTGTTGTCTGAGAATTAGGCACACAAAAAGCGTGATTATGTGTAAAAGTGTGTAGTATATGTAGTATTTTTTGAGGTGGAAGTACAGTGCCTGTGCTGTACCTGTACAGTAGGACCTGTCAGTGTGTTTGAAGAGGTAACACACCCGGATCCTTGACCCAACATAAGTTATTTATTTATTTTTTTTTCATATTGACATCCTGCTACCGAGTGACAGCTCCTATCTGCTGCATCACATGAAAACACACTGTTCCATCTCCCCCTTACTTTGTCTTCTCTGAAGCCGCCTCTCTGCACTCCACACATGCAGCGCATCAGTCACTGGAATCAGCGAGTTCCTGTCAGACCATCTAAGGTCATTTGGATAAAAC
The DNA here is from genome assembly GCA_039737535.1 of Lagodon rhomboides. Lineage (NCBI taxonomy): Eukaryota > Metazoa > Chordata > Actinopteri > Spariformes > Sparidae > Lagodon > Lagodon rhomboides. Next base: position 12,078,526 of record CM077791.1, read on the forward strand.
GCTCAGAAGGTATAGCGATATAATTGGAGCCCTAATTTAAAACACACCACTGTTCTTATGAATTACGGGCTCAAATGGTGCAAGAAATTGTCTATTTTTCCCTGTAATTCTAGCTCATTGACCTTGAATGACAGCAATTTGTTGAGTGTGGAGTAGACACTAGAGACAGTGCCGAATAGACTAGCCACATTACAGCAAAACTGATCTGCTTCCCCCTCCCCCCGTCTGCTGTTATTTCATCCCCTCCAACAGATTTTCAGAGGAAATGTGGATAACAACGCTCCGTCAGCCAACTCCTTCACCCCTCCTATTGAAGCCCAGTACGTGCGCATTTACCCCCAGGTCTGCAGGAGGCACTGTACCTTACGCATGGAGCTGCTCGGCTGTGAGCTAACAGGTGAGAAAGCCAACTGCTGTCTTGCATGGACATGGAAATTAGGGTTGCTGAAACAAGACATGATGAAAAAAAAAACATCAATTAATAAAAAAATGCGATGCAGACTACACATGATAAAGACACCTCTACAATTCTGTGGTTTATCAGTCACATGTGTAAATTACACTGCAGACCAGAGTCTCGCATTACATACACTCATCTATCTCCGCTATGAAATGTATCCTCCTCGCCGAGCTGCGTTATTATACACTACAGGGCTGTGTTCTGGTCACAGTGAACAGCTCTAAGTGTGTCAGTTTACACCTGTCATTATGTGCCTTGACATGTGTCTCCAGTCACCACTCGTGATCTGATCTCGGGTCAGCGCTTGAAATGCAAATAAACACGTGTGCCGCTGGGACAAACAAACACAAGGGTTTTTTTACTCAAGGAAAGACACTGCTGAATATATAACGCGTGCTGAATTCACAAGAAGGCCCAAATTAGTAAGAATTTCTCATAGTCTGTTCTTTAACAAAGTATATAAAGTTTCTCCTGGATCAACAACTCACAAAATTGAGTGATTTTTTAAGGGAGTCTGGGGCATTTCTCTCCCTCTTCATCTCCTTGCTGTTATTGAGTGATAGTTGCTGTAACCGCTTTGACCTTGTAGTATGTTGGTGTTCAATTTGCTGACTGCTATAGTGCAAAAAGGTTTCAAATTGTTGTGACATGTTGTTCATAACTATTATATAAACGGTTATCCTGTCTATTTTCACTATGACGTCATTATATAGACCGACCTCTCAGCACCCCCGACTCTGACTGATTTCCGGCTTCCCTACTAACTTGAACATTGCAAATATTCTTTCGACTTCATATTTTGAACTTGTGCATGTCCCTGCGCAAAACTGTAGACGTATTTTATTTTGACAGTGCATGTTTCATATTTTAAGTTTAGTCTCCTATTTGTTTTATACCTCTTGCAGTGCTTGCTTTGTATCTTTCTGTATATTTTCCACCTACCAAAACACCAAGACAAACTCCCTGTGTGTGAAATCCTATTTAGCCGTAAACCTCATTCTGATTGTTTGTGGAGGGGGAGGAGCTGTGCGATCAGCAAGGTTAGAACAAATCTGTTCGTCTTTGTTGTTGCCAGGCTGCTCTGAACCACTTGGGATGAAGTCAGGCCACATTCAGGACTACCAGGTCACGGCCTCCAGCATCTTCAGGACTCTAAACATGGACATGTTTACTTGGGAGCCTGGTAAGGCTCGCTTGGACAAGCAGGGCAAGGTCAATGCTTGGACGGCCGGACACAGTGACCAGTCACAGTGGCTACAGGTAAGACGCTCTCCGAGCTAAATCTCTTCTCTGTTGTCATTACTGTAGAGATTCCATCAAAATACAGTATTATCAGGAAATGAACAACAGACTGCCAGGCTCTTGCAGATAACTGGCTTTCACTCTGCTGAAGGATTAGCTCTTACCTCCCTGGCATAGTAATTGATGGTGAGTACACGGTAATGCATGCCAATGGATTCAGTTATATTTCGTAGGGAAAGACTTCATTGATCTGCGCACTGTAAGTTGAGAAGAAAATTATAGCTTGAAATCCTACCTCTGTAAGCTATCACTCAGTATTATTCTTAGAAACAATCAGTAATAGGTAGTCTTTCTTTTCTTTCTTTTTCTTTCTTTTTTCATGCCAGTCTTTTTGAATGCAGCACCCACACGGCCTGTGTTGGAAGAGTTTGGCCTTGTTATCCTTGGCTGCAGCCCAGGCTTTTCTATCTCTATGAAAACAGCCAATCTCTTTGTTTCCATTACAGTAACTGATGACTCAAAATGTCCCCTGAAAGGGACAAGACACGTCTCTAAGTGAACATTTACTTTCTGCTTAACAATATGTGAGATTGATGGAGGCCTAGGGAGTTTTAGATATATATCAATCAGAATGAGTCGTGCCCTCACGTATGGCTTCATATATTGGATTTTTTTTTTTTGTTCTCTTAAGATAAAAGGCAGTAAATGGTCCTCGCTTTTAGAGTAAGAAACCACATTTTGCTTCAAGCTGTAAATCTGATAGCATTGAAGAAACTGTGATGTGGCTCATCTTCTCAGGGAATTGAAGATCAGAGGGATTGCTTTGATTCCTTGGCCTTTCTGCCGCAGTCGAGCCATGCATACCACCTCCCCAGCAGTGACACAGTTAGCGCTCCGTAGTCACAGCGACCCGTCTGGCTGTTATTAGATTGGTCGGGGCTCGAGTCAGATATGTTTTTTATTACACTGAAAGCTTTTGCCGAGGGTGAGGGTATGCACGGCGGTGTGGCGAAGGAGACAGGTACTTAGACAGGCCCCATCCAGACCAGGGAGCTCGGCTAAGCGAAATTGATTGCTGTGGGTAAAGGAAAACTTGTGGTCTCATATTACATGCTGTGCAGGCAGGAAAAGAGGAGACGCTTCAGACGCAGTGAGAAAATCAATGGCTTCCTCTGCCAGGGACCATTTCTGCGCACAGAGGCATATACAATATCTGGCTTTTGAAAAGCCGACATTAAGAGTTATACACTGCAGAGTGCTCTCTCCCATTTATACTGATAGAGCTGTTGGAAGTGACCATTTTTTATATTAGTGATCTTCTTATATGCAGTTGTTGAACTCCCACAGTCAGTGTCTTCTTTATGCTGGTTGCCATGGCAAATAATTGATTTTCAGTGACATTACTGAATGACTTTAAAACCTCACAGACTAATGGAATTAATCAGCCCTAATGACAAATTAAGTATTCCTATTAATCAAGACAACTGCTCTGGTGTTCAGTGGACGCAGTGGGTAACTCTTTACAGACACTGAATGTCAAACTGGATAACGTGATGCACAGGACTGGGCAAGATATTTCAGTTAACTGTTGAGTCATGAGCTGACTCAGAGAGCTTGTCTCTTTCGTATCACTCTGAATACTTATTTTTCAAATGATCATTCCAGCCTTTCAACAATATACAGTATAAATTTACATTCAGGCTGTTTTGTCTTAGTTGTACACCCGATTATGTATCCTAGTTGGTGGTCTCTCGTAGTTTTGTAAGAATCACTTCTCAGTTTCAGTTTAATAAGACATTGAATTTCATCATTTGAAACAAGAGATTATACTGACACATTTTTCAAATTATTGCTCATGCCAATCATAGAATTACACAACTCAAACATGCTTTGGATCATTTCATTTTCTAGCAGGCTTCATACTTAAGAATAGAAAGTTTGTGCCACAAAACGTGGTACAATCCAAGGAACAGCACCGAGACGTGGACATGTTTGGGGACTGTCCAAGAGAAAGTTATTCTGGCCTGGCAGTAGATAAAATTACACAGGGAGAATCAGAATCTTTCAAGATGTTTTCAAGAGAGGAGTCGGAGCTGTCAGACTGAGCTGCCAAGTGTTCCAGCTGGCATAAGCTGATTAGTTAATTATGCACATTAACATGTCCACATAGCAAAGAGAAATTGCAGTGACAGGAGCGACTTTTAATTTCACACTGTCCCTCTTAATGCAACACGCACACTGCAAATTTCCCTTAAGTACTGTTCCAAGACTTTTTTTTCTTTTTTTTTCTTGTTTTTTTATAATTATGGTAAACATTCCGCAGACAAAAAGATAACCAAGGTTGGTCTGGAGTGATTGTGTTTTTCATCTCACATCGCTTAATTGTATTGCAGTCAACAAAGCACTTAGCAAGGAGTCTTTCTCCTGAGTCATGATGAATTCTGTATCACGGCTCATGTTGTGGGTACTGAACATGTTCCAGGTGCACTGACAGGAAGTGAAGATGAGGAAAACCTTAAATACGTTTTGTGTGCTTTTTTTTTTTACCGAAATTGAAGAGAACATTACTCAAATCAGACACACCTGCATCATTTTTGTCTTTCCATTCCTCTTATTTTGCTGTGCTTTGAATTTAATATTTCCCCTCTGATGGGCCAGGGTGTTACACTGATACAGCTTTTTATTTAAATGTCTGAAAAACAAATAGCTGAAGCTCTTATAAATAAAAAAAAAAGACATCCAACAGCACATTACACTGTGGATTTAGAGACACTGTTCACCCTTAACAGACTGTGGAGAAGTATTTTTTCGGAAATTAATTATGTATCTTCACTGAGCTTAAGCATTCAAAAACTTGTAATCCTCCGACATCAGGTAAAGGTTGGCTATGAACTAAACATTGGCTAAACAAAGTATTGTTATTCAAAGTGGGTTGAAAAGATTACAGGTCTCAAATTGCATTCTCCCGGGTAACTTTAAACATGTTTTCTCACATCCTTATGAGCTTACAAATCCCTCTGGCAAAGCAGCAGAAATAAGAAATGGTTTTTGAGTTTGCTTTGGTCGGTTGCCATTTTTAAGCTTTGTACACAAGATTAAACTAAACACTAACCCTTTAGTTTAGCTACAGCGCAGTGGCGGGTTCCAGTGAGCCCTAAGCTTGGGCTTCTGGGCAGATCAGAGACTCAAACACGGAGACAAACACTGTATACGAGGTGAAGTTCAAAAAAGCAAAGTCTCTACTGGTGAAACAGGCGGTCGTACACAGGAGGTATGTCCGGCAAGATCAAACAAATCTGGGCAGGTTGAAGGTAAGAATCCAAAAACCAAGTAACATAGCTCAGTCAAAAAAAACATAGAGACTAACACTAGGATGTTACAATGCTAGTGATGTTCATACATCACTTTTTTTCTGTTAGACAGTATCCAAACAAGCAAATTTGGGTTAGGTTAGTGGAATGATTCAAAAATAGAAAGGTTTGTAATACTCAGATATCCGCAGCGCACATATTTGGGAAAACAGAACTCTAAATACTGCACTCCAACTCCACTCCCCCTAGTTTCATCCAGGAGCTTCCCTCACTAGGTTTCTACAAGCACAGCCAGCTTTGTTTATTTTAGAGGTATGAACACAGTGATATTAACACAAGTGCAATATACAACTCAGTCCAAGAAAACAGCCTTCATAATTCCATCACATATCACATATATCTGTGCTGTAAATAATGACAAGGGGGTAGGCTTTCTCCCAACATGTAATGTTCAAATGTCTCACTTGTCATAAATAGTTCAAAATGCGTGACTTTATTTGCAACTTGTCAAATGTGTTTGTAGCCTGCTAAGGTTCCAAAACAGGCCATGAAAGTAATTTGGTTCTGGTGCTTCATTTGTTTTCCTCTGTCTCCAAGGTTTTCACACTCAATTATCTCCTTAAAGTGATGAATTTGTGTTGCGTGTGGCTGTGGCACCCTGATAATCACCCCTGCCTCTGATGATGCAGACTGAGCTCAAACTTATGTGTGGAAACTTTGAGAGAGCTACAGTAGCCCCTATGTAGAAAGCTAAAATGGTGGTATAATGTAATTCAGCATACAGCCATTCTCATCAGTATAGTAGTACTATCCATGCCACTGCTTATCTTGCAAGGCCCGCCCTACCCTATTGGTTGCTTTCGTGGGTTCATGTTAGGTTTAGACATGACTAACACTTTGAGTCAACCGTATGAGACTGTAGTATATGGAGCTCTCTCTGTGTCTGCTTTTTTGTTCTCATATGGTGCTGATACAGCAGTTTATGAGCCATGGTTTCCCCCCGTAAACACACCAAACTCTTCAGCATCCTGCCTGGTCTGCTGCTTTTCCTCGCAGGGGTCACTCATCCTCCAAAGCAGCTCTACACTTCCGAAGTGTCTCTCGGTTAGGCATAGCGGACAGGCCGGATGTCTGAAAAGTGAATCAGCTGATCAGCTGCAGCTTTGACAGCCAAAGAGGTCAGGGTGTTTACCAGGAAAACTGCGATTTACAATCTGGCTGTTCCTACAAGCCAACCACAGGAGAAAAAACAGAGACACAACCCAATAACACCATACACCAGCTGAATTTACAGATAGAGCATACTTGCTAGGCAACTTTTGTTGCCTATTGAATTACTTTTTTTATTTTTTTTTTTGACAGGAAGAACTCCACGATTTTCCTGACTTCTCTTGTCAAAAAGAGAACCACGAAGCCCTCAAGTAGGGCGAGTCTTGCAAGAAAAGCGCTGGGACCTGATAATAACATTGTCAATACAAAAGTCATTTCTGTGCCAAATACCTGTATATGATACATGTACATGTAGTTTCATTTATCTGCATCTTTAGATTCAGAGACAGGGTTGACGCTGATGAGTCAAAAATATATGTTAACATTGGATTACGCAAGTGTATCCAACTATTGTTTGGTTTGATTTACGCTCAGACCTAAAGAAAACACCCAGCTGCAGACAGAATTTTACAGTTTTTTTGACTGAAGTCAGTGCAGTAAAATCGCAGGACCCCAGGAACTTGAGTAAATATAATCTAACATATGCAGAGCAGAGCCCACATCACAATTAAGCAAATGACTACCTTGAGTGTGGAGGTTTGCACAGGCAGATGCTGATGAGGTAAACAGTGGCAGCTTAGCAGCTAAGGCACTGCATGCGCAGGGGGGAGAAAGTGTCTCTGCTGGAACACACGGGACCAAGGAGTAGCACTGTGGGGAACTATAAACCCCAGACAGAGGATGAAGACAAGTGTAGAGACATAAGTAAAGTGAACAATCACAGTTAAAGCTGTGCCAGGCCTTTTGAGTGCTCCTGTCAGTGTTATTACCCGAGCATCAGTTTAGCTGCAAACATTCCATGATTGCCTATATCAAATTTACTTTGACTGACAGTTGGCTGGAGCGGCGTACAAAGCAATTGAGCTTATGGTTATTGAGGAAATTATGGTACCTTCATACTGAATGACTGCCATGATGGTTAAGGTAAATCAATAAACAGTCTCTGCATTGATGTCACTTTGCTTTGGCTCCACAGGCAGCCTCAGGAGTCCAGGTGAATGATGTGAATTGCCACTTAAGTGTAGCTTTTGTGGTAGAAGTTGGCAGTCATCGGAAAACATTGCAGCTGTTTGACAGAACTGGGTTTAGGCCATTTGTTTCCTGACTTTGGTAAAAATCCATCCGTACACTACATGGCTGCCAAAGATGATGAAGCCCAGCAAGGAGGTGGTCGAGACACAGCATTCACACTTTTTAGAATTTGACAAAGCTGATTCTCCCCCACCGAGAGAGACCTTGGAGTTATGTTTAGCATGGTTGTGAAGGGACTGGCAGGAAATGATAGTGTCTTGAAGACACACAAAGATGAGGCATTATGTCATGAAGACCATTGTTGTTTCATTCCCTGAACACAGCAGGAGGGTAAGAGATCTCAGATGGTGTCACCAAGTATTTTTTTGCTTGAATTACCATCTTCCACTCATTGCCTCTCTGAATGAACATGAAACAAAGACAGGCTTGAAAAGGGAGATAAAAGGCAAATGGGTTTTTTTTGCTACGATGTGGCTGTGCCTTTCTCAATATGATTCTCCATGGGTATCGAGAATACAATCTGGAAGGAATGGTGCATGGCAGAATGCTATGGACTGTCCTGGGTAAAAGTGGTCGCTAAATGCTTATTGACAGATTGGCAAACTTAAAGGGCAACCTCACAACATTTGCAAATTAAAGTGTGTCTACAGGTGCACTAAAGAATTTGTGAAAAAAGTAGGCAAGTCCTGTGTGGCTCCAGAGGAGGCTGCATGTAATCTGATAAATTGCCTCCAGTGTCGTCGAGGAGATAGCAGAAGATATTAGTTTAGCAAACGTCAGACAACTAGCACAGTGGTGCTGGCTATTAACTAAGAAAGAAGTGTCAAAGTCCCTAAACATTGTTCATCCAAGGCACTGACTTCCACTTGAGTTCCCAAAAGTCAAGAGGATGTAGGCTACTGTATATAATTTATCATCCAAAGCTCTAAGAATAAAGCACTCATTGGACCCAAAGTCTACTAGCACAAAGGGTAGCAACCCTTTTTTTGGATTTCCAGCAGACTGAATGTCAGAGTACGGTCTCATACAGTACAAACAGATCTTCAGATGGATGCAACTCGGCACTCGATCTGGAATAATCGATCTTGTACTGCCCAGCTGCTTTGGGTCACCTTCTCCTTCTCACCTTGTATCTGGAGTGACAGAACAGCCTGTGATTGGTTGATTTTGCTTAACTGAACAGAGAGAAGGATATTTGCGTCTTCCGGATCCATGGCTCGCTGACACGACATGCATATGTATGAAATGAGTTCACAAATAAACACAAGCAGTGGCAAACAGTCGCAGACTAAAATACTACAGCAAAACTAGGCAAGCAGAACAGAACTACTGTGGATTTAGATATGCACAGACATTAAAACAGTGAAGCACACAGGACCAAAGAAAACAGAGACACGGGCAGGTAGATGAAAACAAACGAGGACACACTTTTTATTTTGCAGAGAGCAAATATTAAACTGAATACATTTTGCAAAGAGCATTGTTTAATGGATTTCACTTTTAAGTGTGGCTTTTACTGTGCTTCCGGTCCCTTCATTTGAAACAATAATAAGCTAAATCTAAGTAATTGTCACATTTCTGTAGTGGGGCATGCTGTAAAGCTTGCAACCATTAAGCTTGTCTTTTTTTTTGTTTTTCACTTGGTAACACAGAACGTCCATTATAAACCACGTACAGTACATTTCATCATATATATACATAAGGATATTAAATAATAGTTATTGGAAGAATTCTGACCTATATAGTTCCAAACCTTACATGACGATGAGGTTAAAGATCAAAACAGGGTAAATTTGTATTGTGGGCTTGTCAAAGAAATCAGTATTTCCAGCTAAAATGGTAAATCAGCGAATGAGTCAGGTACCTATTGTATGTTTCAAAGGCTTTTCATCGTTTTCTCCTCTGTAATTAGTTTTAATTGTCTTTAAAGTGTTCATCGGCCGTAAGCATTTTTGAAGTATTCACAGTGTTTCATGTTGTTGTGTAATTTGAAAGGTCCTTGTAAAATACAATTGCATAGATGAATACACTACAGAAGTAAATTACCCTAGCCGTTTGGTTCCTAAAGCATCAATGCATGTCGACACTTCACAAAGAGGATTGTTCCATGTGGAGTAGAGGCTGGAAGGAACAATAAGTAGACGTAATGCAAGATTGATTCCCGCTCAGTGCTTGTGAGCATGCATTCGTTGTAATCAAACCGGGTATTATCATTACACCAATTTTGCCGAGCACAGCCTCCTAATCAAATCGCTACCTCAAATACAGCGCCGTCGACAACAAAGTCTATTCCTTTTAATCAATAGAATTAGCTTGGTGTTTGTTTCATCCATCCACGGAGGAGAATGGCTTTAATTTGTCCCATTGAAACTCGCATCTCTTCTTGAGTGTTTATGCAGCAAAGATGAAGCTTGTCCTTTCTATAAACAGAAAAAGCCTGCCTCGGAGAGAGTAAAGGCATTGTAGCATGAAAGGATTTAAGAGGGATTTTGATCATCTGGAATAGCAATGATCATGTCTTTATTTCAAGAACAAGAGACGGGCACTTCATTGAAATTCGCTTGCATGGGAAAACGAACAGTACGAATTTATCTGAAACTTTCAAGGGTGACATGGCTTCTGCGTCCTTCAAGCTTGATCCCCCCCTGCATTCCCCACTGGAAAACAGTCCCTACATTCATGAATTGCAAGGCAGCATACAGAGGGTAGCGCCGTAAATCCAGCATTTTTATTACTGTCATACCAAATTGATCGGGCTGAAACAAGATGAAGGCACTTGTCCCTGGATATATGATTATTCAAAGTCTTAATCACATTAGATACATCCTTTATTCCACTGCCTGCTCGGCTCTTTATCATTATTTGTCCTACTACTTTACACACAAAACTGAATCAATAGGAGCAGCGCCTGCAGCCAAGTTTTCTTGCCGAACTAATTAAAGGAACAGAATGTAGGAGGGACAGCGTCTCCAGGTGGTTTCTGTTGCAATCAGTGAGAAGCACACAGCCATTTAGCCACAGCTGTGATGCAGAAAAAAGTACCTAATGTATCAACATTAGCCTGAGCGTACCTTCTAATCTGTCAGTCTGCGTCTACACTTCTGCGTATGTAATTTTCACCTTGGCGAAGCCTTCGCCGGAATTAACATGATATTATTTATCCAGCGCAATGTCGGCGGGAATCACACGTTTCCAACAGAACCAACACTTTGTCAGTGAATCTATCAACAAGTTGCATTCCTACATCTATTATCAGCATCTTCTTTTTTCTGTTGTTGTTTCTTTGTAGACAGGATCTGAGCTATGGCACTTCCCACTGATACAAAGCTTGAGAGCCAGGATAACAGATGTAACCATGACTGCATATTGCTCATCCAGCACTTGCTTTGGCTGATGTGCCAGCCGAGTTTCAGAGAGGCGAGATCAAATTTGCACCATGTAGCTGTGTACAGCGTTTGCATGATTATAAGACTTGGCAAGTTTTTTTTTGTTTTTTTTTTAATATGGAAGATCATATTAGGGGAGATTGTTGTGGGTCATTATCCGACTTCTATGGAAAAGCATGTCAGATGGGACCCGTCTGATACTGGATTTCTAACTGCTGGCTACCCATTTAGAGACTCCTTCATCTGACATAATGTGTTCTAATTTGAACAGACATAAATACAGTATGTTGGTTCAAAATGTTTCCTGCAGCTACTGCTAATTCAATCATCTTGAGAACATTGTCCAAGAATTCAAGAAGATTCTTAGAAAGAATCCACACTCATTTGAAAACATGCCTGATTTAAATTTCATTAGGCATTATCGTCAGAGTCTCATTTTAATCCTGTCCAATACGGCTCTTTCTTTCTTTTGCTCTATTTTATTCAATTTCCCTGCAGCTAGTATGCTGATTCAATTAGCTTCCAAATGAAGTTACGGAAAGGATGGTAAATCCGTCTGCCTCCCTGATTCAATTGGGTGGTTTTTTCAGTGTTCCCTCCCTCCAAATCCATGCTTAAATACACGGGTCTGCATGGAACCTGCGTAATGTTGCTCCTTTGTTTTCACTATCCACGGAGGCCATCTTATCCTTCAACGCGACATCCTGATACTCATCTCCCTCTCTCTACCTCTGTCCCTCTCACTCGCTCGCTCTCGGCTAACGGAGGATGCATTTATCTGTTTTATCTTGGGATGAGTGATTCATGAGTCTGCAGCAGCTCCTGCCGTAATCGTGGGATCTGCAGGAAGTGTCAGAAGTGAAGGCAACAGAGCTTAAATCAGTGCAGCAGAGATTGGATCCAGTGTGTTCTGCATATGTATCTCATGGCTTCGGAGTGTGTCTAAGCCGTCTCCCGGCTGGGTATCCCCCATTCACCTCCCTATGTTTAAATCAGACATCTTTATGTTATGCACCCAGGAGAGTGCAGGCTGCACTTAAGCAGCACTGCGACATGCTGTATGCTACAGTATTATGATTAATTCAGAGTAGTCCAGAGTTAAACTATGGCTCTGGAGAAAACTGGGCACTGATTAATTTGAGGGTAAGTGTCATATTGCAAAGACCGCTTATGTCCATAAATGTATCCCTTTTGTAATTTCATAGTTTCCTTTTTATTGCGTGTGAAGCACATCATGTTTTGGGTTTTTTTTTGTGTGCAGAGCGTGTTTGTGTCTATGTGTGCACACGTGTGAGAATTTGATATGAATATTTTATACACCATGTGAGAAGCAGGAGAGGGGAGCGAGGTATGATGAGCTGTAAGTGCAGCAGCCAGAGTCGTGAAGAATTTTATTTTTAACTCACCTATTTTCCAGGACCTTTAAAATCCTGCATCATCATTGTTAGAATGGGAACACCATACTTTAGATCATTAAATCATTTCACACTCGCTTAATATTCCAACGGAGAGCAGCTTTTTTTCCCCCCCTTTTGGCACGAATTACAGATCTGATTTCAGATAAGATCACACAGGGAGACAGACTGCTGTAGATTTTTTGTGTCCATCACATGTTTAGTCACAGTGAACGTTAAACAGAGTGTGAAATCCCACAAGTCCTACAGTGCAGCGTCAAGGCCATTTTTGTACGGATATGGTTCAGAGACCCTCCCTTCACTCATGCTGACACGGTTTGCAACTTGCTGGTTCTACAGATGCTGTTCTCCTTGCTGTAATAGCTCTAAATGATGCAGACCACCATGGTTGATTTCCTTTCTGTTCCTTTTTGCCACGGCCAATTCCCTTCATCGGTTCATGCAACCATTTAGACTTAACGTGACATGCTAACGCGGGTTCCATCTGCTTTATGGCCGTGTGCTCTGAGTGGCCCAATCTAAGGTTGTAATGTCGGTGCTTTAATGCATTGACTCTGATGAAAAGGCCCCCTTTGTTTTGGAGGAAAGAATAGCAATTAGATAATACTTTAATGGTCTGTGCACTTTCTATTTTAAAGCACTTATGCTACTGTGTTGAATTATAGATGGAGACAAAGATGGCTACAGAACAAAAGGCTGACCATGCAGGTGATTGTGATGCAAGCTGTTGCCAGGAGATGGTCACTTTTCTACACAGACTTTATCAAAAACTATAGCGTCTGAAGATATGACGAACCTCCTTTTTTAAAACACGATAGTGTCATGTCTCCATGTTTTACTGGTAAACAGTAGACACAGTGGAGCCCTGGGCTAAATGCTCACTTCAGCATGTTAGCATGCTTACAGTGATGATGCTGGTATAAAAGTATAATGTTTTAGTTTAGTGTTTGATTAGTGCTAAACACAGCTGAGGCAGATGGTAATGCCATTAGTTTTGCAGGCATGTGGTGGTAAACCAAAGCACTGGAAGACTGAACTGATTCATTCTAAAGGGAATGTCTGCAGAAATGTTGTGCCAATCCATGTTGTAAATATTGAAAAAAATCACCAATGAAAAATCACTGGATAAAAGAAAATAATGACCCATTTGTGGCACCCAATAAGAAATCAAAGGATCACCAGAGGAAGTGAGATTCACCCTCGAGGCTCCACTGATCTCAGTTTCATTGCCAAAGTAGTGGCCTGGAGCCACGCTGCTACCATGGCTAAAAATGTTTGACTGCACTGTGAGCATCCTGTTACTGAACAAGAGTTTAATTCTGGTCCTTGCAGATTGCTTAGGGTTATCTACATGCAGGTGTCATTCATGGTGTATTTAAGCATGTTAGACATACTGTGTGTGCTGGCAAGAAGACCGGGCTGAGGAGGAGGAAGGGAGCGGATGTTCATTGCATAGCAATGTCCATGCCCTGTAAAACTGTTTGGCTTATAAATGTGTACGCTTGCCACCATTTTGCAATCCACTGTGAGTCACTGCATAGTGCTTTTCCCTTATTTATATCCCCAGCACTTTGGCTGTAAGATGTGCATTGACCAGCCAACCAGCTGGCTCTCTTCATGTACTGCCAAAACAAGTCATCTTGCGCTGAAACAAAGACATCTATCCTCATGTCAGGACAGCTCATTCCACATGGAGATGTTTGCAGAGTGCATTTGATTCATGTTCCAAATTTACCGCTTTCCAAAAAGATACACATTGCATAGAAGGCTAATTTAAAAAATATATAATTTGTTTAGGTTTATGGTGGCACAGGTCAGTGCCACGCTAATCAGTCTAAGACAACATGATGCAGCCATGAGGAGACGTTCCCTCTGTGACATTACCTTTACTATCGGCAACGCTCCGAGGCAACTGAGCCACACTTCAGACTGTCTGAACACTCCTCTTCCTCTGTGTGAGCGCTCAGCAGGCATTTATACCTTCTGACATCCCACCACCCCCCATGTGGAAACCCCGGTCACAAAAGGTGTCGGAAAGGTGATTCACTTTGTGTGTGTGTGTGCGCGCTCCACAGCACGCGTGCGTCCCATAAGAGCCGTCAAAGGAGACCTCACATTAATTTCAATCGCAGAAATATAACTGACTGGGTCTGTGAACGCGTAGGATTTGATTTAAAGTCCTGCACAACATGGCCAACAGAGGAGAAAAAAGATAAATCACACAACTCTGAGGAAGAAAAAATGATGAAAAAAATAAAGTTTATTGAGAGTTTGTGTGCGAGTGTGTGCGTGTATCCCTGTGAGAGAGCGAGGGAGAATGAGTCACACTGTAGTGATGGAGGGCGATACCGCCTCCTTAGAGAAGGTAAACCGAAAAGTAACATTAACTTGGTCCCACATAGTGTGTTTCCTGACGTTTAGGTTGCGTTTAGTAAAATAAAACGATAAATTCTAAGGTGAAAACTCAGCTCAGTATGTGACTGTAATGTTTATTCTAGCTGATTCTAGTTATTATAACTAATTATCTGTCTTATCCTAAAACTTACACATCTCCAAACAGGGAATTCACTCATACAATTAACTTGTTACTTAGGCAAAGTAAAAATCTTGTATGATCTGAAGTCACACACCTATTTTGAGTTGTTTTTAGCATTATAAAGAAATTGCTTTTTTTTCCCATCAGGTGGGTTAATTTGTGTGTTTGCACCGTAAAACAGTTGTCATGTAGGTGTTACCAAACACTGCCTCATGCTGCAGGCTTCCTGAAGGTGTAAAGGTGTACCTTTTTACATCAGCAAGCTGTTAGCTCTGAGAAATTGTTTTTTTCTTTTTTTGCCAGCAGCTATATATAATCAGTACCCTCGATTTTACATTATAATAAATCATTAGGGCTTTCTTGTCCTACAGTCTATGGAGGGCTACAGGCTGTTTGTTTTCTACAGTAATAAACACAACACACATAATTAATTAATATGAGTTTCAGTCTGATTTGTCTGGGCTGATGTTAATGCCAAGTAGGGCTATAAGTATGCCACACCCCATGTTACACAGTATCCACTTTCATGGTGCTCTCACACACAAAAAACATTAACAACATCTCAAGCTCAGTGAGTGTGAGCGTAGAATTGGCTCAGCAGGCACACCTCCTTGTGTAAGGGCACATTCTTAAACTCAGAAAGGCGTCATGACACAAACAGGCTTTTCTTTGCGCTCAGTAGAGATGCAGTGCTCAGCCATCTGTCTGGAAATTGTCTGCCTTCAGCCTCGGACCTCACTTTTTGGCCACTTTGAGTTTGCTTTTAAGAGGCTTTTCTGAAGTTAGTGTGGTCGCAGCAGGACAGAACGGTCTTCTTCGGCATGTGGCATGTCACGCTATGTTCAGATGTCGCGCAGTCACCTCTCCCGAAACACGTCGAGGGGCTGCGATGGTTCCCATTTTCCTCCATGTCAACCAGCAACAGTGATAGTGTGTGAACATGCACTGGTGTTTTGGTGTTTGGTCTTATTACTCTGTGAACAAATCTCAGGACAAATTCACTGTGGCTGTGGATACTCATTTTCTATCCGGTGGCAAACAACAATAATAATCCTAACAAACATATGTCACATAAATGATTACATGTATAGCCTGTGATAGTGTGTTACCTGTTGTGAAAGTAGCTTTAAGAAGTCAAAGACTGGCTGCTTCATATGTGCCTGCTCCACTGTGCGAATTCTGAAATAGATCACGCTCTGTGCCCTTTGTTTGTTATTTTCCGTCCTGGTCATCAGGAACGAGAGTTAATCTGGTTGAACCATACGGAGAAACGCAGCTGTGCTCGGAGCGTTGACGATCAGGATTCATCAACATACTCCGCAATGTGTTTTGCACATTTACATGTAAATGTTGCAGATGTGTTTGACTGCATGTCTGGCATGTTGATCAATCTTCCTGACTGGACTGAGACAATTTGGTGTTGCACTCCTGTTAAGTGAGGGGAACTCACAACAGGTGGATTCACAACATAAAGTCAGAATCATGCTGAGATATCTTGACTTTTTGGCCCAATTCCAATCCAGCCCAATGCCCTCCCCCTACCCACTCATACTCTGTTTGCACTTTCGTATTGGAAGGGCCGCCACAGTAAGTGTCATTATGAACTTGTTCGCTTTAAGGGGGTGAGGGTTATGAAGCCCTCCAACACTGAGTCTCATCGATACAGGCTTAAAAACCACACTCCTCTCAAATGCAAGGGTGCAATGGAGTAAACGGCGCATACCTGGCTCCATACTGTTAAGTACATAAGTCCCAAGGATATTTATGAAGTCATCTTATCTCAAATGGAAATTTGGTTTGCTATTTTGGAGCACACATGATGGAATTAGAGGTTATTGGAATAAACCTGCTGTTAAGAAAACATTACACATGTTGATTTGATTTGATTCTCTGTGTTTTGCTATTTCCACAAAGACCAGATCAGACTAAGAATTGCAAATGAAAAATGCTTTCTAAAAAAATGCGGCAAAATGAGGGTTGGTTTTTATTTGTTCGACCAATAATCTTTTTCTTTTATAAGTTTACTATATTAGCATAAAAATTGTAATAGAGAATGAGAAAGATAAAATGAAAAGCTTAGAAGACTAACTTAACTTTTAACCATTTTAACTTAAAAGAGTAAAATAGAATGAATTAGAAATATGTGTTTATTATATATAACAATATTAAGAGAGAATAAGAAATAGAAATAAAACATGTGCATCATATGTGAATGTTTCCATTGGAGAAGGCGAGGATGTCCCCCACATAGCAGTGTATTTTTACCCTCCCCCTTAATTAAGACACAAGAGTGACTCCACACGGAGTTGGACTCATGAAGTGGGAGGGCGTTAGTCTCTAGTATGGGCCAAACTGCAATAATGCTGGATCCTACATTTTCCATAATGAGACTCAGTAGCATCTTTTTTGACAAGATCCTCCCCCCATCTCCTTAATGCTCACTTGTTTAAAAACCTCACACCTCCAGGTTTTAAAGCAGGCGTCCTATTAAAGGAACATGGTCTCTTCTCGTGAGCCTTAACCAAACCTTGTGCTGTTAGCCTGATATTTTTCTGTGTGATGATAAAATGTCAATATGTGCGTTCCATTTAATGTTCAGCATCGTCACATGAAGTTGCTGGTGTTTAATTGTGTAGTAAAGAAAATGACAGGAGCAGTGAAGGGGTGTGTTTTTCAAGCTCTCGCCGCAGCTTTATGCTTAAATGATAGCTTCCCTGCTGTGAGGTTGATGGGCCTTTGAAATGTCCCCCTCGTGGCTCTGTGAGTTGTGTACAGGCAATTCTGAATTCTGCTACATAGGAGAACATACAGAAAGTAGGCACACACACACACACACACACACATCCATTTTTCCCCACGGGCTTTCAAGATTAAATGAGTCTTCAACACATTGTTAAATTAGCACAGCTGGAGGGAGAATGTCTGCAGGATGCTATGCATGCATGTGCTGTATTTATTAAAAAAAAGGAAACTGGGCCTCATTCGGATCCTCATAAGGCCGCCTCTCACTGCATTCATCTCTTTCCCCTGCGTTGGCAAAGCCACTTCAAACAGGGGCTACACACCAGCTCTTCTCGTCTTAATGAGCTGGAGAGATGAGTGTTTGCCTGGCAGAGGTGCACAAACTTTGCCCCTCCACACGCTTCCTCCAAAGAGAAGTACAAATAAGTAATTGACCCCGTCTTCCTTTTCACTGTGAAGCTGTATTGGTGGGAGAAACTGGAAATGTCTATTAAAAGCTACACGACACAGCAAGTAAAATCCCAAAATTGATTCTCTGGTTTTATTACTTAGAAAAATCTATGCCACCAGCATTCAGAGATTGCAACAAAGACTTTACACACTCCTAGTCCGCCTGGGTTAACGGCTCATGGAGGAGGGAATGGGGTTGAGAGTGCGATGGAGGAAAGAGCGGGAGGTGGAGGCTGGAGGAGAGGCCCTGCTCTAACAAGCTTATCTCGCTCCTTAATTCAGTTTGGGCCATCAAAGCGTTGAGAGCCAGCGTCGCTGGGGGCGGTTGTATTTTTTGACCGCTACCTGTGACAGCAATTACAGGTTCCCCTTCAAGCCCGCCTTTGTTTTTGGTGGCAGACCTGACTGCTTGGGTAGAACGAGATTATACCTCGATGTTGTGCGACTGGAGCGTAATCAAAGCCTCACAATAGAAGGTGTCGTGCCCCTCTAAATCAACCGAGCGGCCCCTGCTACTGTTTCTCTCTGGCTCCCTTTATCCAGAGGGTTGTTGTGACATATTGTCATTTTAACAGAGCTGTTGTTTTAAGTAGTCATATACATTACAGGCCGCCACTGCTGTGTTCAGAAACAGACATGTCCACTTCTTTAGGTAAAGAATAAAAGCAGAGGCTCCAGGAGAAAATTCATAAATAGTGTATTCACAACAAATGAAGCACGCACATGAACTGTGTGACATCTGCATAATTGCATCCCTCTACCACAGCACTGCTAAAGGTTGAATTATGTCTGCACGCACATTCAGTGCCTTTTGTCCTACTTCCACTGCCATAACATCCCACAAATGGGGAGCTGGGAGTTCATCCACTTGGATGCCTTTTAGAAAGCCAAGACTTTCCTTTGTAGTCACTAAGGCATGGCTTTGTCTACATGTGTGTCAGGACCCGGGCCCATACCTGCTTATGTTCCACAGCAGGAGGTCCGCGAGGAGGGAGCAGTCCTCAATGTTCAAGTAGCTGGGAGGAAGGAGAAGTGTTGAAAGCTTATGAGAGATGAACTCTCTCGGTGAACTCATTCACATCACTGCTCAGGGAAAAAAAAAACAGGTTTCAGAGTTTGAAACACATCGCAGGCAATAAAAGTGCGGTGCGATGTGCTGAGATGCACGGCGGCGCTCTGCAGTGTTTCAAGACCAGGGGGTGGAATGAAACCGAGCCATAACTCATGTATTACTTCAGTCCGTTTGCTTATTTGTATAATCTACTCAGGGCTCTGTTTTGTTTTGTCAGAGCGCTGTGACACAGTATACGTTGGCCTATGACCAGGCCAATTAGTGTGATGTATGGTTGTCTCGATGTTGTGTGTATTCAGCAGAATGAATAAATCTTCATGCTGCTCCTCTGTTTTACTCTCCCTGCGTTTCTAAATGTTGCCACTATCTCCCAGTATGACAGCAAAATGCCAAGTCGCACCTTGTTTTTCCTCCTATATTGACTTTGAATTGCTGCTACAGACAGTAGATAAGTGAGATAAGTGAGACAGCTTTGCAGTGATATTTAGGCTACAGACATTTCGAGAGTGTGACAACTGAAAATGCACAATGCTATCAATTTTACGCATTAAAGTTTGTTTACAGGTCTTGGGGATGTAATCTGATATATACGCCTCCACATTTGTCTTTGGACTGTCCATAATGACAGCGGTTTCTCAAAACTGACTGATAACACTGGTTGCATAACATGCAGCTTCTTCTGGAGCCGCAAATGCTTTATACTACCTTTTTCACACATCCAGTGGTACTACACAAGACCTGCGAACACTCTTTAATGTGGAATTATCCTTGAACATGGTCTTTTGTAGAAAGTGAATCAAGTGGGAGGTTATGGAAACTCCACACCCTCTATTTGTCATATTTTGACATTTAGAGATGTTAAAGGTTTTCTGTTGCGAACAAAACAATACGCATTCAGTTTATTGTGCTACAGAGATGTAAAGGTAGGTCTGCAGTGTTGCCATTATGTTGAATGAACTCTAACATTAACTCTAACACCCGCTGCTTTGTGCTCCTGAAAGATCAGTGGGAGTGACTTATTTTATAATACTACCCTCGATGTTCCATTAGAACCTAAGCTGTATTTTTGCATTGAACTGTGCTGACACAGTAGCAACATTAACAACACCCGCCTCTTAAGTTCTGCTTTAGATTGTTCATATACATTATTCATTTGACATAATTAACACATTTGAAACTCCTACTTAAAAAAATTGCACAGTGTTTTGGGTTGAACGAGGCAATGTGCTGGAGCTGTAGTACTTCTTCTTCTCGTCGTCCATTTGGGCCTTCAGATGAACTATGTTTTGAATCTGAGTCCAGCAGTGGTGTGTGCTTTAACTAAATAATGAACCATAATTGAAACCCTAAAATGTCAATAAAAGTACGTTTGTGTTTACTGCCTCGCACCTGTTCGCTGTAAATGGTTTGCAACAAATGAGAGGCTATTAAAAATTAACCCAAATGGAGCAGACCGGGCCTCAGAAGCTGCTGTGCCGTGCAAATTCTGTTTCGCTGAGGCGAGGTTGTGGACTTAGCCTTGTTGTTCAATATTGTGTGAGTAATTGAAACTGACTTTCTGCACCCCGTGTCTTTACAGTAAATCCTCTGATGCCATCAGTAGAAAAAAAGGCTAGGTTGTGAAAATGTAGCATTTCTGACACATTATCACGGCCTACCTGTCTTGAGAATTCAAAATGAACATTCTCCTGACTTTCCCTCTGTTTCTTCCCTCTCTCAGGTGGACTTACTTGTGCCTACCAAGGTCACAGGTATCATCACCCAGGGAGCTAAAGACTTTGGCCATGTCCAGTTTGTTGGCTCATACAAAGTGGCGTACAGTAATGACGGAGAGCGGTGGAATATATATCAAGATGAGAAACAGAGGAAGGACAAGGTAAGGAGCTTTCACAGCCCAAAATACCGTATCATCACAAACTACACGGGTTTAAGCCACATCTACCAACATGTATATTAATAAATATTACTAATCAAATAAAAAACATCTTTATTGTCACGTACACAAAGCAAACACACTGAAGAATACCGTGGAATCATAAATGCATGAGTGTGAGTGTAGGTACTGTGAGTACTGCAGTTTTGAATTATATATCACACTGCAAAGGAAGGATGCATTCTAGGTAGAGGCAGAAAAACACACAGAGGTAAGAACAGAAACCTGACGCAGACGACACACAAGGCAGCCGATGTCAAAAAGTGTTAAGACTGAAAATGTCCATTTCGGGACCTCTGTGGTCCTCCTTCCCACTTCCCTTTAGCATCCTCTTATCTGGGGCTCAAACTGAGCCTGCCTGGTCTGTCCTACTGCCTCTCTCCGGTTCGGGATCAGATAAGACGATGCTGTCAACCTGGTCTGGACAGTGCTATGCTGAAAATCTTGTTTACGGCCCTTCAACAGTGTACGCGTCCATTCCAATCGCTCACGACAGCAGAGACGGCGCAGGGCTGCAGCAGCCTCTCTGCTGATATCAGGAGAGCTGCAGGCGCAGGGTTACAGCCATAGCTGAAGCCTCTTGTCTTTCAGATACTGGTGGCGAGAGAGTTGGTGTTTACTCTTCTCTCCTGCTGTGTTATTGAAAGATAAGCCCTACTTCATCTGCGCATTCATGTACTGGTGATGTGCTGACTACGGAAAATCAAGAAACTGAGATCTGGTGTAATCCAGATGTGTACATTGCACAAAAAAAGGCAAATATTGTAGAGGTGCTTGAAGTTCTTCTGTGTGCACTGAGATCATGGTGTATCTACAGTACAATCTGCTGTGTAATCTCTTCTGTTCTAATCTTGCAGTGCAGTCTCCGTCTGTATCTTGAACATAACTTTATTAATGTCAGTATTTGAGATAATTAAAAGATCACTCCAGAGTTTAATAACCAGCTTTTTAACGGGTGGAACAGCAAATATGCATAAAAGATTTCATGAAAACAAATCTGAACAACTGTGCAAATGTAATTGAAAGGGCTGTGGTTTAACATTATATTTAGTGATAAAGTGGAAACGTCTGCACAGATAATTCAAATCTGAGTGTTTCTGGGATGTTCAGATGCAGAGAGAACGTCTTCATGTCGGGGTGCAGGCTTTTTTTGTAGCTTAGAGGATGAGAATAAACTATTACATGAAACTAGTGATCTAGTTCAAGTTACATGTGAGGAGTGCGAGCAAAGAGCAGCTTTTTGGCGTAGTGTTTGATAAATAATGGAAGACACATTGATTTGAACTAAGCCGGATCAGTCTGTAATACATATTGGCGCGTATTTATTTATTAATGTAAATCTATTTCTCCCACATTTAAGAATAATAATCCAACATGAGAGCATTTGTGGATGGTTTTGTAATGACTTAAAATCCTCAAGTATTTGATATGCCGTCACACTTGAGGTCATAGTTCAGCTGCAGTCCATGACCTGCAGTCTGTGCACATAAAAGCATCAGCTGTGAAGACTGGGCTTCTTATGGGAACTGAGCAGTTTGTGGAGGTTTTGTGGTAACTACAACTGACATTTCAGAATTAGATTTTCCTCTAGAAGGGCTTCTATTTTGTTTGGCTCAGCACCTTGTTGAGGCAAACAATACCCCTCCACGGCCAGATAACATTTTATGCCCTTTTTTCTAGTTGAAGAGCCGGTGCAGGAGCCCACGCCGGCAATATTTTTTTTCCATTCTTGCAGTTCAAATTCCTTGCTTGAGGAGTTTATAATTTCAACACCCGTGATGATCTTTGGATACGGGCCAGTGCATGCTCAGCATGATTCTCACTCAATATCTCTATACCCAGCACTGGAGGACTTGGGAGGCCTGGCACGCATTGTCTGGGATAGCAATGGGAAGGAGAGAAAAGTACGGGCAGAAATTTCAGGAACCCGTCGTGTTTATTATTGTTGTTCTTGAAATCAAATTTTCTGAAATGTTTTGGTGGAAAGCAGCACTTTTGTCGAGCTACAGGTGGATTAAAAGGCTTTTTGAACAGGATACAAGCCATTTCTGTAACCATTTGCAGCCTTCCTTGTGTTGCTTTTGCTGTATAATTCAGAGCAAAACCAAGGATAGGTAGTCAATCTGAGCGTGCGTGCTCTGTATTAAAGGGCAAGCGTGTTTAGCAAGGCTTCTGAGAATGTCAATCAGTTTGTCCCCAGACGGAGCCGAGGGGGCTGTTCAGATGTATGATTCTTCAAGGTGTTTTCCCCCTTCAGTCAGCTGAAGCAGCCATTAATGCTAGAGGACACATTTGGCTGTTGGACTCCCGAGGCTCCTCCTGCCACACCACAATGCTTGACTTGGCAGGGATATACTGTGTGTGCGTGTGTGTGCGTGCGTGTGTGTGTGTGTGTTCCTAGGTGTCTGGTTCAGGCACAGTGGTGGAGGCTTGTAAGTATTCTTCTCAGCTTCCCCCTCCAGCTCCTGTGTGGCAGGGGCTGCAGGCAGTTAGATCTAGATTGAGAGAGGAGGCTCTGTCAGAATACAGATGTTGTCAAAGCAGGGCACAGCGGCGCACGCACAACAGTATCCCTCTACAAAATCCATAGAGTGCCTCGTCGCCTTTCTTTACACACAGACCCCAAATACCTGTGCACTGCACTTGTAACCGAGACAACATAGTCCGTTGTTTAAACATAATTAAAGTGGGATACATTCCGTAATTATACATATCGGCTCGGTTGCATTCCCACGTGCACACCCTTTCCACACCTGGGTCACTGCTCTTCAGAGTCCTGCACCGCTGGATGTCAATATTTACAGAGTCATTTGATGGGGGGGAATCAAGCACAAAAGTAATTGATTTATGTTTAATAGTGTTTCACTCGGACGACATGGGGTTAATTAGCCATTAGAGCCTTCAATTCCCTCCAGGTCAGAGGGTAACTGAATGTTAGATAGCTGTGAATACAATCATCATAAGGTTAACCACTGACGGCCATATTTTCCTTTTCTACAGTCAGAGGAAATGATCAGCTGCAGGGTTTTAAAGCATTTCAGGATTAGAAAAACACATAACTAGGGAACATGTCGCTGGCCTCTTAGAAGAAATAGTTTGGATGCATTTCAGTTTGATTGAGTGCAACTGTCTCTTGTGGGCTGGCAGGGCGGCTCGTGACCTTTTGATGAAGACATGACCGAGTCTTCCTGGTATCCCCCACAGCTGAGGCAGCATGAGGGCAGAGACCAAAGAGATCTGAGCGACCTGTTCCCTTGACCTGTGCAGCAGGTTTATATAATAGCATGGGAGTCTGGCCAGTGTTGTATCTCTAGAGGCACACAAGGTCTTAGTAATGCATACCCAATATTCTACCAGGCCGGGAAAATCCATAGTCGGGAGCAGAGTTGTGGCTCCTGGGTCAGTCTGAAGACACACACACAGATATGTGCCCTGTATGCGTGTCTGTTTTGCGATTCTTGGATTAAATAATATCACTAGGGGGCAATAAAGTGAAATTATTTCAGTTGGCTCCAGTTTAGGCGGGCACCACCAGTGGACTTCAGCTGCAGCACCAGCCTCATTTACACTCTGTTGTATCAGGGTTTTATTTTCTCACTGCCAGACTGGTGCACGGATACAAGTAATTTCTAATAAAGCCTCAGTGTAGTAACAGTAATTCGATCCTGGTATAGTTAAGTCACTTTTTTATGCAGCCATTCTGTAGGTCCTCTCTCTCCATCAATACTCATGTGGAAATCGTCACTAAAGTTTTATAGGACTAAACAAGAGTAGGGTTTTCTAACTTTTTTAGCCATTAATAGTTCGTTAAACTTTAAACTTTCTCACTTTTCTTCACAAAGTTACAAAGTGCTTTAAAGAAAGAAAATAAAACCAGACACGGCAAATAGAATGAGAGTCAAGGAGTTATAACTGATAAATCATCTTGGCCTATTTCCAGTAACAACAGAAAATAGTCAAATTTGGATCCACAGAAAGAGCTCAGAAGCTGTTTTGGCTTATGTACATGTTTGTAACGGAAACTTTGAAATATCACTGGCTTGTCAAAAATTCTGTCAGGGTAAGAAAATATATAGTTTATTTCAACTTGCTGCACAATTGGTCCAATTCTGACGGAATTCGGAAAGTTCACCAATCAAGGCACTGTGTTTAGACCCATTCTGAGTGAATGTGCTAAAGCCTTTAGCTAAAATGAGCTGACGTTAGATATAATTAAATGTAAAAGAATATGAATATCTTTACAACACAGAGTAGTCTCTGAGTGCATCATCCTCTGAGCACCACAGGATGGTGTCTGTAACAAACAAGCTGCAAGAAGAAGCCTGCACTGTCCCTCTGAACTTACTGATATTAACTGACTTAATCTCGCTACTTCAGGCTGCGGCCTACAGCAAACATGTATCTTTTGTTTGTGAACATATTGATATTCAGTTGGGACGATGACATAGCTGGTTAGCTAGCCAGTCCCACTGATGAACATACTGTCAAATAATACTGAATTTACGGTTTGTCAACCGAAGGCGATGTTATTGAAAGGAAATTTTGCAGCTTTCTGTTTTGTGAGCTTTCTGGCAAATAGCTGAAGGGTTCTATGAGCTGAACGGACTGAGAACTAAGGTTTGTCCAACTGACTGGAGTAGTGAACCCTGTTCCATTGCATAAGAACTGTATGTGTGATAATGACTGTTTTCAGCCATTAGTCAAGCCTCCAGATGTTGCCAGGGATACAGGGTTATTGCTTGTAAAAAAAATGAAAATTATTAATGAATGGTCTTATTTTGGTGGCCGTGGCAAGTGACCATGGTTTAAGAAGGATGTGGTTACTCATTACTTGTTAAACCTGCGACCTTTGCTAATGTGGCAGCAAACTTTGTGTAAATCGCTTTCGGAAATGTCAGACAGCATAGTATCCGAGAGCCGGGCTAGAAGTAATGGATTACATCCATTCTCTACAGTAGAGTGGCTGTGTAATTGCCTGTGTTGCCTAGTGAATCAAAGTGACATACAGTATTTGTACACACTTTCTTTCTGCCCTTGAATTATTTTGTATTCTTGTTTGCAAATATGTTATTGTTGATGATACTTTCATCGCCCTGCTTTTTTTTTTCGTCCAAGCATTACTGTCCTTTTATTGTGATTCTTCACATATCCTGTTCCAGCCTGTTTATTTTAGAGACGTCGCCTCTGACACTGTGCCGCTCCCCAGACAATCTTGGAGAGATTCTTGTCATATTTCAATCACCTGCTGCTTTTATGGTCTATCTGCCCTGCCTTTCATATTGTGCTATCATGTGCCCTGGTTGTCACATTACGGTTAAGGCAACACTCTGTGTGGTGACACATTTCTCACTCAAATGTGAAATGTTGCAGTTCTAAAAATACAAGAAAGAGCGAAAAGAAACCAGCAGACTCGTGTGGTTTGCGTTGGGTTTCAAGATGCACGGCCGTCAGTAAGCACCATGCAGCTGGAAAATGCTGTGAACGGGTGCTGAAACAGATGTGATGTGGGCCAGCACACATCGCTGCTGCTCTGTCAACAGTTTTTGTCGCTGTGCTGCCATGAAACAAGAAGCCATACTGCTCTAATGCATACTGCAGATGTGGTGGTGTCCTCTAATACATTACGATTGGAGGTTTTTGTAGTAACATTCAGATATGACCACACAATGCAGAAAAATGATCATATTCAGGTACTCATAAAGATTAAAACATTCATTAGGTTACCTCGCAGAAACATAGTTAGAATATAATTGAACCATAAAATAAAGGACAAGGAAACCTTGAATATTTTAAGCTTTTTAGTTCCCCTCTAAGGACTCTAATGTGGATTTTAGGTTTATAGAAAAGAGCCGATCACATATGGAGAAAGAGGGAGAGATGACAGAGAGGTCAGAATGCCACGTGATGTAGTGTTTGTTTGCTTGTCTGCAGATGCAAATGTTATCTGAGCGCCGCGCTGCAGTGTAGATGAGAAAGACAGGGAGACAACGGGTTTCACTGCCGGAGGAAGATGATGAAAAAGAATGTAGGATGAAAAAAAGGTGGCCTGCACTCGTTTGTGACACGTGAAACAAGGAAAGTAATGAAAGTGTACACCTGTCACATGATTTCGGCTTCAGTCTGCCGTACAAGTAACTCGTGAAAGCACCGAAAGCGACAGAGTAAGGGATTCCAAGAGAGCAGTCATATTAATGGAAACACACATAACACACACATGCAAGGAAAGAGGAGGCAGAGGTCCCATATATCACGTCACATCATTGCATATTGATCGAGGACAATTACAACTTATATGTCCAGCTGCTACTTGATAGCCGGTAATCTCATGAGACGCGCTATTACATCTGCAAACCATATGTTTTATGCTAGAGCCTCTTTCTGCTTTGAGACCTGTGCAATTTTGTGCTTTACTGAGCTTCCTTTTAAATAATGTATTGGAAGGATGAAAGTGGCATTAGGTTCAAAATTAAATAGAATCGCTCTCGGAACATTTCAGCCAAATAGTTTTTTTGTCCAAGCCTAACCAAGTCGCAACCATTTAATGTTAATAACATTCCAAAAGTCATAATATGTCACTCAATGCAAAGCGTTTGCCCGTGCGCTTTATTTTTAAGTCTAACTGGACGTCGCATAAAACCGAGGCTAAAATGGTATATAGGTAGAGCGCCATAGCCACAGCCAAAGCCACTGACCAAGCTGCCAATCTGAGGACTTGGGAATGATTTTGCTTTGTCTTTATTTTCACCATCATGTACTTGACTATCGTATCTTTGTATTTATTTTGTCTTGAGTTTGAGTACAATGATGGGTGAGATCGCAACCTCACTCCGTGTCGGTGAAGTAACTACATCACTGTTTTCTCAACTGTGGTGTAAAGGCGTTTCCAAACAATACGGAAGAGTGAGTGAATATTTTAAGAGAATCCTGAAGGCAACATCTGGTGATCTGTTTACAATAACTGTACATATGAGTGAATATGAGTAAAAATTGCACAGCCCCATTCGTGCAACAGCGAGGCCTTACGGTATCTGCACGTATACGTTCTAATTAGCTCTGCTGCCTCATCATTTACCTGAAACTTAGGGGCATGATTGCATTGAACATTTTTACTACCTTGATTGTGCAGTTTTCTGATGTTGCCACTGTATCTTCAAGTTAATACTTTGTACTGCAGCAATCAGCTTTTTCTTAATTTTTCATAAATGGTCTTTTACCTGATTGCGGTGTAGAAGACAACTTTGTGCTTCTGTTTCACAAGCGCACCAGGTTGTCACTAATACTTGCAGAGGACATTTGGAGAAAGTTGAACCTCTCACTGAGAGGATGCCTGTTGGTTATGAAGCCTTTACGTCCATATGTGTGAATAGGGCATTACTCACTTTGTCTTACCAGTTACTATTGTCCATTTCTATCATCCTATTTGTAAGTACATAAGAGGTTTATGTGAGTGGTTTCTTCCACTTGGCAGTGTACTTTAAATGGAAGTCAACCAGTAGTGTATAATATGGCTTAATATTATACACTACTAATATGGCTACTGTGGCTTAATATGGCTAAAAAGTTTGTGTTTCTCTCCTTCAAATGCTGTGCTGCTTAAAACTTGAATCCTCAAACCTCATTTCTGCCCCTGTGTGTGTTAGGATAAATGTAACGTGTGAATATTTTGTCAAACCACAGCTACTTTCCTGTGATTTTGGTTATTTAAAAGAGAAATAGCTGGAGCTTTTCTCTAAAGAAAAAAAGTCAACCTGTGTCCAACACCTGCTTAGATTTGGGCTGCTGAGTTTCTGTTCCACGCCCAAGCGAATCCCATTACATCCCAATTACGTCGGCATAATAATGTCTGTTTAATTGAAATGATCATACCCTTCAATGGAGCAGTCCCTGTAGATTCATTTCATCTACATATATTTTTTATTCTACTGTCTATTAAGCACACACAATCATAAACCTTCTGATAATCAACAATAGAGTGCGCATCCCACTGTGGCAATTAGCTTGTGGTAGTTAACCTTTTAATTGTTGTTTCAAGGTGTGTCTAACAGCTCTTAAATGTCATTGAATTGTTAGAAAGGAGCTGTACACACTGAAATCTCTCTCTTGAGGACTTGAATGGGTTAGAACGATGCAACTGGATTTTCAGTACTTCATGATGAAGGGTATGCCGGCAGCTGTGTATTGACAGTTCGGTGTTTTTGTCCAGAATGTGTACGACTCCGTAGCACAGTGACTTTTTACGGAGCCAAAACCGGAGAAGCAGGTCTTTTTTTTATTATTATAGCAGCAATTCTGGCTGCTACCAAAGCCTCCCATCTACTGCCAAGGTGAAAAATAAAACACAACAAATGTGAGGGAAAACAAGACCAGCAAGCATAAGGTGCCCATTAATAACACCACTCAGGCGAAACAGCAGCGAACGCCAGACTCTAATTGTGAAGATGGAACTTGCAGCTCTGACAACACACAATTTTCCACAGGAGGAAACTGTTGCATGTTGCATTCAAAGGAGAGAGCTAAGAATAGAGTTCAGAGACTGTACAACGGTTATTGGCAGTGTTTGAGTTGAAGCCCTGATTGGCTGCACTTGATTCAGTACCTGCTCAGGCACGAGGCCTTTCGAGGTTGCAGCACGGAGAAATCAGGCAAGGAATTAAGCATGAACGTTCTCAGGAAAAAGCCATCACAATATGTTTTTGTGGTTTTTCATTTTTCGATAGAGGGTGTCTTCTGAAGCATTTTATTACTACTACTACTCCTGGGCCTTTAATGCCCTCAAATATTGCTGTATATTAGAATTGAGTTATCAGATGAATGTTTTCTCTTGTTTTATGCCTTAACACAAACCGGTTTCTGGTTCTGTTCTGTGAAATCATCTCTCAGAAAAATAATGATTTCCCCATGCTGCTTTTTTTTTTCTTTCTTTAAAGGTATTCCAAAGCAACTTCGACAACGACACGCACAGAAAGAACGTGATAGATCCACCCATCTACGCTCGGCTCATCCGGATCCTCCCCTGGTCGTGGTACGGCCGGATCACTTTGCGCGCAGAGATACTCGGATGCACAGAGGAAGAGTGAAGCCCTTCCCTCCATCTTTTCTCGCCATCGCCCCCCCACCCCCGTCCCCCTTGGCATACTGGAGTATCGCTCCCAGTATTTCAAAAATAAACTGTGCAACCTGTAAAAAGAAATCAATTTCCAATGGATTTTTCAAGAATACGTGTTTGGTTTGTGGTGGGTTGCTGTTTCTTCTTTTGTACAATGATTTCAAAACCGGCCCCTGATCCACTTCTGTCCTTTAGTTTCCTCTTTAAAGCGTGATCCTTGTCTTTTTATTCTTCTCGAGATTTACCATCCTGTTTGGAATGAACTTCTGTAATATATATATATGGGAGGGGTGGGTTGGAGGGGGGAGTGGGGGAAGGGGGGTCTCGCTGTGGTTTTAACTTGTTGCCATAGAAGCTATTGTACAGTGTCACTTTTTAACAAAAGACGTGAAATCTGTCTGCCGTGCTTCATTGGACATGATTAACCGACTTCATAACATAACTAAACTGTCTAAAATACCATGTAGAGATCACACGTCGTCACATTATCAGATGTGTTTTTACTTTGATTACTACACGCCCGCAAGCCATGCTTCTACCCTAATGGACACCGACATTATAACATCAATCAAAACACTATTAATGCTCTTGTATTATATGTAAAAGACTAAGAAACTGCATGGTGCGTGAATTATAAATGTATATTATGACAAATCATTTAAAACCTCCGGCCCTGAGAGCAACGGCTTTGATTTAGGGACCTATTTTTATGTGCATTTTTGAAATAGTTCTGAAACATTACAACACACTGCAAAAAGCTTACCGAAGGTGACCGATATGTGAGCGAACACACGAGCGCTGCAGGCCCACACTGCAGCACAGACACCGAGGCTCGACAGGCTGAGGTGTCTCGATGCTCTCATAAGAGGTTTCCAGTTTTATCTGTATCTATTTGATCATCGCTACACTTTTTCTAAGACGTTTTGGGATTATCGTTTGTGCTCGTTCCTTTTTTTTTTGTATTTATTTTGGATTTATTCGTCTCAGCTGTCGGATGCGTAACATCTCTGTCAAATGTCTTTCTTGTCGTCTTGGAGATCTAAGTTAAAATCAATTAAAAAGCTCAGGATAGATGTCACTCAAAAAAAACAAAAAACCCACAAATGTATAATTTCGGGCCACATATTTAATTATTTTTTTGAAAATGTCAAATGAGTGAGGCCAGTTATTTAAATCATGTCCACGTGTGCATAATTCAGATATCGAAAACCTTTTATTCTCTTTAATCCCTTTGATGTGATAAATTGTTCATTTATTGATTTTCGAAAGAGAGCAAATGTCCAAGATTAATAATATATTATATATGTGTCATTATCTCAAACCTACAATAATAATTAACCGTGGCAACAGCGCAGAGCTCTTAATTAAATACGAGCAGTGTCTTTATTTCAGGGTATCTGGTGGTTGTTGTCGTACGGGACAGGAGATGATATCGTGATGAAATATTAAAGGGAGGGTCTTCTTACATGGTTTCAGGATGCTAAAAATACTTAGACGTATCAGGGTTACAGGGAATGCTGCTGTGCCAATCACGTCAAAACATTCTGTTTATGCAATTTTTTTCACTGTATGGGCTCTGCTATCGGCTGCGTCCTGCAGTAAATGAACAGCGATGCTTCGCTGGCTGAGTACATGGAAGCAAACAAGCACCTGAGGTATCACAGCGGAGCCAAACCTTGCAGCCCATTCTACTCGGTTCAAAAATAGGCCTGGATTACTTCACTGGCTCCCCGCTCTTCAGAAGTTTTCCCAAAGCTCTCGAGTGCTAGAATAAGAGCTGGAGGGAGCCGCTGTCTACTTTTATGCTTCATGTTTCACTTAAGACTCGTCAGCTTTCAGTCACTTAACTAGCCAATCATTTCATATCGTAGGGATGCGATGTATTAGTTCTGAGGTTGCAGCCGAGCCTTAAACACAAAATCTGGTTTAATTTAATGCATCAGCCTTTCCAGATAACGTTGTTCGCCTGACTAGATTTTGGAAATACAAGAGTGCCACTGTTAATTTCCATCACTTTAGATATATATAGTGAATACAAATGTATTGGAAAAACATTTACGGACTTTATTCCACATTGTAATTCTACATTCAAAACGATGAAAAAGCACAGCGAGGCCGTCTGAATATTTTGGAGCCTACTTTGTATCGTCGCGTGCCGGAGCATTCTCAGCTGTCATGCCATCAACAT
This sequence comes from Lagodon rhomboides, assembly GCA_039737535.1. NCBI lineage: Eukaryota > Metazoa > Chordata > Actinopteri > Spariformes > Sparidae > Lagodon > Lagodon rhomboides. Next base: position 12,110,668 of record CM077791.1, read on the forward strand.
GGATGTTGTCGTAGTTGCCGAGTAACCGTACGAAGTCTGAAAAATAAAAACATTTTTCGATTGTTATCTGGATAATTGGAGCTGAGTGTAGCCAGTTGTATTCTGGTTTGGCAAAATACAACGTGATATACAGTACCTGATGATATGGTATACTATAATGGCGCTCATGTGTTTAAAGATAGGGATCTCTTGTGTTATGCTGCCAAACTCGATGTAAGTTACACTGAAAGACTTTGCTGTAGATTACCAATATGTGAAAGTTGTTATTGGTGTGATCAGTCATTCCTTATGTTCATGGACACAGGATGAGCGTAACAAATTATTTCTCACAAACGACTCGTTGTTTTGACCGACATTATTTATCGTCACATAACTATATCTCGGCCGGCATCCGCTCCGATTGATCTCTGCAGTCGGCTTCCTGTCGGCAGGCCGGCCGCAGAGCTCTGAGGAGGTTTGCATGATGTATGAGTTTGAACAGTCAAGTTGTTACAAAGATGTCCACGGGCACATTTTGTTCTTGCATATCATGAAGATCTGAAAGCCTTTACTTTGTACTCACCATTGATTGTCGTGTGCATTGTAAAATGTCATCTCAAGGGGAGCAAAGTGGAAACTCATCCTGTCTTTGTACTTCTGTGTCCACTGTCCACATATTATTTCTTGCCTCCTCGGGTCTGAGTGTCAATCACTATCTAGAAAAACGTATCTATTACAATGCTGGTTAGGTTCAAGCCTGAAGAGGAGAGTGAGAAACTGTGTACAGTCCAAAAAAAAAAAAAAAAATGTGTTGCTTCGAACAAAAGCTCTTTCAGTTTGACAAATAAAAAACATATCTGTGAAAACAATGCGTTTGCTTTGTGTTCTTTGGATGTCTGATCTCTTATTCCAATTATTGCTTCAGTATAAAAGATTATATGTCGATACGGTATGTATTCTTCGTCCCACCTTTCTCACTCTGTCAATCAAGTCCCCACCTCTGCACTTGTCACTTATCTTGATGAGCTGAGCTGTCCAGCTCCTGTAGCCTGAGGCTGAGCTGCCAGGCGTTCGTGCAGCTCTCAAGTGCAGCAGAAAGAGACACCAGATGAAGGAGATTAACGACATTAACCTTTTACTTTAATTTTGTGTTTGTTTTTTTTAGCATGAAACTTATTTTGACTGCCTTTTTTTCTGTTGTTGTTGTAAAAGCTACAGTTACCATTCATTATGTTTCTCTCGATAGCCGAAGCCAAGCTCCTTGTTTTCTGGCCATGTACCCCCAAAAACACTAACAACCCACTTTCACGGTCATGGAAAATCGTGGCTGCGCACATTGTAATAATGAAATGGCAAAAAGGGTTCAAAGACTGGTAGTTTACCCGCCAACTCATTTTGTGTACGTGACAAAAAATAATTAATGCTAAATCTTTAGAGTCCTCAAATAAATTGTGCACTGACCAGTTTCTCTAATAACAAAAAGCTCAAGTGGAGGTTTTTCAGAGTGAACACAGCACCTTTTTTGACATCAGAAAACAATTAAATATCTGACTTTCAAATCAATTTAGAGAGAGAATCTTTATTTATCACACACAATCATAAAATGTACAATGGGCTGGCATTTTAACCCATCCGTGAGAAGTGGTGTCAGCGCCCGGGGACCCACTCCGGATCAGAGCCAGTGGCTTGGTAAAGGGCGCTGACCGGCGAATCAACCTCATATCCAGAAAGCGGAGCACCGGAGGAAACCCACGCAAGCACAGGGAGAGCATACAAACTCCTCATAAAAAGCCAGGAATCAAACCCAGGATCTTCTTGGGGTGAAGCAACAGGCACGTACTGCTTCATTGATTACCTTAAGATGATTAATTAAAGGGAGTGGTTTGACATATTGGGAAATGGGCACATTTGCTTTCTTGCAGGCTATCAGATGACAGGACCAGTGCCACTTTCATGTTTGTTTCGTCAATATGTAACTGGAGCTGTCGGTTAGCTTACAGTAGCTGAGCGTAAAAAACTAGAAACAGGGAAACAGACACCCTGGTCCTGTCAAAAGGTAACACAATCTGCGTCACTGCAGCTCTAAAGCTTTCCTGATAAACACATCTCATCTGTGTAATTGTTGCAAAAAGTTCTCAGTTCTTGCCTGGTGCTACTGGTCCCCAAGCTAAGCTAAATAGCTGCTGCTGTCAGCTGGATAAATACCATTCAAACCTTAGCAAAATTTCAGACCATTCCTTAAAATTTCAATGAAGGCCGGCGTCAATTTGTGTGTAAAAAAAGAGGCAGAATTAGTTGTTATCAAGTGTAACTGGAACTTTTCATGTGCGTTTTGTGTGAAAGCAGCAAAAATCAGACGAAGATGCATAAAACTGCCAAGTTAACATCCGTCATGTCATAACGCCTCTCTGTGTTAGAGACGTACATGACATGTAGCAGGCACTGCTGACGGCCTTAAGCATGTCAACATAATTGAAAAGTTAAATGAATTCATTTGCAGACAAATTAGTATGACTATACCGTAGCCTTGTAATTTAAAGTTTAATTAGTCGGATAAAGAGTTTCTTACAGAGTTTGTTGGCTCTGCACTGCTTGGCCCTCTACTCCATCATGTTGGCTCAGTGTCAACATGGTTTTACCACATTATGCTGCTCTCATTGATTTTCTTTGTCCTGCCATTGCCACTTTCTGTGTCTCTCGGGTGATTTCTAATAGTGGTTGCAGTGGATCAAAGTGTGTGTGGCGTGGTCGACACTGCAGTGGAAGCTGGAATGTCCAGCAATGATTCTGTTATCAAAGTGTCGGCGCAGGGGCAGGTAATTGCTTCGTAACTCAGGTGAAGCTACTTGGCAATTAAAAGCTTATTCGAAAACAGTCCGTTTAGTCTGGTTGTCCGTTCCATTAAAGCTTGATTAGTAAAGATTCAACATTCAAAGTGAAAGTGACCACTTTTTGGTCGATTTGAGGAGAATTATTCCGTCTTTAAATTGATTTTTCCAACGTGGTATTTTACCTGCCTCGGACAGACACAGCACATAAGGTGTTTCCACCTATAGATGCTCTGTTTGGCGAAGGACTCCTACCCTAACTCTGTGAAAGGAAGTGATTTACTCTTTCTGATTAAACAAGATGGATGTGTGCGTCTTAAACATTTGCCAACCTGATTGAAGTTTTCAGCATTATTTCAACTACTGTGATTTTATCATGAAGAGCTCATTTAATTGTTTGAATCAGTTGATTTGACTCTTATTAGTACAGATGACTGGACAGAACTCATAAGAACTATTGTGTTCAAAGTTGTTATATTCAAACTATTAATAACATCAATGTGCAGTGTGTTTTTATTGTACTGCTGCTGCAACCAGCATTTTAAATAATACAGTCCATACATTTATGTAAAGTAACAGCTGGTTTAACTGGTGGTTATAACTTTCAGGGAAACATCAGATGAGAAGTGAAAGAGGAAGGAATTGATCGTAAACGTTACTATATATTATATTTTACATTTACATTTAGGGCATTTAGCAGACGCTTTTGTCCAAAGTGACTTACAGCAGTTCATAAATTCATTCATACACTGATGGCAGTGGCTGCAACGCAAGGTGCCGACCAGCACATCAGGAGCCGTTCAGTGTCTTGCCCAAGGACACTTCAACATGCAGACCAGGGGAAATCAAACCAGCGACCTTCCAATAATAGATAAGATGCTGGCTCTACCCCTGAGCCACAGCTGCCCCCAGACGAACATAACACTTCAAATATTACCTTGTCCGATATGAGATAGTAATTGCCAAATGTATTTGCTTCATTGAAATGATTTACAGACATAACAAACAGTCTGTACCAAAAGATTAGGCAATTTTGTCCATCATTAAAATAAACTGAAAATAAAAAATAAAAAACATCCAAATGACAGTAGATGATGAACGGTGTAGCGTTATGATAACATTGCAGCAGGAGCAGTGCCGAAATTACTCAGAACATGTGGACGATGAAGAAAATCAAAACAGGAACACCTTCTGTAATCCAAGTTTACAATTCATAAAGTAAGGAGGGCAGTGCTGCCTCGCTGCCACAGCTATCTTAGAATGCACCAGGATGCCTTTGTAGCATCCGACCACTCTAACTCATTAGTTCAGAGAAGTTTGACTAAGATTCTGTCTAGACACACGAAAGAAGACAACATCATCTATTACGCAACAAACCAAGCCCAATGAAAAGCAAACAGACCAACAGGTATCGCACAGAGATAGAAAACCTTGAAGTCAAGATCTGTGGCGCTCATTTTTTTATGCAGGACCAAATAACCTATAGATGTAACAGAACTACATTAATACTACACTGAACCAACATTCGGCTGCAAGAAAGAGAAAAAAAAAAGTGGAGATGTGAATTTTTGAAAATGACAGATTCTTCATGCTGGTAATAAGATGACTTCATGTTATTAATTTGTTTAATTTCATCCATTCAGCAACAACTACTTCAGTGAAGGCAAGTTTCCTTATCCCTCCTGGACGTTCAGGCCAAATTTCAACCCAAACCCAAGGGTGTAAGTTTGGTCTCAACTTTGGTGAACATGATCATGATCAAAATGGCAATTCAATTGGCAAAATGGCAATTCAATATTCAATTTTGTCATGTAATTTGAAAATGTATTTGGCAATTGACAATTTAATGTTCAAAGTGGCAATGCGATCTTCAATACAGTTTTGACAATCTCACTGACAATGATCAAAAAGGTCCCAGTGGTAATAGGAGCATTCGGAGCTGTGCCACCCAAACTGGGAGAGTAGCTCTAGCATTTTCCAGGTGCAACATCAAGGGTTTGTGCAGAACCCTCAAATTCAAGGTCTGCTTTCAAATTCAATGCAGGTAAAGCAGGGGAATGAGGACACAGTTTGTTTTGTTTCCTTTCCAGATTGCCTCTCTGTATGATTTATTTAACATCATCTACCACAACAGTCACATGAGCACAATGCATAACTTTTTACCTAATCTCAGCTTTAGTAGTCAGCAAGTAGTCTATGAAGTACTTAGTTCAGTAGCACATGAATCTTGGACTACTTATGGATAATAAGTTTTTTTATTGCACATCAAATTTGGGCGAAATATCCTTAATCTTGTGATCTGGTCAGGATTATGACAAAGGATTACTCTAAAAGTACACAGTAAAAGTACTTGATATTATGCATGTAAGGAGTCTAGGAAGTACTTAGTTCAGTGGTATATATATATATTGGACTATTTATGGAAAACAAGTTTTTATTCCACATCAAAGTTGGGTGAAATATCCTTATTCTTTTTCTGTTAAGGATTTTGACAAAGTAGTACTCTAAAAGTACAGGATTTTGTCCCAGGATTACTCGAAAAGTACACAGTTAGAGTACTTCATATTATACATGCAAGTAGTCTATGAAGTACTTAATTCAGTAGTACACGAATCTTGGACTAATTATGGAAAAAAAAAGATTTGCGCACTAGAACAGAATGTGCGGCTGGTTTGACCAAGCAAACGCGAACCACTGCTGGCTTGGCCGCAGTGCCGTCCTCGCGCTTCCACCACACCGAACAGAGCAGCTCCCGAACTCGTCCGACTCTCTCCAAACGCTTCAGACGTCCGACGTTTTAGCCAGTGTGTGCCGGCCTTTACCGTCAGTCCAGCTATCTTGCAGCAACTCTGGCACACAGCGCGTCTTCTTCACGAGAGGTGACGAGAGGGGCTTTGATACCTTCATGTGCCGAGAACGTGATAACCCTTCAGCCAATCAAATGGCAGCATATCTAAACGTGTTGCCTTGCAGGTTACGCTGAAGATTGCGATGAGAGGGCACGTCGGACAAATAGTTCTATACATATGCTTAATACTACGAATAAGTTTGCAAAGAACATTATATTCAATGCAGTATGTAAAAAAAATAAAAAATAAATTTAAAAAATCGTTATATTAAAATATATCAAAATATTGGCAGGGACAACTCCCTCCCTCCCAAACTTTGGTTGTGACTTGTCCCTATCGTCCCTATGCAAACTTACACCCATGCCCAAACCAGTGAAAAATAAACCATTCAAATACACAGATTCACAAAAATGCTGAAATTCAGCTCTGAGGGCCAAACTTGGAAGAAAAAAAAAAAAAAAACATAACTTTAAAAGTATTTGCAGTACAGCTGTAGGACTTTTTCAAGGTCCCATGAATTTAACAGAAGTGTCAACAGGAGAAAATCTATGATGTGAACTGGGAGAAGTTGATAAAAGTTAACTTAAAGTTGTACACAGATATTTGACACTTTATATTGAAAGCAGCGACAAATAAAAAGTTGTTGTTTTTTTAAATCTTCAAATCGACTCTTGGTCCTCCCTTTAATCCATCTATCTAAGCCTTCCTCTCTTCGCGAAGCAGAGGTTGTGCAGGTCAAAGCTGAAGAAATCCTTGTCAGACATCTCAGAAGAAAACCACGCAGCAGCGGCAGTGGAACTACAAAAGGAAGTCCTATCCGGCGGCTCTGTGGTCTGACCTGAAGTTTACTTGAGTTTACTGATACACACTCACATAGAACACTCACCTCAATGACTTCAGTTAAAGAGTGCAGCGGCTTCTTTAATCAGGGCTTCTTCTGGTTACTAAAACATAACATAGGCCTCCCTGAGGATAATGATGCTAGCCACCTCCACCCATCTGCCAATAACCACAGGTAGACAAACTGAACACCCTCTTTGACCAACCGAACATCTGGACAAAACAACAGCAATCTTGTGTTTGCACTCTGGCAGACTTAACTTGTTACTCTCACTAACTTCCTCACCGCACTAGGTTTTGACATTATGTTTTTTTTTTTCTGTGCTTACAACTAAAATATGTGAACTGTCTCTCCGTTAATCATTTTGTCTCTTCATTCAGTGTGATCAAACACCTTATTTCACTTTAATTTCTTATCTTGCAGTTTTATTAAGAAACTATATTAATTTAATCCCTTATTTAATACCTTATACAAAAATAATTTTAAAAAATCTATGTTGATTAATTTGACAGATAATGTTGTGGCAATACAATTTGAGTGTAAAGGTTTGTTTTTTTTTTTCTCACTGAAAAAAAATGTATAATAGTGTGCTGTGACACGTTTTAGCTTTATGGAAAAGTCGCAGCTCCTTTGATTTGGATATTGCACTTGGCCCTAATGTGATTTCTGTAAAATTGCGGTTCAGGTTTTCTTGCAAAGCAGTTGCACTACTGGAATAATAAACCACGTGGAATCTGCAGAGTTTACAGATTGCACCACATTGTTTCTTTCTCTGTCTAAACGCTCCCACACTTCAGGCGATCGTGGGCGAGGATTTTCGGCTGCAGCTTTCTCTCTCCGGGGTAATCCGTGCTTTGACCTGGCTCAGCCGTGCTTCATGCTCCTGATGCACGTTATGCAAATGGCCATACAGTATTTCTGTAATCAATGATGTCGATGAGTTGCTCCAGTACTGAAGCCTGCGGAACAGAGGAAAGTGACAGAAAGCAAGAAGATGTTTGACAGAGCACAGAATCTCCAACATCAAGGTAATGATTCAGCCTGTTGCATAAAATAATACCAATATAAGTATCATTGTGAGTCTTTTGTTGCACGCATGCTTAGCCCAGCTCCTTTTAATGGCTAAGAAATGTATTTGTCTGTATAGTTTTCACGTTGTTACTGTTTTTAACTTCTTGTTTTCTCACTTCCCACTTTACCACCAACATCCTACATTCTATCTGTCTGCAACAATTTCTGGTTTCTTCATCTTTCTTTTAGTAGCTGTTATTTTTATGCAAAAAGCCACTGCGTATTGTTTGCTGTTTGGACTGGTCTCTACTCTCTACGTTTTTTAATCTCATGCAAAAAAAATTCTCATGCAAACAGTGCGATTCTATTTACTGCGATCAAAAGGCAAGTCCTATTTACTCTGGTGACCTATTGATTAAATTAAGCTTTGCGAACTGATGAAATGAATCGTCAGATTAAAGCATCACAGCACGGTGCAAACCTGAGTCGGAAGAAGGCAAAGACACATTTATTTACAAAAAGGCGGCCTGTGAAGAAAACAAATGTGGAGGTCTGATAGTGCCTCTTTCTTTACTGAGTGCAGAAAACTGTTTAAAGCTTGACTTGTGAGCAGCATGCCCTCATTTAAATACTAGGAATTAGGCCGTTGACACAGTGGAAATGTGTTGCATTTTGAGACAAACTACATATATATATATATTGTGAATGTTACATCATCAACCAATTCAGTATGTTAAAAAAAAGAAAGACGGATAGATTAGTGTGGAAACCCATAGAGGACTTTATTAAAATTATAATGTTTGATATGTGTCCAATACCAGTACCCTTCAGTAATTCTATTTGCATTATCATTTTCACATACTCGCATGGCCATTCTATGACTTTATTAAAAATGAAAATGTTTGTTTTTTTTATTTACCTTTATCTATCCCAATACTCTTTTGGTAACAATATGAGAAATAAAATGTTTTAACAATTTGAAAATATAAATGAAAACAGCACTTAATTTTCCAACACTAAACGTTTTTGTAAATTAGACGTCAGCAGTTTTTCCATTTCGGTTTTTAATAAAACATAGAATGTCCGTACAAGTATGTGAAAATGTTAATGCAAATGTAATCATTGCATTTTCATTTCATGAAAATGTTTACCTAAATAACAAATACAAATGTGGACATTTTCAAATGTATATTATAATTTCAACAATGTCCGCTATGGGCTTCCATAGATATGTGTTCATGACACTAAGTATTCACCAGAGAGATCAGAGGAATCAACTCTAAGCACTGCCGATAAAGCTGTGTGGTACTTGACTTAAAAAACACTTCACTAAAACCAAACTCCAGAGAGGAAACCATGGTAAAATATTGCACAGCATCATCATAGAGCTTAATGATATCAAATATATACTAAAGTCTTGCAAGGATCCATTTCAAACACTTTATTTTCCTTCTGAAGACTTTAAAGTGTCAGATATGATATTTCATACCCTGAGAGACATTAAGACCAACATGTAATGATTCAGAGGAGTTATTTTTAAAAGTCCAGACCAAAATATCGGGTAATAAAATGTTCACAGAGAGTGCAATGCAATCCGACGGTCTGTCTATAGTGTGTGCGGCGAAAAAGCTATTTGTAGGAACGTGTAGAAATTAGAGGTCTTGTGCCCATCAGGATCATGTCCGCCAGAATGCTGTTAAATATTACATTATCATGTGAGCAGAAATGACAAGGCTTGGATTACATTAAATGCTCTCTTGCTGTTCCCATGCATAGTTGACTGACAGGGCTGTAACAGGATTGGCAAAGAGACTGACGGAAAGAGGAGTGTAACCAGAGCTGCCTCCTGCAGTCCTGAATAAAAGCTCAGATGTTCAATGTGTTTCAGAAATGTTCACGTTTTTGAATGGCCTGGTACATTTCTGTCTGTTAATGAAGGTGCAATGTGTAAGAGCTGGCCACCAGTCAAATTCATACTCAAAAATCATATAAGGGGCCGTATATCACCAGAGTAGCTGCTTACTGCTGCTAACTGTAGCTGCCCTTAGCTAGTTAGCTACGATACCACCAGACTATAGAGCAACTTCTTTCCTGAGGCTATGAGACTCCTCCTCATTGCTCTCATGTAGCATAAAAGGATTTAAACTCAGTTTCGTTCTACAACCCTGGTGTTGTTAAATGAAAAATAATGAACCTTTAACCTTTAATTGCTCGATTCTCTTCACCAGCTTCTGGCTAACTGTGTCCATCTACTGTTTGGTGCTGCAGACAGCATACAGAGGGTCTATCAGAGCTTTTCAGTGCTGGTTATGCTCCAGCAAATAAGAGTATGGCAGAACCTATGGAGTCATAAGCACATTGACCGTGTACCTACTCTCACTGCCTGAGGCGAGAGACAAACATTTTCCACTGAATCTGTCAGATGTAGATCAGTATTGAAGTGTATTTTTAGCTCCAGTGTGGGACTTGATGACAGCTACGCAAGTGAACGGTTTTAGATAAATGCAATCATGTTGTAATGGATATCATTTTTGTAGAAAGCAGTGATAATAACTGAGGTATTCCTTTTGGAATGAGACTTTGCTTTCTCTTGTGGTTTTGGACTGGGAGCTCGGGACCACTTTACTGCTAGCACAGGAGCTTTGGACCAGGACTGGCCGGCGCTTTCTGGTTAGCATGCTGACTTCAGTAGATACCTCTGCAACACCTACACAGGTTCACAATGTCAAAAAAAAATGCAAAGTTTATGAGGAAATAGCATCGGCTGATGAAAAGTGTGCGATGTAGTTGGAAGCCCCAGATCTCTTTGTCATATATTAACCTGGTAAATACCTACTGTGTTGTTCATATCACTGCATGTTACATGACTGTAAAGTAAATTGCCACTGGGCCTACAAAATCCTGCATTGTTGTGTTATTTGTGTTATTCATTCAGTGCCACAAAGACAAAATCCAGTAAATCCATGACAATAAATGTATTGTTAAGGAGTAAATAAGCCAGTCCTGATGATGGATGACATTAGGCTGATCATATAATAGGTTACATTCATTTGTGAATCCAGCTTTGTATGCTTGTGAGCTTGTGTTAATGGGTCCTCTCCTGTCTCGGAGTGTGTTAACATGAATGTAAAGGAGGGAGGGATGGGGGTTATTTTATTATCTCCCTGATGCAGCTCACTTGGTCAAGGCAGCTATCTTAACAAGATATACTGCCGCACTACCATTGGCAGACCTCTGCCTCTCACTGCAGATGTGACACGTGAAATGATTTCCAGCACTGATGTTGGTGCATCATTCTGATCGGTGGGTTAGAGGAGTGGGAAATGTAAGGCTAAGTGACGGGATGGGACGGAGGAGAACTGCCACAACAGCCTGTGTGGGTTTACAGCTCCAACTTTATCAGAACCCCTGCGACCGAGGCAGATATATGGCAACAGTGGTGGACTCAGCATGTTTGAGGGTCAGGGGCGGAAAAAATAAAAAGTCCACCAGCTGTATTAGGTGTGGCACCAGTGAATGGTGATTAACAAAGAGAACAAAAACCCACCCAATTGTCAGAATACATGTTGGCAATGTACATTTTTGTGAACCATGTATTTGTTGAAACTTTTCCGTATTAGTTACTTTTCTTTAGTTGGTTTACTTTTTTAGGTTTGTCGTGACATCGCGGTGCTTATTGTTGTATTGTTGTATAAGCACAAAAAACACTTGGGTGTGTTTTGGCTTACCTTGGTCTGTTACACACCTGGAAATTGTCCTGATGTCTCGTCACAAATATCTGGTTTTGTTCCCACTGACACAGCTGGAAAATGTCCCGATACCTACACCAAGGCCCAACAGTCCCCATTAATTAAATCAAGTCTAATCCAATATCACATAGCCTTGGATTTTTATTTGGATCTGCATGAAATTGTACTCTGCCACCTAAATATCACAGATTTTTTTTCGACAACACCCCCCTCATTATTCCCTAAGAAATCGACAAAATATAGAAAAGACCTCACAATGTTACAGTGAGTGAGAAAAAGATTCCTCCATCTATACCCATCCAGTTCAGCACCAAAACGTAATGGTTTTCGTTTCTGGGCCGAGACTCATCCCCCATCCAAGTTTTGTGGAAATCTGTTAAGTAGTTTTTGTGTTGTCCTGCTGACAAACCACGCAACCAGCAAACAGACACAGGTGAAAACATAACCTCCTTGTCGGGGGTAATGAACTTACATGCTTTCGACTTTTTGCCTCATTTGTAAAAACAGTGGTAACAAATCTTAGCGCGCCTCAGGCGGAGCGTTTTACATCTGGAACATTAGCGCACCACCCAACATTTGAGCTATATATAGCATCACTTATCATATGGACTAAATTTGTCTGCGCGGCTCTCTGTTTGTAACAATGAGTATTGAGGGCAAATGAGCTTCAAGTGCCCTGTGATATCCCTCTTGTTGTCTTGTTTGTGTAGTCTTTGGGGACTTTTTTGGCAGAACTGGGCCAGTTTTTTGTGCACTGTTCTCCAATGAAACAGATACAAACGTTATTTGGGGTTCGCTTACTGTAAGACATGTAAGACATTTAAGTGGGAGAGAAATTACCACTGAAAAAGCTTTTACTCTTATCATGTATTATTGAGGTCAGCTTGGATATATTCCTACATATGTAATGTGCACCAGACGTTTTTCATATCACAAGGACGTTTTAATGTGAATAGAATCTGTGCTCCTGTAGTCAGGACATTTTATACACTAGGCTATTTTTATATAACAGGCCAATTGAGACTACCTGCTCTCACTGATGACCCCTGGATAGGTCATTATTTCAATGTGACATGTGTATCTGCTCACCGGCTACATTGACCATGCAAGATGTTTGGCATTGGTTATTTTTTATCATACTCATAACAATTCAGGTCTTATGATTTTATATTTGAATAAAAAAAAACTGTATATGTCTGGGGGCAAAACACATGCTCTGTTTCTTTTTTAATGACCTGTCTGATTAAGGTTAAAGCTGCATTATTCACATTTTTACATGTACAATTGATAGAATCACTTGGTGTAATGTGAACTGTTGTTGCGTTGTTTGCAGTGGTGAAATAACAGAAAATGATCTTCTGGCTCTCCAGTTCCCCTCAGCATCTTTCAGCTCATTGTTTTGCTTCTGCAGCGTGGAACTGTGTTGATTTTAAGCAATCTTTCTGTTCTCATCAGCACCATTTCCAGCTGCAACAGGCAGCTGTTTTCAGCTGAAAAGCTCTGATAGACCCTCTGTATGCCGTCTGCAGCACCAAACAGTAGATGGACACAGTTAGCCAGAAGCTGGTGAAGGTAATGGAGCAGTTAAAGGTTAAAGGTTCATTATTTTTCATTCAACAACACCAGGGTTGTAGAACAAAACTGAGTTTAAAACTTTTTATGCTAGATGAGAGGAGTGAGGAGGAGTCTCACAGCGTTAGGAAAGAAGTTGCTCTGTAGTCTGGTGGTATCGTAGCTAACTAGCTAAGGGCAGCTACAGTTAGCAGCAGTTATCAGTTGGTGGTATGGCAGCGGATACCTCCGTGTTTTTTGCCTGATGGCGGCAGGGTGAACAGATACAGTAGCTAAAGAGCCTCATGTTTGTCTTGGGAATTGGTGGAGACAAAATATTGGACTTTTGTCAGGTGCCACAAAACACCATTACGAATGCTAATTTAGCTCTGAGCTAGCTTGATGTGTAACTTGACAGACATTTGCTATAACACTATACCCGGTCTTCATAAGGTGATTCTAATCCAGTTGTCTTTACAGCTTGTTATATTATTGCACTTTTGTCCAAAGCAACTTACAGTAAATCATAGATACATTCATACACTGATGGCGGTGGCTGCCATGCAAGGTGCCAACCAGCACATCAGGAGCAGTTTGGGGTTCAGTATCTTGCCCAAGGACACTTGAACATGCAGACCAGGGGAATCGAACCAGCGACTTTGGACTCTCTTACATTTGGACTCTTTGGACTCTCTCACATTTAAGTTTTGTATGTACGTAAGGCTGAACTCATCTGGCGACAGAAGTTTAATGAGAAGATTTATCAAACAATGCCGAAAATGGATCCAAATCATTGGCAAACGAATTAAACAAAGACAGGTGTTGGAGGAGAATAATGGCCTAAAATGACCTATTAATTATTGAAACTTGATTTGAGCAGTTTTTTAAAGTGTAACTGTTGGCTAGATTAGGCAAAGGACCCAGAACAGTGCGGCATTTTGTAGAAATTGGCAGTCTTAGAGCTTCTTTTCTCCTTTTTATAAGAGTAAAAATCCAAGCAAAGTGAGGTTTGCTAGATTCATGATGATGATAATTAAATAATATGATAAGGGAGAGTAAGTGGTTCCTGTTTCAAGACAGAACGAGATAGATGAGATGTCCAGAGATGAGGTCATCGTTCCTCAGTGATGTGACCGTTTGATGGCGGTGACAAGAACTTTGCAGCAGACTCTATGAAAGATGCATGAGCCGAGCTGCAATGAGCCTTCATTCCATGTCAGAAAGGGAAGGTGAGAGTGAGAGTTTAGGACCTGCGAGAGTCACTTCTTTAACAACTTGCCCATACTAGTCAGTACTGTAGGTAATGCTCAGAGCTGCTGAGAACACTGCGAGAGCGTCACACTCAGGGCAAATGGTCCTTGGAGACCTGAACAAGGTGCATTTCTGTAGGTCAGCATTTCACACTGCACTGTCAACTTACATTTCCTTTGTTCGCAGTCAGACCTCATCACTTTCTCCAGACCATTTATTTTTCAGATGATAAGAGAGATGTATGAGCTTGAAAATAAATTTGAACAACTTGAAAAGGCTTTTCAATGTTGCCTTTTTTCCACAAGAGTTTCCATTGCATCGAGTTATTAAAGGTCAGACTTTACATTTTCTCTTATGAAAGCTTAATTCAATTTAAACACACAATACATGATATATTATTTGTTATTGAGCCTTTTACCAAAGACAATGTGAGTGCGAGAGTGAGGGCGTGTACCGGTTGGTGTATTGTTTCACAGAGTGGCCTTTGTTTCATGTCTTCTCTTATGTCTGTTGTATCTGCTTTTATAAAAGTAATTGCCATTTGAGGGAATGTCGAAAAACATTTTCGATGTGATATCTCAGGAATCTGATTAATTATTTTGTCGCACGTCACGTCGCGCGAGGTCTTTCTGTCGCTCAGAGGAGACGAGTACTTTAAAGACCATGGACACTGATCCATCTGCCGTCGCTCACTTTCGGATTAAGTTTTCTACAAGCTTTAGAATAAATTACATCAGCTCTCGTCTTGTGTTGATCCTGTAGGCTTGTGACACCCCGCCAACATGTTTAACTTACTCCTTTGTCTGGCAGTTGGAACATGCACGTTCCGTAAACCCTCCGTGGACCCAATTAGAATCAAGCATTACAAACAAAATCCCTCACGGTATTGAATGCTTGGTTTGGATATTTGTATCTGCAGTGATATCGGGTGACTTAAAGCCTGCAGCATTTTCACTGCATCTATTCTGTAACAATACTTTGGCCTTGCATCATTTACATTGGGGATATTCCTTTAGAAAACAACATTGGATATATTCAACCTTGAGCTGACAATCTAGCTTTTATATGAATAATATCTGTTCAAATATGTTACCTCTTCTTCATTTGTCACAGGTTATATCTTTCCTATTGCCTTCTACCAAAACACTCACCAGATTAATTTAAATTCAAGTCGTAATTTCATTTTTAATGGTGTAACTTACTGCTGTAACATTAAAAGGATTTTGAAGCTGTTATCCTTCAGGTAAAATGGTGACATCATGTTGCTTTAACTGCGGAGGCTCCGTCTCGTAAACGTGCCATGTAGAGCCTGTCCTCTAACATGCACGCCGAACGCCCTTTGGTTGGGTATTTGAAGGGTGACTTTGTTATCTAGAGGGTAAACATGCTATCTCATTCACAATCGAAACCCCAAGGACATTTTAATGAGACAGACACTGAATCCCTGGGTCACCGTGATGGATGCGGTGGCTTCTTTACTGATAACACACAGTCATACAATAGCAGCGAATGTTCACAACCTAATTCAATGTTGCATTTTGGTGTCAGTATTCTAGATTGTTTCATTATTCATGTTTTTTTTGTTTTTTTAATACAGTATGTGATGTTGATCATCTCCGAACAAAGGCTGGTCTGTGACAGATCGCTGATGAGCAAAATGTTTTTAATTTTAATGGCAGATCTCCAAACAGAATAAAGTTTGAAAGAAAATAATAGACTTCACCACTTTCTATCTTTTCAACTTTTATCTCGTGACGCTTGGGATGATTTTTGAAATGCCGTCTGATATCTGCCCTTGAAGTCAAATTGATCTTTAATTTATATTTTCATGTGCTTGTACTGTTTTTGTGGCGGCCTACTTTTTATGATTCAGTCACAATCGCGATTACATTATACCTCTAACAAAACAAAAGGATCATTTGCATCATATGTTTTTGTGACTGAATTAGCCTGCTTCCTTCACACGCATGAAGTCCAGAACGACGATTGAAAACCTGCTGTCAAATGCAAAAATAAGCCGACACTATCTGCATATTCATACAGTATGTTTTCCCAACAGCTTCATATAAAAAAAAAAACACACATATTCTCCCAGGGAGTCAAATCAGTAAACAAACATTTAAATCCTTGCAGAAATATGAAATCCTTCCCATTTGCATAAGCTTTTTTTATTTACATTTTGAGATGGCAGAGATCATACCAAATTGGCATGAAAGCCCAATGAGCCATTTGGGTGCAGCGTTACACTTCAGAGAGCCTTTCAAACCAGCCGCCCTCTCATCTCTGCCAATGAATGCTGCATGTCATTAAAACTTAATGCCAAAACACAGGAAGCGACTCAGTAGTTTTATCAAGTGTGCAAAAATTGTGACT
Source organism: Lagodon rhomboides (assembly GCA_039737535.1). NCBI lineage: Eukaryota > Metazoa > Chordata > Actinopteri > Spariformes > Sparidae > Lagodon > Lagodon rhomboides. The sequence goes on from CM077791.1 coordinate 12,127,100, forward strand.
TGAAATCCACATCAGGACGTAGAAAAATGACACGAAGAGGAAATGAAAAGGAATAATCACCATGATCATCTCGGCAGTTATACATGTTTCATTGCATGGAATATATTCAGTGCTGAAATTGAGTTCAGAGAAACTAAATGGGGCTACAATATGCATGAAAGAAATGTTATCCATATCCTGTGAAAGAGCGTAAGAATGATTGCTGGTTAATGGCTGTAAACAGAAGGTGGACTGTAAAATTCACAAGGCTAGCGAATGGAATTGTAAAACATCTTAAGAGTATGTGTTCATTTTCAACAATGTCAGAGAGCCTAAAGCGAAAGAGAAAGTATAGATCTCATTCTTCAGAAGGCTTGTTATTTGGTGAGTGCACCGGGGGAATATAACGCAGATTTAATCCTCTTGTCTTCTCAGTCTGTTGTGTTCTTTTCTGAATCTTTTTTGTAAAGTTTTTTCATGCAATCAGTTTAAAATTCACACACAAAAAGAAGCAAACTTTGAAGTCAGAGATGGAGAAACCCGACCTGAATAATGAGAACTTGGGCCTGACCTCAACCAAACCCTTAAAGAAACCCTTAAAGCTTGAGAGACAGGACAGGATAAAGAAGGGGATACGGGGCAGGATGTGACTGGGAAGAGGAAACAGCTTTGATGCCTGCAATCTCAATCTGGTCAATCAGCAATCAGAGCGCACTGAAACACTAATGAGGGGTTTCAACACAGGAATCGGCACCACTGCTGCTGATGCAGATGTGATATGACAGTTAAATCAACTACAGGGGGAACATTCGCTCGGCCTGTTTGGCGCTCTGATGGAGAGAGCTGCAGAGTCACTCGGATTTGAAGGGTTATTTGAGAGGAGTGAAAATATTGAATTCCTACAGGTATGATACCAGAATCAGAGGGAAGTAGCAGTCAAACAGCCTCGAAGAAGCGATAATAACATACATCAACGACGTGCCACACGATCTGATGTGAGAGAGCCAGTTTTATAACATCCTCAGTCTGTGGGATTAGTTGCTCATCAAAAAGCGGAAGGCTTTTTATGTCATTTATTTTTTCTTTCTTAATGCCAGTTACATGTCATAACACAATACCGACCTATGATATGTAATCATTTTGAATGCAAAGGGAGTTATACTAACCCGTCCTTATATCACACTTTATCATGAACATGCCAAGTAAACGCACCAGTAACTGGCCCCTTGTGTGTAATATATGCATGGTGGCATCTGTTTGCATGTGCATTTCTGAGTGTTTGGGGAAAAGAAAAAAAAAAACAATCTCTTGAATAACCACAGAAAAAAAAAAGAAAACCACTGACAGGAACAGCACAACACTTGTCTCCCTCCTCCACACATAGATGCTGTTTTAATAAAGCAGCCTGCTGGGGCATTGTCTGAGCCTGAAAACAGTGCACGGTAGCTGCCCGAGCAGCGGCTGCGCTCTCAGGGCCGCCTCGACAACCCAGCCTAATAACACGGACGGTTAAAACCCACTATTGCTCTCCAAATGGTGGCATCTGTCCCCGCCAGCTGTCCTCGCTTGTGTTCTCGTGCGCTCAGGTCAGGCCACCTACCGCGACCTCTTTTGGCTGGCTTGGGGCTCAAACATCTCCAGGACTGATGCTGCCAGTTGTTCCGCGACCAGGACAGGTGAACCACCTTGGCGGCATCATGTCATCGCTCAGCCTGTTTGATCTACAGTCCCATATGTAACACGGCACAATTAGCCCTGCTCGGCAGAAGGCCTTGGTTTAAACTTGAGCAGCTAAACACTGACAGGGTCAAACACATACAAACAATGGATACAGGAAATTCATCAGCTGATTTGTCAAAAAAGACGGATTATCTAATAGTAGCTAATAGAGTTCTGGTTTTTAATTTCAAAGAGGCGATGTAACATGTTCAGCGGTATAAAAGCATAATCAGCTAACAAGGATGAATTTCATCCTGGTGAGCGAGTGCTTGGTTAGAGGGTGATAGACAATACAGTATTTAAGCACTATTCTGTCTGTATCTGTGAGTGGACAACTCCCTCACAGGGGTATAAGAGAACAATCTTTCACCAATAAACCTTTGGACCATTAAAACTGAAATTATATTTTCATAGTCAAATACAATGTGTTTATCTTTCTGAAAAACCCTCATTGGCACAAGACATCAATTCAAACTTTATCATAAAAAAATGTTCAACAATATCTGGACATATAATGCCGCAGTTCAGGGAAAGACAAACCAATCGTCAGGATGAATAAATGTCGGCAAAGTACATTTCTGCAAAACCACAGATAAGTTAAAACTGTGCTGATCCTCTTGTTAGGTTTAGGCACAAAAAGGAAGGAAAGGTCAGGAAAATATCATGTTTTGGCTTATATGACCTGTTTTGGTCATCACAAACATGGCTGGAGATGTGCAGAGGTCTTGTTGAAAACACCCAGTTTGGTTGGCACAAGCACAACTTGAAGTTGTACCTTGGTCTCTTTAAAAATATCCAGTGGTGTCACGCTTCCAAATGTGGAAACGCTGTGGGTCCCTCGTCAAAAACGTCCTGTTGTTTGACACTTACAAATGCTGAAACACAGACTCAAACTGCGGTTACCGGCTTCCACCACAGTCCTGTGCACCTCCCGATATGAAAGTCAGGTAATAAACATGCAACTGGGCTGGGGAAAGATCGTGTTAAACAGTTTAATCTGAGTGATTTAAGATGTATTTTTTTCAACTTTTATGTAAACAGTGCCTGTTGTGTCTGAGCTGTTGGTGATCTAGTAGGATACCCAGCTGCAGTGACCTTTAACGTTCTGTAAATGTTGTGGTTAAGGTTGAAACATAAACTGTTTATATTGCGACTGTAGATGTTATCTACAGGCACCATCCACGAACGTCACCACCACATCCACTTCCCTCTACATAAGACACACTATTTTCTGCACTAAAAAATCGTTTGGCTGTTGTTGTTTGTGATATTCTGGGCTGCATGCCCGCGAAGTTGCACTCAGAATTGCCCTATTTTCATTTCACACAAGGCAGGAAGAAGAAAATGAGAACATGTCATCATCTGGGGTTTAAGTGGATTAAAGCAGCATGAAACACGGACGTGGACCTTCATTGAGTTAATTGTTCAAACAAGTTTAATTTTGTAAAATCACCCATGGGATACGACCCTGATATCACTCTGTCTTTTGATTTCTTGCCTGTAATTTTACATGGACCTTCCTTTGCTGCACCTGATAAAATTGAGAAAGCAGCGGCTCTATGTTAGTTTACATTGTGTGTATGAAAGTACGTCCGACTGAAAATTAGCATGCTGATCTGGCCTAGGCAATAAACATACATATAGGAGCTATATGAGTATGAATGTACAGCTGAATGCCTGTGTTTACGTGCAGACACACATTAGTGATGCGCGGTGGAGAGGTTATGAATCACCAAAGCTGGTGATCGTGAAACCTAATTTACTTTTTTAATGAGATATTTGCACGAGGTGACCATTTCTGCAAACCAGTCCCAGTATTACACAGATGAAATGTAATTGGCTAATTGTCAAAACGTCGTGCAGTCTGTTGCAGCCACACATTTCCCATTACTGAGATAGCTGATGTGAGAGCGGTTGCAGCATGCGGTGCTGTCCGGGAACACGTGAGCTCTATCTTCCTCGCAGGCCCGCATTAAGAGCCGTCTGTGAGGTCTGATAAGAGACCACAAATTAATGACATTTTAATTACCGAGCCATTTGGATCCTTCTTGCCTTTGTTTTATAACAAGGACAGTAAAATAACCTTTGGGATGCTTACAGTGGCTCGACCCTATCTCTGCAACCCCGCTGTTCCATAAAACACAACAATGCAAGGCGCAATGTTAGCATATCACGTCAATATCAATCTAAATGAAGGCGTCCGCTGTTAAAGTGGAAAACATGAACGGCGACATCATACTTCTTTTCTGTGTGAATTATGTCACTGTCAGCTCTCTCTAACCCATCATTATCTCCTTCTCCTTTGTTATGATCTCTGCATAGCTAATTTTTAAAAGTCTTTTACTTGGTTTCAAACCCTCGGGCGACATCACATTATCACACTGTCTGGCTTCTCTGGCAAATCGTTTCAGCTAACAAGTCTGCGGTTCCAACTACACTATTTATTTTGTATCACAGTCACTCATCACAAGTATGAACAGCAGTATGTTAACAGGATATATCTGTGGAGAGGTGTCGTTTTCTGTGAACTTCTTCCTCTGTGGTTGTGAAACTGATGATTTCTTTCTTAAACTGTTACCTCTACGTGAAGTGTGATGTCAAAAATAATCTCATTGGGCTGACTGTTTTTTTATCGGCACTGCTGTCTTTATGTAATAGGAACACAACTTTGGGAAAAAGGATTTTAAATGTCATTTTCAGTTCCAACCTCTCCTCTGCCATTTGCAGTGTCTGTGCCAGCACAGAATGGACTCTTTGGCTGGTGTCGAGATGTAAATTGGTTACTTGTTGCTTTGCATCCACTCCTCGTTGCTTTTTCAGCACTAACACTCAGAGATTAGTCTGTTTTGTTGCCTAACAAACTGAATATTTGACAATATTGTGCTGAAAGAAAATGTTATGCCGATATTTTTTTCTTTAGATCCCTTGCAGGACATATCGCTAACGAATTATTCATATTCATTGTTAGTTAATATTTATACTATTGTTTTTCATGTGAAGGCTTTATTGTATTGCATGTGTTCTAATGTACAATAAGTACAATATGCCGCTTGCCACTCTATCAAAACAAAACAAAAGGCATCTGCTGAGTTATGTTTTGGGAGGGCAAAGTGGCGGGCCGCAGAGGTGACCTTCATTGTTGAGTGCTTATGGGCTGTAGGGGAGAGTGGGCTAAGTAGTGCCAATTTTTACTTAAAGTGCCTTTAAAGCAAGGGGATTACAGTAATGCCTCCAACTAAATTGTGTAAATATAGTTTAGGATGTTGTGCATCCCTTGGAACAATCACTTTGGATCTTAAATTAACTGTTTGAGAAATATAACTTCATAAAAAAAGTGGTTTCGTGGCACAACTTGCCCCGGTGCGGGGTAAGTTGTGCCATTAGAGAGAATACACTGGGGTAAATTGTGCCATTGATAATTGAAGTAAAACAGATCATTTTAATCTCACAAACAATAATGCTATATAAAAGCAAGACAAATTCAATACAAAATTAACGTTTATTTAAAGTTTTAACAACATCAAAGGCCACGTTTCTATAACAAGGCCTATACTGTCACATGAACACCTGATTGACTCATACTCTTCACAGAGCCATCCTACTAGGCCTACAACTTAACATCCTACTTGTCAATGCTGCAGGGAAATATGAACTTCTGCTCCCTTCTGACTGTACCACCAAGTTTTGTGGTGTATGTATGGTCTTCCCCTGTTGCACCACTTTCACTGCTCTTTCCAACTCCTCAAGAGGAGTCTGTCTTCCGTTTGTTTTTGCGTTGCATAATGGATTTTGGTCTAAAATGAAGAATGTCACATAGATTTAGTGATCAAATGTAAGAATATACTGTACAATAACAATAAAATACAATAAAGTAATATATAGTAAATAATCATAAGTTGGGGTAAGTTGTGGCACTGGCACAATTTACCCCAAGCCCACCATTTTGAAAAAAATGCATCCCCCAGCTGTTTTGAGCTAGCATCATGTTAACTGTATAGACTCATGGTGTAGCTTACTAAAGCACTAAAACATGTGTGAACGGTTTTCAAAGTTGTCTATAATTGTTCAAACACACATCAAAAAACCTCGATCATAGAAATTTTACTTTGGAGAGCAAAACATTGTTTTTGAACTTAAATGTGCTTACCTCTCTAGCCATGTGTCTCCCTTCTTTACAGGATGAGTGAAATGGATGCCTCTTCAAAAATATGTGGTCACATGACCAACTTCTTCTATGGTTTTCTAGATAACAGGGGTGGCACTACTTGCCCCTTGGCACAAATTACCCCACTCTCCCCTAATGTTGACTGGTGACTGGAGCTGGAGGGGAAATGTTACAGCGTTACAGAGAGGAGAGGGGAAAAGAAGAGAGAGAACCATTAGTCTGGTGAGTGCTGAGTTTAGTGATTGACCTGAATGCAAACAGATACACACCCTCTGTGTGTCCTTGATTGCTATCCTAAAGCTAATGAACTAAGCTATGAGCTAAGTTATCTCGCTGTTTGGAGCAAATACACACAATTGATCTTTTCTCCACCATTAAATGTGACTCAGACACAAATAATCGTGGGCGACATAATGTTTTCTTTTTATTATTATATTTATTAGTCACTTTTGCAGACTTCATTCCTCACGCTTTCCCGCAGTTATAGGAACATGCTACCAAATGAAACAAACGTATCTTAAGTAAACTTGTGGATTTCTCTGGGTTTGAAACATTGTTGAAAAAAATTTAATAATGGAAGTCCACATGTAGAATGAATGAATGATTCAATTCTCAAAACACTATCAATTTTGGTGTTAACGGGGTTGAGCATGACTGGATTTTTATCAAGCTTTAAGAAGTTGATCATGCTAGCAATATTGTGTGGCTGTATTTAGGCACAGGTCTTAGAATAGAACAGAATATTAACGTCTGCATTGCAGCATGCTCACAATGATAACATGTTGATGTCTCTCAGGTGTAATTTTTACCATCTTCACCATCTTAGTTTAGTGTGTTTGTGTAACATTTAGTAGCGTTGGACAAAATGACAACCAGTGATGAGAAGTCAGAGGATCACTTAAGTGGTTACAGGAGGTCATGAATGTTGGTGCCAAATAAGATATCTGAAATCTGTCAATAAAAAAAATATTTCCCTTGGGAATTGGGAATTGACCTGCTTGTGGTGCCACAGGAAAAGTTAGGTTTAATCAGCGTCATACTGTGTGTTTACCAAATTTCATAGCAAACCATTCAATAATTGAGGTATTTGAGTCCACACGAAAGTGGTGGACTAAGACAATAAAGGCTATCAGAGCCATATTGCACTTAATGTAATTTGGCTTTAGTATTTAGCAGTGGTGGGCTCCGGTATTTGTGTCTTTAGCAGTTTAATATGCAGTAAACCCCTCATGTGAATCAATGAACTGGGAGCTAAGCCATTTTATAATGGCCAGAATTTGCTGCTTGTAATAGTTTTCTATAATTCCCTTGTTATGATGTTTACATTGTAAATATTTATGAGACATCTGATTGGAAAAAAAAACCAACATCACCTCTTCTCCCTGTATCATCAGAACAGCTTTACTCTGAATACGTCCGGCTCACCTCCTCCACAGTATCATGCAAGTGAAGACAACGCTCAGAAGCGCCGTGACATTTTTCTGGTGATTTTTCTTCCATGTGTCAGCCGGCATAGAAGCCGTTTCATTCGGACATGGGAAAGAAGATGAAGGAAAACCACATTTGCATAAAAATAACGTTAGTGAAGCAGCAATCAGATGGTGCAGGGCCACGCTGAAAGTGTCATCCTCCCGAGACAAGACCAGGGCTGTATCTTTAATTGAGAAGAGAAAGGGGGATAAAACCTTTCATAGATAAGATGCACGAGCACTTTCATCTTTTTTTCACTCAGTGTTCTCATATTGTTCTTCCATTCTTGCTGTTGTTCTTTTCTCCACTCGCTACCTCATTACTTATTTATCTCTTGTTTTTGGCATAGCCTGTGCTGGGATTACTGTGCTGTGAATGGAATGGCTATGAGCTGCTGTGTAACTATCTGATGCCGAGACAGATTTCCCAAACCGCTATAGGCTAGCATCAACATGTGAATCGTGGTAGGCAGGAGCCTTTTTTCATTGGGAGATAGATACGTCAGTTGGTTTATGACCTTAGAAGCGTACAATGCGCTAATTGGCTTTATCTGGATGGTTAGGAAGGCTTCCGGATGCAAATAAGACAGAAACGAAACGACAAACCTCGCCTTAGTGTGTTTAAGAAGGTGAGCGTCCCCTTTGTGTATTTCAGTGTGAGTTTGTGTGCGTGCGTTTTATCTCGCCGTGGGAATGCAGGAATGCATTCGTGCCCGTGTGCACTTGAGGAGCACAATGAGCACTCTATTATAATCCTAACATGATTAAAGAACCTTTCCGGTTGCGAAAATCAATGTCGCTGAGTCGCCGATGCCACGGAGGGCACGTATCATTCATCAGGCAAAATGAGAATCGGGCTAACGAGCTAGCCGTGCTCTGCTGCGGTATCGCGTCGGGCCACATGGTCCTGTAATGCCGTAATGAGGAGAAATGGCTGAGGCGTGAAGAAAAGCCAAGTGGCGGGTTGAGGGCCACTAATTCCTCTCGTCTGGAACCAGAGATAAGAGACAGATTAAGATTAACAATGTCCAGCCTGTTGAAAGACTAATTATGAGGCACTCTGAGCAGTTGCTAACTTCTGTAGGTAGCACCTCACAGAGACAGTCTGGAGTTTGCCCACTTGTGGTGTGTAAGTGTGTGTGTGTGTGTGTGTGTATGTGTTACCCCCCTTGCCCCCCACCCCTCTGTTTTCTCTTTAGTCCTCTGTTCAGAGTCTTCTGAGTCTCAGCTAAGCCTCTTTCTTCATAGGTTTCACATGTCAGCTATTTCCACCCTGCCTGGCTTCGCTCACACTCTATTATCTCTCATCCCCTATTAGAGGCAGTGTATTACTTTTCAGCTGACAGTCAAGTGTCAGTTCATATCTTGTCAGATCCAAAGAAGTTTTGTGTCTTATCAATGCAAAAGTATTTTTATTTAGAAAAGGAAGCCAGATTATGTGAATACTTCAGTTTCTTTTCACCATTCATTAAACAAGCTGTAAACAAAATCTCATCTCAAAAATTCTATTTACAGTATTCTGACCTTTGACCTCACGTCAAATCAATTTCTTCATAGGTTAGTTCATCATTGGGTTAGGGTTAACCCTCTTTCTAACCCATTTTCTTCCTGATGTCTTACTCCATCACAGGTTTAAATTTTGTAACGTTTCACTGCAGCTATGTGGGGAAATCTCACATCAAAATCAACTCCAAAATGAATAAACTCCATTTACGGTATCCTGACCTTTGACCTTACCTTAAATCAATTCCTTCATAGGTTAGTTCATCATTGCTGCATCCTCTTCCTGATGTCTTACTCCACCACAGGTTTAAATTTCGTAACGTTTCACTGCAGCTATGTGGGGAAATCTCACATCAAATTCAACTCCAAAATGAATAAACTCTGTTTACGGTATCCTGACCTTTGACCTTACGTCAAATCAATGTCCCCATAAGAATGAACACCTCCCAAACTCCTGCGAGTCTGGTAAAAAGTTGAATGGTTATGGCCAAAATATTTATATAGTGAGTAACAGGAGACATCGCTGAACTCTGTGATGTGTTTTTTTTTATTTATGTAGAGTGGAAAATAAGGGCGAGAGACAAAACTGGTGCCGCCTATTTTCCTCCAGAATTTTAGGCTCAAAATTATCATTGTAGCTTATGGGAGAGTTGCTGGAGTGCTTGTCGCTCTAGGGCTCTAAGTCCTACATCTGAAATGATAATTTCCTAAATTTCTATGTATATATTATCTATGTGAAGTAAAAGATGTGGGATCCACATCAAGCTGAAGAGAATTTTTTCTCAAGTTTTTCCAGCTGCTCTCCATTCTAGGGGTCATGTGATCCAATCTAGCTCACGCAGTACACACCCATTATAAATTATGGAGACGAGCTAAAAGCTAAAAAACCATAAAACTAAAACTGTGATAATTTCAAAATATTTTAAAAAGCTGAATACATGCCAAATAGTTCAAAGTCTAATAACTCTTTAAAAGTTGGAATGGTGGCCGTAGCTCAAAGTATGAGGGAGGAGAATAGATTGAAAGTCCAGTGGGTTTGAAGAGGAATGGAAGATTTTCTCATTCACTTCCATTGTAATTTTCTTTTGGAAAACATTTTGATAGCTGAATGGTTTCTCTAGCTGAAAGTATGCTGAAGAAGTAGCAGAATGAAATTTGAATCCCCATAAGGATGAATGGGAAAAAAATTGCAGAAAAAGCTTAATATTTCCAAAAGTATAAAGGATAGAAAAAAAAATACAAGCAATAATGTCCTTAAAAAGCTGAACATTTTGATAGTTTAATAGTTTCTGTAGTTCAAAATCTGTAGGAGGGGTAACGAGCTGAAAAACGTACGGAATCAGGAATAATACAAACTTTAATAAATTCAGTATTCACACTAATTAATCATCCGCATTAATCTTCTGCAGCTAATTAGAGGCACCATCAGCACCTGTACCAACTGAGGATAGCTAACCCTCTTTATCTGCAGTATCAATCACAAAACAAAGGAGGACAAACGTGAACTCGCAAGGACTTCTCTGTGGGACTCTGGGAGGCGTAAGCAGCTGACTGCTGGGTGTACTGTGCTGCTGCTGCTGCTGACATCAGGTTTGTAATTTTTAATCACTGAAGCGATTTTACTGTAGCTCTTGTACCCTGGCCCAGAACACAACAACAGATGGAGAGACCTGAGACTTTCCTTTTAAAGCTGTTCTCTGCCGTTAGGCACTAAAGTGCAGCCTCAGACTGCCTTCTGAGCCTGAGGGAGAAGGAGCATGAAGTCGGCTGTGATGGAGGAAGGTTGAAGGCTGTTTATAAAAGTCTCACACATATACGTGTGTCCTAGATACGGTATATATGCTTTATATACCTGTGTATTCTCTTATGCTAATGTGTTTGAAATGGTACCGGCTGCACTCTGGGCTTATCTAGGTCTATTTAATAAAGTTGCACAGGCATTGGTACAGTATGGCTCTGTTGAACTGTACGTGTAACTGTGAATATCTTAGTGTGCTTTTTATATCCAGCCTTCCCTTCCGCTCCCATGCATAATGCATATCTGTCACCTGTGCTCGGTCTGAGTGACTAACTCCCTCTGTATCAAAGAGTCTTCTGACCTGTAGAAGACTTCTCTTCAAAACAGGTAGCGCAGACACAAAGTACACAAGGTAGTTTGATGACTTCACCCTAAATTATCCCATTTTCTTTCAGCCATTTCTATTTTTATTCTAGTTTCAGTTGATGTTCCCTCTGTTTCTCTGCTGACTGTGAGCCATAGGTCTAATTCCTTTTCGAAAATATCTATTTTTTTATTGATATCCAGGCTCTGTAACCCCCGTGGGCGTTCTCCCAGGCGTACCAGCTGCAACATACGGCCGCATCAAGGTCGCGAACACAAAATGGCTGATGACAATGCATATTTTTTTCCTTAACTGTTCATTAAAGGAAGTTATTTTATAGTGTTTCTTTTTTGCATTTTCAACAGCACATAACTGCCATAAACCATTACAGCTGCATTGTTGTTGTAAGAAAGACATCTTCTCACTATTACTAGAACATTTCCCTCAACTGAACCAAAAAAGGGAGAAAGATATAATGTTACCAGAAAACATAAAAGAGACTTAACAAGACAGAAGTTAATTAGAAACTTTTCGAGCAGTGTTGCCGTGATGTTCAATCAGGGGACCTCGAAAAAGAGAGATTGCTCTCAGTGTCTCTCTCCGTCTTTAAATAAGAGTCTGAAACTCTGCAGTCTGTCTGCTCTTATTATAAAGAAAATAGTGGATTTATTCCATGAAGCTTTCCACACGCTGTGTATCATTAGTTAGGACAGAAAAAAATGCAGAAAAAAAGTCCATGCTACATATCTTCCTATAATTCCCACTGTCTGGCTACACAGCGTGAGTCGAACATCATTAATTTTATGCTATTTAGTGTAGATGGGCAGTGCTGCCAGTTTATCGTACACACACTGCTTTTAAATCGCTGGTTCCCTACTAGCCACCGTGCTGACTGCACTGTCTGAGTTCCTCTTTCAGTTTGTGCTGCGGAGCCAAACATACGCATGCATCCAAGTCAAACAGTGTTGCTCTATGGCACACACGGATAATTGGTAAATTTGCACAGCCTCCAGCCATGAATTCTGTATGTCAACAAATGAGGCTCTGTAGACACTGCCTTATCGTGGCTCTCAGCATCTGTGACTGTAAAAAGTTCAGGCCAATTGTCACACATCAAACCCCGTTCTTTTATGGTTTCGGGGACTGCAGTGGGTTTTTTTTCCCCACGAAGCCATACCTAATGCTCAAGGCCATAACACATTATTCAAATTTTCGTGGCTCCAGTTGCCAACATGATTCTTTTGTAAAACACTGGAAAAAAACTCTCATGAAGACAAAAGACCTGGCACCACTCGTCAAAAAGTTTTCTTTAAACAATGAGAAAATCTGTGCTCAAATATTGGTTGCGTACTATTGTGTGCACAGCCAATTACTCAGAATGTGTCTGGATCACACAACAAATTGTGTCTAAGTGAGATTTTTTTTTTTTTTGCTTGCTTTCCATTTCTTTCCCTCAGTGTTGATTTGGAGAAATCAGACTGACGAAAAGTGAGTCAAAGTTGTGCTTATAGAACACCTGGGAGAAAAAAAAAGAAAGAAAAAAAACAGGATGAAACACCAAACGCCCCATCTCAGTTTCAACGCCAGCTGGTTTTCCAGTCATACAGAACAGCTCAGTCGCCGCCGCTGGTATCATCGCACACACAGAAACACCCGCTGACTTATCTTACCCACTTTCCAGCTCAGTGTCTCCCAGTACACCACACTAAACCCCTCATCATCTAGTGCATTGGTGTGTGGCAGTGATTGGATAATGACTCATATGTAAATACTTGAAAAAATGTTCTTGCTGTTGGAGAAGTTAGCACACTGCCTCCTCAGAGTTTCCAGGACAACGTAAGACAATGCGACCCGTTTTTTTTTTTTTTGTGTGTGTGTGTCTGTGCAAACCGGTGGTCCAAGCTCAGCAGATGGCACATTTATATTTATTTCACAAATGGTACACAATTCTGAAGGATCTTTTGTGTTATGGGAGGTTTTCATTTGCATCAATTTGAATCCGAAATTGAATTAAACCAAAACATTTTGCGAGAAGTCACACACAAAAAATGTTAAGCAATGGCAAATTATAGTTATGGCAGTAAGTGAAAGACAAAAACTGCATAAATGAGTCCCTGTGCGCTCGCTCTTCCTGCCAATTCTTCTTAGAAACGATGAGATTCTGCCCATGTACGTCTCCCTGTGACCCAGAGCAGGTCACAGGATTAATTGCCTTGGCATTCCCGGTGATCCCTCTTCCACCTTAAAGTTCTTTAAGTATGGGCCTCACACACGCCACTGGAAAGTCATGGTGTGGAAAGACTGAAACCCAGCGAATAAAACATCCAGATGGAAGAAAGAACTGAGAGAAATCAGACATAAGGAACGCCACAGTATGACATTAGCTGACCTGTGCAGTGCAGATACTTCAGGAGTCTGCCCCCATGCAGGATATTGGATGGTTTTCCTACTCATGTGTGAAAGTATAAAAGAGCTCTGGGGGCTTTAGGAGGAAATGCTTGATGATCCACGTCTTGTAGGCCTATAGTTCAGGCCAGCGGCAATGCCGATAAAACAGGTATTTCTTCTAGTGGTCGAATTTCCCTGACTCAAGGTGCGAGCCAAAGAAAAATCAATAAAATCATGAAAATCATCTTTCATGTTGGGAAAGAAACCAAACTCATAATGTAGTGGTGTCACATATGTTTTGTACTTCATTATAAATGTCCAGGTTTATGATTTAATCGAGAGAAAAAAACAAGTTGCATTAGCTCTTTAATCTGGGTGTGCTGCTTTGCAATTTGTTTTCCCATTAACTCTTGTTGATAGGGATTAGGGCCCCTGAACTCAACATCAATAATGTAAAACGGCAGACAGGATCCATTCAAAGAATATTACCAAATGGAATTGTGCTGCATGCTTGTCTCAGAACAGCCCTGACCCTGATTTAAATATAGCTTGTCCACTACAACTGATTCTGTCCCTCTGACCTGGTGTCTCGCCTCCTGGCCGCGCTGCAGAGTGTTCAATAATGCAGGGCTGGACGACAGCAAGCGATGGTGCTGGTGTGTTGGCGGTGATAGGGGAGTTAAAAGAGTACCTCTGCGCTACTTCACTCCTCCTTCAGCAAACAAACCAAAAGGTGAAGGGATCAGGAAGTAAAAAAGGAGGATCTCCTGACAAGACAACATGAGCATTGGGGAAGCCTCCGAGTCCAAATATGTGGAAGGTGTCAAGAAATGGGGGGAAAAAATGTTGACTTAAATGACCGAAAGTGTTTTTTCTCCCATCTGGTTTTCTCCACAGCCCACTGGTGAGAGTCTGAAAGGGTGTCTCTAAAATCAAACCGACCGTGTACATTTAATATCGTGGTCAAAAAAAAAAGTAATTTCCTCTGAGCAGACCATCTGAGGTTTATCTGGAGCTCACTGACCTCGCAGCTGGACTGAGCAGCGGTGGGGGGGACTTTGGGGGAAGAGTGCGAACGGCGAGCATAGCCCGATGCTTTCCAAACTGACCAAAGACCCACTGGGCCTAATCACTACAATCAGCTGGGACATGTATAGCGGAAGATCCACTAATGGAGTTTATAATCGCCTGGTTTAAAAAGCGGTGGCAGGAGACAACTGTTGTTTTGGTTTTAATCAGATTGGCAGGTGCCTTGCTCCAAAAAAGGTACCATCATTCTCAGGTTTTTGTTGAGATTTCTGTCCCATGAATAAAAAATTGTGTTTTTGCTCATCAGCCCCCACCTCAACAACTCCCCACCCACACTGGATCCATAAAGGCTCCAGACTTTACATGTCTGAATCCAGTCTCGTCTGTCCAGCATTCAAATTAAAAGCTCCATTGGAAGATGACGCCAATGACTTGTACCCAAAGCCACTATTCATGCCCCTCTGCCCATTCATCCATTTTAGTATTATTAAGTCCATTTCCATTCAACTAATCTTTGCCTTTTCAAATAAAATCATTAGCAGTATCTTTTGTCGTGGGGTCTCCAGAGAGAGAGAGAGAGGGGACATAAAAGCAGGGATCTGGCTCCAGACGGCACTGGAGCACTTTCAGACTCGCTGACGGAACAACACAATATTTCACCTCCGAGTGTGTCGCCCGCTGCTCCCCGAAGAATATCCCAAATTGTCAAATGGAAGAAGAGAAAGAAAAATTTCAGTCCAACACTCAAACAGCCGCGATTCAGCAACACTCAGCGACAGAGGGTTGGAGTTATTACTCCGTTCTTAACAGTAATGAAATATATTCAGGCAAAAGCTATTATCCCTTAGTGATTTTACTCACCAAGTCGCCAGCATTCAAGATGTAGTCTAAATGAACATAAGAATAGATGTGTTTTTTTATATATATATAGTTTGAAATAGCTGATGATTAGATGATGGATTGTGGTTCATGAAATTACCACAAAAACATTTCCCATCAGTCTTTTTTAAATATATACAGCAACACACACGCAGACAGTGGTGGAGGAAATGTACAGATCATTTACTGATGAACACCTGCGCTCTCGAGAGAGAACAGATGTGGAAATGAATTTGCAGGAATGCTGTTGATTCCCCATCTATATAGATCGAGAGCTCGTTTCCATACGGCCAATCAAATTGCTTCTATTTAGCCCAGATTTGCATTGAGCAGGAACATCAGCGCTCCATCATAGGCGCTGACTAACATCCAGGCGGCACCCTGCTGCACAACACACGAGCCACAGGTGTTGAATAACATCCCACATTAGCTTTCCGGCAGTGGTCTCTGTCTTATCTAACTTACGAACATGAGCACATATTTTCTCCTGCACTTCAACTTGTTCAACCAGCAGCCAAACAGACCTCAGTTTGACCTCAGAACTAGCTAATAGCTGCTCATCTGCAGCACATCAGACAGCATGTGAATCCCTTAAGATGCTGGCGTGGTCCTCATTCTTCAGTACCATTGTTAAAGAAACACTTTCCCTGACCCGTTGGCTACAGCGCAAGTTTGTTTACTTTCGTCTCCACTTCTTCTGCCCACCAGCAGCTGTCAATCAAACACATGCACGACCCTGCAGTGGCTGAGAGAAAAAGGAGAATTTCTGATATTTCAACAAAGAATTTAACTTCCCTTACAAACAGACATTATTTGTTATTTAGAAACGCTGAAAACATGAGAGAGGTTGTGATTTGGTGATGGGTAAATATGATTTCAGATGGATTTAAAATACAAAAATCGTTACAAGCTTGCTAAGGAAAATCTGGCATTCAAAAAATGATTTAAACCGACTACAGGGAGTTTTTTAATGGTTATGAAACAGTCTCAGTTTAGTACCGATCTATATAAGCAATCAAGACCATTTGCGATAAGATGAACTGTTTCTATCAGCACCTGCCACAGGGTCAGCGTGCAGACTGGAAGAGCCCGTGTTTATATTTTACAGTTACAGTCGTACATCAGCCTGTTAAAAAAGAAGCAGGAGGTGATTTTTCTGTAGACTCATTTATTTTTGACTTGACGGTGGACAGTTTCATCCACTGGGACCTCCAAAATATCAAAGTTCCTCACAGTAGCTTTGTGTCAAAGCATTCGCAACAATATGTGCTGAAAGTATCAAACGTTCAAGTGACAATGTGGATCGCTATCTTTTTCATCATCCCTACGTCATCTGGACGTTGATCATAAGCTGACCATGTGTTTTGTTTGTTAAATCCTGATGTGCACAGTTACTCGTAACTAGACTGATGTAGTGGAGCAAAACATACAATACTTCCTACAAATGTAGGGGAAGTGTAGTTTAAAGTAAAAATACTCAAGTAAAGCACAAGTACCTCAAAACTGGATGAGAGTAGCCTACATTTTGGGTAAATTAAGTTACTTTTCACCACTTTATGCATTTGGTGCCTGTGCCTATGAAAAACAGAACAAACAAAGATCTGCATCTTTGTTGCACGATTCAAAAGCTGAGCCTCAGCAATAAGCACACAACCTGAAGATCCGTTGGAGTGCATATTCGGTGTATGCCATCATACTCTGACCTTATTGCGGCATTGTTACCGCACACATGTATTCATGTAATGAGACACCCCAGTGTGATATTATGCAATGCGATGCACGGTGGGTGTTATTGGTGGGTATATAGTAAACAGCCCCCCCTCCCCCTCCACCCAGCCCTCTCTTGTTCTCATGCTTCTTTGATGTATTGCAAACTGTATTCCTGTGAGAACAGGCATGAACTAACAGGTATCAAAGAAACTGTTCAGAACATACATATTGTATTTTGTTTTTTATAAAAAGATGCAGAAAATTTTGATTTTAAGGTGTAAAAGGTCAGAAGAGAGATGATGCACGTACATTAGGAGCAAAAAGAGTGCAGTGATTTCACCCACCTACCACATTTCAACCCACCTCCTCCTTACTCAAGCTCATTTGAATAAAGAGGGGGAAAGTAAAGTGCAGCTGGAGCATGATGTGACCGATGGTGCCATCTGCTGTTCGCTGGGTCACACTGCACCCGATTACATTACTGAACCTGGATGTTAAAAACGCGTGTGGGAGGAAAAGGGAAACTGCAACCGACCTGACAACGGTGGAGAAATGTGATGTCAGATTAATTCAGTTTAATTCAAACAGCACATGTATGGATGCATACTATGAGAGCTACAGCTGGTACAGCCCTGTTTTGCATGTTTCTTCAAAGTTTGTATATAACAAGATCCGATGCTGAATTGCTTATTTAAATCTCTTTTTTCTAACACTATCTTTTGTATCCATGGCCCAGTTTCCACACAGGGATCATGGTATCTTTATCACATTTTACCTAGGGATGCTTTCATGATGACTGTTTCACGGTGACTTATAATGTAGAAATCAATGTAGATAATATATTGATACTGTATGATGTACCAGAGAAGGTGTTTTCTCTACAAAGATACATTAAGTTCAATCAAAAATCTGTTTATACATGCATTGTTTTCTTCTTTGTTTTGAAGAAACAAAATGCCTCCTTCTGGGTCCATTAACTGTACAGACAGCTCCACCTGCTGTTTAGACTTTATTTATTATCCACAGCAGCTCTGTTAAGGTGCTTGTTGAATGACAAATGGGGCAGAATGGATATCTTGTCTTGGATGAATCTACCATATCTGCCTTTCTTCCAGAGCCTCATTCTAGTCGGCGATAAAGGAGGAGGAGAACAGTGTGTTCCTCACAGCGCAGGCTGACAAACATCTTCCTCAGTCCCTGATGTATCATAGCACATACAGCCCTAAATGGTCTATTGTTTAACCCCCTTTCCCTCCCCTGAATGTTCTGTTATGGTATCTTATGTCTCAGTACCTGAATGTGGAGGTGGTCCCACCCCATTACCAGCCCCCAAAGAGATGAACGATATCCCTATGGTGATATCCATCACAGCATTGGCCCTTGAGAGACTAATAACGGGAGAAAAAACCAGGGCACCTGGAGGCGGCAGTGATTGATGATGTGCTGAGGTCAATGTGACCAGCCAATCATAGCTCAATAAGACCAAGCCGAAGCAGAAACGTCTCAGGCGCGATCCTGCGTGGCTGAAAAAGAGAAGTTGTCAGGGTGTAACAGTTTAATTTATTTGGGGTTATTCCCATGTTTGGACCTGCAGGAAGTGAAAATGGTGTCACCGTCACATCTGTAGGAAACCAATGCCCACGTGAATCAGTGGAGGAAGGGATGAAAGATGTTTACCTGCATTCACACAGCTGTCTGTCTGCTTCCTGCTGCTTTGTGGCATGTAACTCTGATTCTTTTCTGCTGTCATCTGCCTGTTCAAACGCACCTATCATGCAAGAAGAGTACCTAATGTTTGCTCTGTGGAACAAGTGTCTCTGTCTACACTGTGACAACCTCCTCAAAGCAGGTCTTCAATAAGTGACAGGGATTCCTTTCGCTTTTACAAGAATACATCTTGCAAGGTGGATAAAGTCGATTTACTCATTCTTCCTCTTTTGAAACCTTTCATGTAGTTTGGCTCAAGTTTCCTTCTTGTCAGAAGTCGTCTGAGTCCATCCTCCTTTCATGAATACTCTTGGTAGTGTACTAGAAGATGGAAGGTCCAGAGAAATGTGCTGTCCTTGTATTGCCTGCCTCAGGTCTCCCAGTAGGAAGAATGTCGGTACACAGACAGAGTCAATATTTACCCAAGTTTTCCTGCTTTGTCACCTTCAACGATCGGTACCGATTGTGTTTGACCTTTGACCTGCCTTAAACTTTGTTTGAATGGTAGCAAACTCTGGTAACTGTGGACTTAGACTTTGTACGTGACTGGGCTGGTCTGCAAATGCCAAAAATGGATTGCAAAACTCGACTGCGATAGAAGATTGTGCAAGCAGTAGAGTTAATATTGTATATATAGATCACGTTACCTATATCAAAGCAAAGCCTGTCACACAGACACGGTCCAGTGAAATTTGATACATGGTTTGTATGTGTGCAATGAAACTCTGCTAGTGTGCTGAAATATTATTGTGTATGCCCACCAAAGCAATAAATAACAGAAGAAACTTGGCCAGTTGACAGAAATGTGAGCAAAGTGAATTTTAGAAATCAGGTTGTCTCATAAGTTATGTTTGGCTATATCTTCAACACATTCTGTTTTGCCCGCCTTACATTTTTGATCAGTGTTATCCTCATGTTTTATTTTTGGAATATACCGTATGCATGTTTTATATTCTATCATGGATTCTTATTAAAAGTGTACGTGTACATGATCAAAAATATCACTGGTGGACCCAGTGGGGATGAGGTAGGGCCATCCCATATGAAAAAATGCCCTTTTTGATGTCACTGGTAGATAAAACATGATAAAGTGCCCTATAGGGTGCTCTTTCTAGTGGACAAAACGTGGTGAAGTGTCCTCTATGGTGCCCCACCTTATACTGTATTTTTTCCTCCCTTGCCCCTTAAACATCCCAAGCCCGCCACTGAATAAAATACAGGTAAATCATTTTTAAAATCGACCTTGACTAAGTTCAGTGTATATACACAGTGCTGCCATCACACCAGAGATGGCTCGTTGTGTCATTTTGAGAAGCTTTGTGCAAAAACATGCAAATGAGTTCTAGTTTGCATGGCATTAGGATTCTTATAATGACCTGTTTCTCGAGAGCAATTAACTACAATTAACCCCCCCCCATGATTATTTCTAATTGTCACACCACTTTGCACACAACATGCAACTTCAAAATCTTTGTGTTTTGACTTTTGACCCCGAGCAAATTTGAACAGAACGGCTCATTCACTGAAACCTGTCCCGCACCGTAGCCCTGGTATTTCTCTGCTCTGTTACCTCGCACAACGACGGATATAAGTTAGTGTGGGAGCAAACACGCCGAGCTAAAAACTTGAGTGGTAGTTAAAGCGAGGTTTAAAGGATCCTAACGCCGGCTCATTCTCAGCAGCTTCTCTGCCCCGGGGCCTTTCTCCATACGAGGGTGGCATTTCCAAAGAGGCTCAGAGGGGCTGCTTCACAGTCCACAAACCACAATTTTCTTTGGTCAGCAGAAATGATATTCTGGCATAACACATGTTAATGGCTGAGCTTTGATCATATAGGGAGACTTTTGTATATGATTGTATATGTAGTAAAAGTACACAAAAAATAATTGCATGGAGTTCAGACCACTCTGTTGTTTTACGGTTAAACTCTGAAGCCTTAAAAATCTTCTCTGCTGCGTTATGCTCTTGTATTCCTCTCATGTCCACTTGCTTTTTCTTCGCTTTTCTATGACAGTAGCTATATATTATATTTCAGCACAGGGGATTATTGTGGCCTTTGATGATAGCAGACAAAGTATTTTCCATTGCTCTGGGTCCCATCTTAGGAGAGAAAACAAGCTAGCGATGTTCAATCGACCTGTCAAAAAATAGAAGCGTAACCACAGATAATCCTTATGAGAATTCACCCAGAAAAAAGATAGGGCTGCTGTTGTCCCCATATCAGAGACTTCTGCCATGTATTCTATCGTCGCTCCCCACTTTTCCCAAATCGTCTGAGGAGAGAGAAAGAACTGGGGAAGCAAAACGAAAGGGCAAAAACAAAAGACAAGTGCTTTTCGAGATCCATTTTTAAACTAACATACCAGATGTGCTCTCTGCCTGCTTTCTGCTCGTAGAGAGAGTTCATTTCACCTTGCGACGCCGTTTTCAGAAAGCTCCAGAGTTTTATAATCCATGGAACTTCTCAAAGCCGGACCTATCACCAGGTGCACACATGGGAAATCAAATGTTACCATCCTTTCTAGCGGCTTCCTCCCTCTGTTTGAAAAATGTGTGCAGGAGCCTCTCAACGGTGTGAAATTACTCCCCTGGGTGGGCAGAGAAAAGGCAGTCAGCCAAAGAATGTCACCTGGATTCCACTCAATGTCCCCTCATTTGTCATGAGTCTACTGCACAGCGCCGGCCCATACAGTATTACAGGGACATCTATTTTTCGGTGGCGCACTATAAACTGTTGTTGCTCAGGCTGTTTTCATTGTCATGTTGAGAAACAACCTTGTGACCTGCAGGATTGCTCTGCCTAAGATCCTTGTTAGGGCTCAGTTCCACCGACGATTTAGCAGCGTGTGGAAATGGCTTTTTTTTTTCTTTTAACTTAATAGGTGTGTAACAGGAAAAGAGGATATCCATATTCTTGTTTATTATTTCCTTTTTTTCCCCCACAATGACTGGAAGTGTTTCTCTTCATGAGCACATTATCAAAAGAAGCTCCTTTTGAAAGCCTGGAAATAACACAAAATAAAAATGCAAAAAGGCGGGCGGCAGGAATCGGGGGGGAAGAAAGCCAGACAGAGTGAGTCTGATTGGTATGAATGTCACATTGTGCCTGGGGAGTGTGAAGGAGAGTCATTACATTCACAGAGGAAGCAGGGGAGGGTCTCTTTTTGAACTCGGCGCATTTGTTTTGAAGTTTGCTTCCAATTATCATGATTAAGTCACTTCCTCGGGGTAACATTTGGTATTTAATGTGAACATGTCACACACACTTTCAAAGCTGGTACTCATTTGTCCTCCACTTCTTTCTGCTACTTTTCCGTCTGTCTTTGTGAACGCGTGCTTTCGAGAATCAACTTGATCAGATAAGAACACGTTTCTGCTCAGCGACATGCGCGATACATTCAGCGTATTCAAACAAGCCTACTCTTTCCCGTTGATGAAGTGAGCTGATTAACAGTTGGTGAGATTTCGACGAGATTGCACACCAGTTCCCGGTGGCTTTAGCGCGCACGTGCCATTTCTGTGTGATGGGCGTTACTGTGAAGTCAAATTCTGTCATTGCTTATAAAACTGCACCGCGTGTCTTCTGCCCAGAGTTGGTGCACAGCTGAATCCACACAGTCTTTATGGGCTGTGTCACAGTTAAACCCCACTCACGTGTGCTCTGTGCATGCACAGCGTGTGTGCATGAAGTCCAGTTAAGAGAATTAGGGCAAGTTTGGTTTTCCTGTTAATAAACAGTAAAGAAAAACACACATGAAAATTCTGTTTTTTTTTTTTTTTTTCCGTACTAGGACACAGCAGAACAGATGGTTTCGGTGTCAGGGAAAAGTGTGTGTTTGCCTGTGTGTGTTTGTGCGCACACACATGTTAAACCCATACATGAATGTGTCTCGGTGTGCACGTCTATGTTTG
Source organism: Lagodon rhomboides (assembly GCA_039737535.1). Classification (NCBI taxonomy): domain Eukaryota; kingdom Metazoa; phylum Chordata; class Actinopteri; order Spariformes; family Sparidae; genus Lagodon; species Lagodon rhomboides. The sequence continues at coordinate 12,149,662 of CM077791.1, forward strand.
CGCTGCAGCCCGTCTGTGCAGTCGTGGAGCCTCGCGGAGCTTTCTTTCCGTGGGTGTTTTGCGAGCTGTCAATCCGGCGATCCATCTTGTCCTCACCCAGCTGCAGATGTGCCACAAGCTACGCGGGGAATTTACCCAAGAAATTATACTGGGGTTTAAGCTGGAATCTGACATATGCCACGAATGCCGTATTTCATTTCGGCAACACAGCGAGCATCTAATACTGTTGTCACTTGAGTAAGCTCAAAAAAAAAAAGCAGTCTCCTTTTGCCGGAAAAGGAATCGACAATGGCATGGTTCATCAATTGAAAATAAGCCTGATTGCTGTATGTTAAAATCAATGGTAGAAATGTATAAAAAATGTGAATCTGCAGTCTGCTTACTGTCATGCTGCCATGTATGTAGTCAAAAATGAGTGTAGTTTGGTGGGTTGTGGAGCAAAGGTACAAAATCTCCATGAGAAATATGAAAAGTGGCAAAAAAAACACTTTGGCAAGATTACAATATTAACCTAACACGGAAAAGGTTCTCTGTTTTTTCTTAATTTCAGACAACAGACAGTGACAGCACAGAATCAGCAGAAAGAAAGAAAGAAAGAAGACTGGCCGTATGACAGTGGTTTTCTCTCCTGTTTAACAAAGAACACAACGTCTCTGATAAATATAAAGTGTCAGTGGTCATTGCACTGTCACACCATATGTTTTACATGCCTTCTAACTCCCAAACTGCAGCTTTCGCTCTCACAGGATGATGTTCGAGGCAAGTTTTGCACCACAGAAACACTAAAAATGTCAGTGGAGCTGTTTTATCACCATGCAAAGGCAGTAAAACATATCTACTCTTTATGCCCCAGGTTTACATTTACTATCTCTTATGGTTCATCACTTATTCCAGGGTATATATCAGTCTTTATTCTATTTCATTATATATTCACGAAACATTTCCAGTGGAGGAAGGCGACGAGCTGTACGTGCAGGCAGCTGCATAATTACATAAGTTAGAGGACAGAAGAAGACATTGACAAAGAGCACAGCTGCATGCATTTAAGTGCCAACTATATGATTCTCATCCTCTGCTGGGGTTTGCAATGTATCTTACATGACAGCACATACTGTGGGACTGACAACAATATGTGCTGTACATTTTATTCTCCTTCCTTTTCCGTCATCATTTCCTCATCTTTGAGGGAGTCGAGACGAACGTGATCAAGAAGAACAGTCCCACAGCCAGGATTTATTTCCACGTATGTTTTCTATCAGCACATTGGCTCATGCTGCTCTCCGAAGACTGCCAGCGATTAGCATTAAATTGATTACACAATGTTACACCATCCACATTGTGTCAACTTACTGGCCCCTCCGAGGGTCTGCAGTAATCAGCGTGGTCTTTATCAGCGTGACTCAGTGTTAGTTGTGTTAATGCACAGTGTTTTAATGACATCAGCCATTACTGCATCATCCAGTCATTAACCGGAGCTAGAGGCCGAGCGAACAGACAGCTGGGATAAAGGCTTTGAGATAGTCATTGTGTTAGGCATGCTATATTGTTAACATCATTATACCATTAGAGAGTCCTCAGAGCTGCTTTGGTAGTGAGCATTAGCTAATGTGTTGTGTGTGTGTTCGGGGCCGTTGCACTCAAGTTGACCTGGCAGCTAGAGATCATGAGGGCCATTTGGCGAACTACAGTATATACAGTAGTGACACAAAATAAATAATTCACCAGACAATTACCCAACAGGGGCACTGCAGTGTGCATTAGGAAACCCCTGAGCGAGGCTGTTTGAAGGAATTACAGCACATTCTTAAAAGTGTCATTTTGGACCTCATTTACTGCACCTTCAGGGCAGGTTGAGAAGTGAGCAACAGTACTATGCTAGATAAATTCTGAAAAAAAAATAAAGGTTTTATTGGGTTGCGTCCAAACATAAACAGAGGACAGCCACTGTTTTTCGTTCTCTAGAAGCTTTGGGTGAATGGAGCTTTGGATTCTGTGGAACATTTATACATTAAACGTTCCCCCTCCCAGCATTTCCCCGTGGTGATACTTTGAATAAGTTAAAGTTGAAGTAAAGTTCTGTTACTCACTGTCCTAGTAGAAAGAAGGGAAAGGAACAGACTTTGACACAACAGCGGCGCTCCATCAAGTGAATGTCCTCCTGTTTTACCCCATTTTCTGTCACCCTCCCCCTTTGCCTCCTTCAGCAGCAGTGTTCTTTTATTTTTGCAACACAAAGTTTCCACAGTTATTCTAGTTGTTCCACCGTGATCAGCAGATAGTGACCGGGGAAAACAATGCCTCTTCTTGTTTTGGTTGCGCTTCCTTTGTGCCCTAATTCAACATTTGTTTTTCCAGGAAAATTCGAGCCCAGTGGTATCCCAAATAGCATAGTGGAGCGAGGTTTATACAGAACCAATCAATATGCAGATGTTGTCATTTCAGCCATAACACTGTACAGGGATATTTACTTCAGACTGATAAGTTAACCTGTTTTACCCCCTTTAGTGGTATTACTGTTGGTGAATAAGTATTTGTTTTCTTTAGAGTAGCAACCAGGAGAAACAGAACAAAATGTCAAAAAATTGCAGAGAAACTACAGAGAAGGTGACATTACATCAACATTTACTTTATAATGATATGTTAAAACTTACTTAAACTACTGCCAGCTTAAGCTCAGTGAAGATGTGCTTCTCTAACCAGGGTCAATCATTTTTTGTCCCTTTTCTTTTTCCCCTGGCACTGGAACCGACCAACCTAATGAGCAAGTAACTCGTATAATTCTTCTTTTGTCTTTCAGAGAGTTTCTGTCCAAGGAGAATTCTGTGGTTTTATTATCATTTTCACTCTACTCGTGGTTTTACAATCAACAGAACACCTTGTGAGACTTTTTGTGTGTATCCAAGTCTCGTTTTATATTTTGAGGAATGCTTAAGTTATGGCCCACAAAAAAACTGAGCGGAGAGCCAGAGGCAAAGGAAAAAGGAATCTTTCTCTCTGTTTAAAAACAGGCAACACGCTGTTAATGCTGCAGGATTACTAAGGTGGAATCTATATAAGCCACAATTGAGCTGTGAAACAACTGAACCACGGCGAAACCACTGAATCATCACTCACAGTCAGCATGATAATGATAATTTATCGAGTGGTCCACTGATGATGTCAGTTTGTTGTCCAATCTGTGAGTTGGCTCAGCTAATTAAGTGCTGTGCCCCTATTAGACCAGTAGAGGCCAGGGCACATTAATAGTTGTTTGCTTTTATTGAGGGGAAGTATTCTGTGGGATTCAATTAAAGGTATGATTACTGTTATTCATTATCCTGTCATTACACTTTTAGTTGGTGACACATTAAATACAGTGTGGTTTATGTTTAGAACCTGACTGTGTTTATTTCACAACAGGAAAAAAGTCCTTGGTTTGAATCTGCCATATGGAGCTTTGTTGTGTAGTTGTAGTTGTGTAGATTTTCTTCCTGTATATGTAAATTCAAGTCACCTTTAACTCAAGTGCACAGTAAAGTCGGTGGGCTCACACTTGTTTATGTAAACCGGCATATAGTAGCATATAAATAAAGAAACTCCTGTTTCAGGCCTGATGTTAGGCTTGGGAGAAGTGAGGCCAAAAACCTTTGGCCAGTTCTCTCAAATGAGCAAAAATAAAAGTGTGGTATCTTATCCAGGCTGCAGGTTTACCAGTCTCTTGGATGAACAAAAGGGCACACAGGTGTCCAGCAACAGCTTCATCACCTCAACAAAGTCCAGTGAACAATAAGACTTGGTACTGTAGTGTCAGCTTGAAGCAGTCTCTGATAAATCTACAGGGTTTCCACATCATATAAGAGGCGTTAGCTGGGTTAGCCATACAGTGGGTAACAATCCATTCACCATTTGCTCACGAAAGCTAACAACATACACTCAGTAAGCCGATGAGCTAACATAAACACGTGGCACTAAAGCACACTCGTGAACAACTGTACGACACACTTTGAGTAGAAATATCTTTAGCTGCTCACAGAATCATGTGGCATGAGTATCTTGACACAGACTCACGGGGAGAAAGTCTGAGACAGCAACGACCCACCTGAGATTAAGTCACTCACGCACCAAAACTCAAGGCTCTTACTTCCTGTTTCTGCATGCTTGTCAATCAATCCACCTCAACCAATGAATGATCACCATTACTCTTATTCACAAATACCACTTCCTGTATGCTTTTAACAAAGTCACATACTTTTATCTTAACATAATTCTGATTGCAAAGTATAGTAATTATGACCTGATTACATTACAAATTCTACCTTTAATACAGTTGCTCCAGTTACTGCCTGCAGGTGAACTGGAAACTCTTCATCAAAAGTCTGAATATGAGATTGAATCGTTTGCTGTTTACGCTCTGTCCATCTGCCACCCATCTCAGCCAATATGAGCAGGGAGATGCCTGTGGCCCTGCACAATAGATTGTACATTTATAATTTTTCCAGTCAAGAAACAATCCACTCATGGTTTGTGTTTATATCAAGATAAAAGAACAAATAAGAAATAACCAAGTGCTTTTACCAAATCTTGCAGCACAATATCTGCAGGCTGTCATTAGGTGGGCATTATGTGTACCAGCTGCCTGTGCCTCAACAACATGACTGTACAGTGTCCCTCCTGTGGAGAGTTCAGTTTTCAGTTCATGCGTCACATGCAAATCCTGTACACTTTCAGCACACCCATGAAGTTAGTATGGGAGGCTATGAATGACTGGATTATTCCATGTTCAGAAGTCCTACCATGCCAAGTCTAGTTATATTTTCCAGCATATGGGTCATGCATGTGACTTGTACGGGAAGCTCAGAAGGAAAAAAATGCACAGCATGTCAGCAACCACTACAACTAATGTAAGCTACAGAAACTGTCAGACATTATAGATATAAACAGTGAGTCAGTGGTGACTTTGCATTGCTCACTAGTTGTACGTAGTTACCCTGACAATGGACAGAGGCATTACTGCACAGGGAGAGGCAATGGGCCAGGAAGAGCTCTTGATGGATTTTGCGATTTGATTTGCTGGAACAAGGAAATACCACTCCACACTGGTTATGTTTCTGACTTCAGAGAAATTGGACTTGGTTGATAAAATGTTTGTACCCTGTTCTGCTCTAAAACATTATCAGATAAGGACAATTCTCAGGTGTCCCTCCTTGCAGCCTTAAATGCTCGAGGAAGCATATGGGACCCCTCCGACATAAGTGGTACCAAATGTGTTCTCCCCGTTTTTTCTAACAATGGGTCAGTGTTGAGCGGAATCATTTGCAGCAGCGCAGTATAGAAGCGGTTGTTTAGTTTGCATCAGTGGGCTTTCAAGACAATGGCAAACATGTGCCGGAGACAAAATGTTCTGCAAATCATTAACTTATGTGTTCATAGGTTTCATGCTCTTCTGTGCACAATGAGTCCATTTCGAATCTATGAAAGGACAGAACATCGATCTCAGGCATTGATTTTCTGTAATTTCTTCCCACTTTATGAAGATTTCCATCATATCTATTGTGCTCTTACATTTTCAGTTTCACACCGTCCTGCAATGCAGTCACACCAGGCACTTCTCCCGTCAGTAGGTTGACTTTCCGACCCATGACTATACAGTAGTCATTATTGTATCTTGCATGGTTTTAACACCATATCATTAATACAAATCTGTCAACAGACAGACACATAATCACCTGTCAAAGTACTGAAAACTGCTTCTTTTATGTCTACCGCTACAGTAGGTGTCACATTTTACCATGACTCACACACACACATACACACACACACACACACACACACACACACACACAGGCTCACAAGGTGAAAACGTTACCAGCCGTTGCTGACGCAGCTGGTAAAGTTTATTCTTTATATCATTATGTATTTTCATCCATATGTTACCTGTTTAAGTTCCTCTGCTAACTGGAAACAAGAGATGCATATAGCCCTGATGGTGTAGTAGATTGCTGGACTACTGGGTTATGTAATCTCGCTGAAGCCCACTGGGATCCTCTCGTTGCTGAAAGTAATTCTGGGCCTCCCTCAAAGCGAAGCAGCTCATGCTGAGAGTGACTTAAAAGACTGACACAGCCATGACCTCAGTCTCTGCTGAATCAGCTTTATGCTACAGATAGGATACCATGATCCATTTCCCCGGCGTCGCCTGCTGTGCAACTCTCTCTTTTTTCACTCACTCCGGTAGATGTGAAATCAATCAAAGCCTCAGTGTGTGGAGTTTCTGTTTGTATTAACCTAAGTCGAGGTGCTGTTTCTTTACATTTGAGGGGGGTACGTATAGCATAGGGAAATAATTAAAGACCAGAGAACTGCCAACATTGTTACTGGCTGTTTCCCATGGAGTTGTCTATGGAGGGGAATTCTGAATGTATACACTGAGCTCGAATATTTACAGTATTACAACAGGCGTTCAGGTCAACTGAAAGCAGACTCCAAAATGAATAAATCTGACTATATACATGCAGTTACTTAAAAAGCTAAGCATCAATACTTGCTGCTTACACAGGAAATTGCTCTTGATGTTATATTATTTCATACTATTATTCCATGCTGTTTGTGACATGTTACCACTCCTGTGGTTGAAAAATGAATGAATATAAACCATGTTAAACTGCTCTTGCATAGTGCCAGCATGTGGAGGTGTTGAAATGCCTCAGTTGGGAAAACTCAGCACTTTTCCATTGCTGACACGAGAAATTAAAAAATAGGGGAACAATATTTTCTACATAAATTGCAACCCAGCTGGGCAAAGAGCAACTACTGACGAATGGCAACCACATTCAGAGTTTCCACATTACATCACATGGCTCTAAAAGCAGCATCACCATAGTTTATTGACTGTTACCATAACTACAGTCTGATTCACCTATATCAGCAACCAACCTAAAATGGCAAGTTACCCTCACCTGATTGTTAGTGATGCAAACATAAGCAAGCTAGTTTCTGTTCCCTTTTAATGTGTGCAGATAGCTGGACATTTTAATGCCAGGACTGGCCTCCCCACATGCAAATGTTTCACCAAAACAAGTCACCAACAATCTATCCTGGGCGCTGGAGCGCTGGAGCGCTGGAGCGCTGGAGCGCTGGAGCGCTGTCCTGCGAAACAACCCAATCGACAGCATAAAGGTTAGCTAAGTATGTTTCTGGAAAACCACCAACTTGATGGTTGTTTAGGTAAAATGTTTAATTTCTCTCATTACAATGCTGTGCTTATGATCTGTTACGGTTTAGGCACAAAAACGGCTTGGTTTAATATAGTAAAAACATCAGGGTTTGGCTTAAAATACTTGCCACAAAAACGGCAGGAAATGTCCCCACTGGCTCGTACTGCAGTCTCCCACTTTGCAGCCTTATGGCTTATAATAAAGCCACCACTTTCCCCTCCACCTCTGGATGTGAAAGTTAATAAGCACACAATGCAAACGTCACATTCCGCTATTGGTACAAACGTCAACTTTTGACGTATCTGTGGTTTGCAGAAACGTTAATTGCTAACATTAAGTCCTGGTAGCTGAGCTGCGTGAAGGGAGGTCTGGCTATGTGAGATAACCATAACGAACAATGAAATAAGACAGATGGCTAAATCCTCTCTTTCTCTGTTTTTTCTCATGCGTCTTCATCAATAATGTATTAAACAGCCTGCACAGGTTTTCCATGACTATGTGTTTTTGTCACATTACTGCATACTGGTGGGAACAACAGAGGAATAGATGGGAAACAGCTTTATTTCCAATAGTCAATGAGCTTTATAGGCCAGCAGGGAATACAGCATGCATGTAGATCAGTCATGAGGAATCATGTTTAGACCCTTTAGAGGAGAACAATTATACCAATGCAAATGCTTTCTTTTGTTTAGAGGCCAACTTTACCCAATGTAGATGAGGGATATCTTGATGAATTTCATGAGGTAACTTCACACTTTAGCTGAGTCTAATATCAGCACAGTTTGTATTATTTTTCCTCAGCTGGAGCATCTGGTTTATTTTACAAGACAGATGAAAGATTGTTAATATGGACTTTGTAAGCACAAAGGCGACCTCCACCCATCTATACACACACAGTGATTTATGGTTTTACAGTGGCTCTTTGAAGTGAACTGCGCAGCTCTTACATGCTTGATGTACCAGCACTACACAAAGGACATGAATGTTCCACACATGGTTCTCCAGGTTCTCAGTTGGTTCTGCATTATTTTTTCCCATGAAAGGAGCAGGTGAGGTGGAACGTGCTGCTGAGGCAAACCTGGAGATGCACAAGGGTTTCCGCAGAATTCCTTTGCTAGCATTTTCCCCCTATTTTATCAGCTAAAATTGCATTGCATATACTAAACGCCCTGATTGAAATGCAGTGATGGTGGTCCATTGTTGTATGCTCTCAGAGGAGCCCCACCTTTCTGATGACGCTGTGTTTTTCTTTTATGTAAATAATGAGCTCAGATGTGGTGTGACTGTATTTGCTTACATTGGTTTCATGCAGCCAACAGAAGCAGCGCATTGGCCATAATTTGGAGAAAATTGGTGGTTGGAACATTCTGAGCTGATAGAGACGAACAGAGAAGAAGTGAATCATGCTGCATGTGTAGATAGTGTGTAGTCGTCAGTGGACATCTCCGCTGTGGTACCCTGTCACTACTGGAAATCGTAACAGACATGATTTCAAGTTGACCTTTGCTGCTGTACGCTATGACAGACAAAACAGTATTTTAATTTCTTTTCAAGGAAATGTTTGCCTTATTAAGAAACATGGGGGAAAACATCCTCACTGCAACCGACGCTGCAATTATATTTACTATGTCAGGCCCAGAGGCTACCGAGACATCAAATATCTTAATGTTTTCCAGCCCACTAGAAGTATTTGATATAAAAAGTGGAATGTGGAGTTAAACTGCAACCCAGTATCATTAATCTGCCTACAAATGAGACAACTTTACACTTGCAAATTGATGTCCAATTTTGTCCACAAGTGATACAACAAACCTTCCCATTAACTTCTGTGAAGACCCGATACAAAGTAATGTGACCATTGTCATCATGATAACAAAAAGAAAACATGTAACAACAACGTAGTTTTTTTAGGCTTAGGTTTAGCCACAAAAGTAATTTGTCAGGTTTAAGAAACGGTGATGTTATGTATGTGATGTGAGTTAAATACGTCTCATCTGTTAACCTATGGTCATTTTTACACAACACATGCTCAGGTCTCCTTGATGTAAAGTCCCATGATTGTTTGACCCTTTCATCAACCTCAACTTCCAAGCTGCTTGAACTTTTCTCAATCTTTTTTCGACCTCACCTAACACTTCATTTGCGGTATTAGGACGGAAATGGACTTTGGTGCGCGTACTGCATGCATTTTGAAAGACTTAAGTTGTGTTATTTGTACATAGACTGAAGCAACTGGGTTGTGTACTGACAAGGAAAATGTTTCTAGATTTTTTGTAAAAAAAAAAAAAATATCACTGTAAACTCCAATGAGATGTATCAGCCTTTTTAAGTGGGCTGCCAAAGTATTCATGGACCAAAAAATCATTCAAACCACCTCTTTCTGCCTCTTCGCCACACGTCTTCCCTCCATTGTTTTCATTACCATCCTCTGTAGGGAACATGTGGAAGCTATGTTCCTTGTAGACTCGAGAACAAGGAAGCAGCTAGGAGGCAGCTGCACATCATGATGAAAATGGCAGCGCAGTCAGCCAGGCTGATTTGGAGATACACTACACTTAGCTGTAAATGGTTTCAAGGGCAGGACAGGAATGAATGCCAAGAGTGTTGTATTGAATGCCCTGCAAGTAATGTTAATTTTCGCCTCCCTTTGCACTCGTGTGTAAGTTCTATAGGTGATCTTTGTGGCTCACAGAACTTGATTATTAGATGACACTTTTGAAGTAGTGTTCTTTTAAAGTGCAAAAGAGGAAGGGCAGTGTAAGGGAGTGAGTTGTGCTTCGTGGTAGGGAAGAAAAGAGCGGTAAGGGGGCAGAGGTGGATGGGAAACAGACTGTGAGGAGAAAGAAAGGGAATGGGCATGAAGAGAGCATTACACAGTCCTGCTATAAAGTGAGCTGTTACTTTGCCCAGAACACAGCAGTGTTGGACAGCTCTGGCTGAAATCTGAACTCTGTTGGACCTGATTGCAGAACAAATTCTGGATTGAAGCTTCCGTGCTTTATATTTTATTACACTTAGGGAAAATGTCCCTGTCTTGTCAGAAAAAAATAAAAAACATATCTGCACAGAGGGATCCATCCATCATCCCTTTATTGGCAAAAAATTCTGTTAGAATGAAGTAGATGTGCGTATTTCTCATTTGCTGTATTTGAGAGTGTAACAAAGGAACATTATGCAGCAGTTATGTCAAGGTCCAGAGAGCACAGGAGAGCAGATAACTGTGATCCATTTAAAAGTCTCCATTAAACCCACATGTTTCTTTAACTGTTGCAAATCTAAGGGACCTTGCTGGAAAATAAGAACAGCTGGGCACTGTCGTATAACACTGTCACTGAACCCATTTGAAGTTTGGGGGGTGGCCTTCCTGTCTATATACTGGTGCTCCAGAATTGTAGGGTGGTCCTCAAAGCTTGACCCCCTAGGCCACCCCTGTTTACATAGCAGCATGAAGAGAGACAATGAGAGTAAGAAATATCCTGTTCAGTAAGTGCAGAGATGGAAGGTTTACAGATACACCCAAACACAGTCAGGGTTTGATACTGCCAAAAAATAGTAACTCTCAGTTCATGTTTAGTCATTCATTTGTGTGGTTGGTGGTGGGTGGTTGGGTTTGTTGTGGGTAAAGGCCCATTGTAAAACTCAAATGATTACTCTTTTGTGGAACGTTAATACTTCAAAAGTGTTTAGGAACACATATTAGTCAGTCCTCTTGTGTAAAGTGCGTCAAAGTTCCTATGAATCATTGACCTTCAACCATCATACTTAACCTGCGAGTGTGATCACAGCCAAGCAGCTCTGCAGGCCATGAGCCTCCTAAGATTCTGGGAAAACCTCCAGCATTGCTATAAAACCAGTAATGAGAGAAAGTTACTGTAAAAGATCAGTATGGAGAATTTTTATAGTAGAAATCTTTGGTTTTGAGCATTTTTTCTCCTTGTTCTTATCCTGTGTAATTATGTTTGTTTGTTTGTTCATTGTGATTTTTTTTGTTTTGTTTTTTAAGGGGAGGGAATTCTGTGCCTCATGTTTCCCTCTACCTTGTTCCTGGATTGAAGCACAGCATGTGCAGCTGGTTGCTTTGCATGGGAATGTAAATCAATGCCTGACTGAAGTTGGAAAAAGAACAAGAGAGATAGGGAGAGATATGGCCTATAATGATTACTCCAGCAAAGGGATTAATAGTTTACAACCATCCCTTCATCCAAGGATTATTTCCTGTCAAACAGGGGTCTGTTCAGCAGCATCGACAGTGGGGCAGGATGGAACGAATTCATTCCTCTCCCATTTCTTCTCTCTTTTCACACTGCTTCCTGTTACACAAAGGATCCTCTGTGAGAAGAGATGGTGTGTGGCAGGGGAGGGGAGCTGAGCAGGGAGGGAGGTTGGGGTGATGTGGATTCTGTGTTGGATTGTACTGGTGGCTAAACATTTAACTTATCAATAACTAGCTATTCTAGTTTTCATTCTAGCATCACTCTGCATAGAGAGATAGCAGAAGCAACCAGGGGCAGCAGGTAATAAGCAGGCTTGAGATTATGATTTATGCAAAGTGAATGGGATGGATCAGAGGTGAAATCTGACAAGTGTCAGAGTCAAAATTGTTCCTCCAGAAATAGTTTAGGAGCCTGTTTTTCAGGCCATTTGAAGTTGATTGGTACCTATCTATTTTGGATGCAGTGCTAGGGTTAGGTTAGAGGCAGAAAACTGACTTCAGTCAATGACTGAGGGTTAGACTTAAGATATTCATGAAAAATAGAAATTCCACCAAAATCCAATAAAACAGGTGTGTCCTATTCAACTAGTATCAGAAGACATTAGGGTATTGATGTTGAGTCAATGGTTCAAATGACCTGGAAGCTATTGAATAAGACATGTCCCTATGCAAAGTGAATGGGATGGAAGTGTCAGGGCCAAAATTGTTCCTCCATGAGGTGTTTAGGAGCATGTTTCAGGCCATTTGGAGTCCACTTGTACCTATTTGTAGTGACACATTTTCTAAAGTTTCACATAGCTGGAATTAGGGTTTGGGTTAGAGGCAGTAAACTGACTTCAGTCAATGACTGAGGGTTAGACATATATAGTTTCACCTCTGATCCACCCCATTCACTTTGCAGGACTGCCTCTAACCCAACCCTTAACCAGTCCAGCTATGTGAAACTTTCAAAAAAAGTGTCACTACAAAAAGGTACCAATCAACTCTATTTTATGTCTATTTGTTATTACATATGTATTTATATATGTAATAACGTTGTCATTAAAACAAGTATGCTCATTGGTCAAATATTAGCCTATTCTATCCTCAGCCTCACCCGCCGTCAATGTCTGCAAACCAGAGATATATTGAAACTTTACATTTCTTTATGTTGCACCTTTAAGTTTATTTAGGCTACACTCCATACGTCTGATTTTCCCATCTGATAACATTTATGCCCATTTTATTTTCTCCATGCTAAAATAGCTGGTGACTTGAGTATATGGCATTTGTTTTGTTTGATTTAAGCTTAACGTGTGTTAATACAGTAAGTAAGAGATGTTTCTAATAATCTGCAGAGGCACTCTGAAATAGAGAAATGGGAGCCTGTACACATCAGTTTTTCCCTTGTGTTTGGCTAACTGAATGGGTTTTATGTCTAATCGATTATAAATGAAGGGAAAGCTCTGGAGTCATTACCGCTTTCTTTTAAACATATGCCTTAAGACAGTTTATTTTGGAACCGTTTTTCATTCTGTACCATGATGTTCAAATCCTAACCTTCAGCCTCTGAAAACATATGGTATCTATAACTCTACTATATTGTCGGCTTGGGAGAGATCTACACTTTTTCACTTAAAGTCTCACTTGCCTCTCCAGCAGTGAAACAGTTTCTCTAAAGGGGTCTCCTGCTTAACGGAAAGATATCACGTTCTTATGTCTTAAGTGTATCAGACTGATTCCATTAAGTTGTTTTCTTGTTTTTGTTGTTTTTAACCATCTTATAGTTTAGTTTTGATTAGGCTGCACTTTAAATTTTTTAACACCATCTGTTTCCCATCTGGAAATGGATGTTGAAAGCAGCTTTTTAGTTTCAGTGTAAATATCAGGCCAGAGATCTGATTGAAGTTGATGTCTGTATTTTATTCACAATACCAGGTGGCTGAGTGACCCCACCCTTGTCCCTGGCCGGAGCTTGGATTGGGACGCTGACATCTGCATGGGTTGTATGACTTTTTATGGCTCCTTAAATCAGTCATAAATAAAAGGCACATCTGGCTGTAGTGCCGGCTTCTGTGTTATTCATTAAATTGGTAAGGGTGCAACAATTTGCCTTGAATCCACCCAAAATATCCCCCTACACCCCAGCCCTCAATGTTTCAATTGTAATTTGATTCGGAATTTTTCTCCATATCTAAAGCTTCTTTCAACCTCGTTCTGGCATTCAGCCTCACTGTGGCTCAACAAGGCATTTGAAAATTTAGTGTTGCCCTTTTATTTCAACTCAAAACGTTGATCTCTCTAAGTACAATAAACTGGGTGATAATGATTTCAAAACTATAAAAGGAAATGGAGTTGAGAAATGCTGGTACTGTCTTTTGTTTATACCTGCATGATAAAACATTTCTTTTTTATTGCACAACTTTATTTTCAGTAGGTCAACAGTTCAAACTTACAGTTCAGGAAGGGTTTTTTAATGTACAGACGAGTAATAATGAAGAAAATAGCCTGCAGGACCCAGTAAAGAGGGGCGAAGGCAGTGATCATTTAGCTGGTGACACACTACAGGCCACACTATGGTATTAAAATTTCTTTGCACTTTTACCAGAAGAAAACCAAATGCAGGTTGGTTTCCCATAAACAATGTCTCTAATTAATGTACTCATTTCCCAGACCAACTGTAAATTCTCTGACTTTGCCAGTGTGGTCCTTAAATGCATCCCAGAAAACCTAGCAATGTGTGAGCTTTGGGAACATACTGTAATTACAGCTAGGTTTCCATGGCTCCCTGTTGTTTATCTTTACACCACTCTATCAGTATGGAATTTACAACTTTCCATTCAAAATATTTAAAGAGACCTGCTGTTATTGCTTTAAAGGGCCATGCCAGTGGTTTTGCATCTCACAACCCACTTTTACAGCAGATTGTGTTACTGTTGACATATTGTTCAGAGCATTTTAAGGTTGCTTTTTTTAAAATTATTTTTATTGCGCTCCTTTGACCTTCCTGGTGCTGTTGAGTGCTATTAATTTGAGTAGAGTAGAATCCTGAAACTTGCTTGAGTTTGCTACTACAACACATTGAGCATCACCAAGCTGTCCCAGTCCCTTACCAAGTACTTCTTCCAAACATATGTGGGAAAAAAAAAAATTAATTAAAAATCAGTTTTCTGAACAAAATTAGTCAATGTTTTGTTGTTTGGATGGACCAAGCAGCAAACTCCAGCTAAAAAAAAGGAAGCCAAAACGAACACGCCAAAAGCTGCATTTCTTTGAATGAACACTCAAGACTGGCTCCAAAAGTGAGCCAATGCCTGTAAGACCCCATGTTAAAATGCCCAACTTTATTGCATAAATATGTTAACAGCCTGTTACCAAAGATTGGTTTTGGTCTCTATCACTAATTTGCCCACCTATGACAACTGTACAGGGGTGAATTCTTATATAATTAATTCCTTTAAATTACATTGAGGCTTAAAGCAATGCATAATTGCATGTAATGGCATGTTTGTGTGAGGCTTCACCTCTTGGCTGCGTTTGTGCTGTCGGTGCCTTTTGCAGAATTCTAACAAATATTTGACACATAATATGGCTTAACAGAACAGAGAATAGGGACAGACGCCGCTGTTTTGGATTCTGGCGTTGGCGAGTTCTGGAGAAGAAAAGGCACTGCACAATAACAGAAAAAAACCCTGAGTATCTGGTAAGTGCTGACTTTGATCAGAGACAAAACTAAACACAATTACAGCACACATTCTCAATGCCTGGTGTTGCATACATCTCCTCTTGTGGAGTTTGTAAGAGCAGATTGATTCTCTGCACTGTGTAACCACAGAGAATGAAAGCAGACATGTTCCCTGTGATTGAATATCTGCGGCAAACAAGTTTCAAGTCTGAAACTTGTTTCAAACTTGAAACTTGAAACAAGTTTCAAGTCTGAATTGGAAACCTCTCACTGTCTGGGATGCGGGACCTAAAAATCTAAAACATTTTGGTATGGTTTTGGAACCATTAAAGTTCCAGCGAACTGGTAGACCGAGGGTTTGAGAATAAAAGCTTTATAGTTTGTAAAGCCCCTTGAGGTAAATGTGTGATTTGAGGGCATAAATATCAGTATAAAACTGTCTGAATGTTCCATTCTCAGTGAAAACTTTAGGAACACACCCACAGATATCCTGCTGATAGACTTGGAAATCTCTCATGCATACACTTTAGACGATGACTTTCTCATCTTGTACTCTTTCCTGATTCCTGTAAATGATGAACGAAGAAGGAAGTGCCTATATTACAGGCTTACTCTGTATGACTGTAGCATGGCAGTAACCATGTGTGACTCACTGTGTTATGGCGACCCAGAGTCCATTAGCTCACTTCAAACACAGGTCAAATGAATCCAGCTGCAGCTTCCAGTTATACCACCCTCTGCACATGGACCATGAGACATTTGTTTTGTGAGGCATGACTCAGATATACGTATGCTGCACTGAGTCATGTCCTTGTAGGTACTTTTGTTGTGTATTCTGCACCCGTTACAGTTTAAGTGATGTGTGTGTGTGTGTGTTCATGTGTGCCAACAACTTGTATAACAGACTACCAACACTGCTGCACACTCTCCCTTGTGAAGTTTTTACAGCCAATGACGTTTGAAGAAAAGCTAAGACTAATTATTTCCATTACAAATCATCTACATCTTCACCAATCAACTCTAAGAAAAAATACTAATACATGTCAGTGATAACAATATTGCCAATATTGCCAATATTCAGGCCCCCAATTGTCAACAACCACACTTGACAATATGATTTAACATTGTTAGCTGGCTGTAATTGCTCAACTTATGTTAATGCAGTGTACTCTCCCACAGTCTTCTGCAGCTGTGGCTAACATGGAGCCATACACCCACGAGCCCCCCGGTGAGAGCTTGGCAGCCAAGTACAAGAAGCAGACAAACCCTCAAATGGAGACAGGACATAAAGGAGACAAAGAGAAAAAAGCAGAAACAAATGGATGCTTGTGACACAGCAGTATATAAATATTCAGTTTCTTCATGGTGTAAAGCAAACAATGTGTGTTCTACCTCAGGCTATATATTTATATATGTGACAGAGGTTTTATGTGATGCATCAAAATGACTGAAACTTGGGTGTGATCTCATGAAAGATATAACACTCTGGAAAAGTTTCCAGGACTTAAGCAGGATCTATGGGTTCAGAGTAAGTAGAGTTGGCTTACTTTATCTCCCAAACAAGACAATCCTCAATCTGTCAGTCTTACAAGGTGACTATCAAGTTTATATATAAAAAAAAAATAATTGGATATAGAAGATGTAGGCATTGAGAGCTATACTTTTTTAGCAACTGTGGTGAACATATAGTTGAGCATTTAGCAGCTAAAGAGCCAAATATTCCCTTTGTAGAGACCAAAGAAGAACTAGATAAAAGTGATTATTGGAATCCAAATAAGTGCTAATGTGCACTGTAACCACACCCAAGTCTTGTCACAACACGTTCTCACTCCCATTTCATCAGATAGGGCAGCTTGGTCGGTAACCTTGAGCTTTAAATTATGATGCTCTACCTACCTCTTCAGCAGCAGTTATGCATGTGACAGGCTCCGCGGTCAAGCTATCCTATGTGAGTATCTCCCAAATCCGAGAAGCACATGCATGAGCGCGTTCACCATCCTGGACAGGAAGGTACAGCAACAATACTTGGACGAACCACACACAGAACTGCAGTAAAACCAGAGAATGTGATTCCCCCTTTGTTCTAGTAAGTCAAAGTGAAGCTCATTTGAACTACTTTGTTTGTTGCAGTGCATCATTTAATAAGATAGTCATGTGCTTTATGAATGTGAAATCTTGATCATTAAAGGAACTCCAGCAGTCAGATAAATACTTAATTCTATATTTTCCTCTGAAATGTAATGGTGTAGAAGCATAAAGAAGCTGAAGACCTCAAGTAAAGTAAAGTAAATATTTATTATGTAGTACATATTCCACCTTTGACACTTATGTCCAGTGGTACGACAAGAAAATGAAAGAGATAGAGAATAATCAAAGAACATCATAGGTAACATGAGACAGAATCAAACATAAGTTATCAACACATGAGAAATAAAACGTGTTAAAGTGTCATGTCAGACAACAGTATCAAACACCCAGCACAATTAAGATCTCATAAATGTCAAGTTACATTTTGGTGGTTTTTGATCTTGAGATCCACTTGGCTGTGAAGGACCATTTGAACCTCTGGGGTTTCTTAACTGCTGCATTGTGGTTTGTCTGTTTCCGTGTCGAAGCCAGCAGATGGATGACATGTCCCAACACCCGACTACAGTTCTACTGCACTGCTGCCACAGACACCCTGGCCACCATTCAGCCATTGCACGCAGATGGCACACAGAACCGGCCGAGAAGCCAAGCAAAGACCACCATGTGTGGAGCCAATTCTAATCAGGATCTGATGACGGAGGACATCCATTACAACACACAAAACCAAACAAGCTCTTTTGGTTCCACCCTGATCTGATATGGATGAGATGAGACTGTGACACACCAGCTGTGTGGCGTCAGTGCTGCTCTGCTCACGTATGTACAATTCAGCACATTTGCTTTCTTATTCCACCCAGACCTTTTAAAGCCCAAGTCTCCAACGCCATTGTTTCATCACTGCCCTGTTACCAGGAGCAAACGGCGTATTATCCCCACGTCATCTTCAGAAATGTTTCCAAGTCTAATCACGTGTTGTACTGGTGCAGATAATGAGGAACACATGTTTGGTTCATGTGAATGTGGCTAACATGGGATAACCCGTGCTTGTTCAGCTTTGACCCTTTCCTGTCAGCCTTGTGGAAAGGTTTATATAAGAGACTCTTGACAATCGCTTTTCGGATGCTACGCATCATCCTGCCCGTATACCTCCGATGGGCGGGAGCTGCTGCATGTCAACGGGAATCATACCAGCCGTTCAAAATCTGGGGGATCAGCCTGCAGAGAGCCAGCTGTGAATGTGCTCATGGCCCAGAGACTTGGCCCCTACACAGCAGACACGTGAAGGAGACTATGGGTTGGACGCCTCTCTGTCTCAAGACATTCAATATACATCTAGACAGGCCAGTACATTCTGTACTCCCAAACGAGCCTATGCAGATGAATAAATTTATGTGTGCAGTATAACAAAATGCATAAAATTGACACACACATGCTTAATCTGATAAGTCGTGTTTGAATAGACATACTAGCTCAGCAACATTGCCAATACCAGAAAAGTGGTGTGCATGGAGACGCCAATATTAATCTCCAGGGCTGCTTGTCTTAACAGTGACTCAGGCAAATTCAAGTTCACGTTCACATTAACCAAGCACAGAAATTAACCCCTTGCTGTGTCATACTGGAGAAATATGATGGAGTCTTAGCTATATGTTTGTGTTTCAAGGCCTTTCAAGCATACTACATGTGTCAGGTTATGTGTTGATTTTGCACAATTTTAATGAAAAAAACAATTAAGTGCAAATGATTGACTGAAAAAAAACATGGAGTTTTGGGGTCTCAAATGTGAAGCCAATGCATAAGTGCTGTAAACCTGCATTCTTTCTAACAGACAGCGGGGGGAGGGGGTGAATCAACTGGTTTCAAAAAGAAGTCCCATCGTATGTAGCTGTGGTGGTAATCTGAAATAAAGATCCTAAAAAAATAGTTTTATTAACACACCATGTGTGTGTGTGTGTGTGTGTGTGTGTGTGTGTTTAAAGGCTGTGCTCTCCAGCATGGAAGATGTGTGTTTAAAGGCTGTGCTCTCCAGCATGGAAGATGGGGACAGTTAATGAGCAAGAAGAGGTCATGTTAAGGTCAAGATGTCCCGTGTGTGTGTTTGTGTATGCAGCAACATTCTCTAGTCAGCAGGCATGGAAATGGTACCAAGTTTTACAAGTCTCAATATTCCTTTCACATTAACACTATGAGACAATTACCCTACCTCTAACTCAATTTATTTGGCTCAGTAAACATTTTCAAAATGAATTACAAAAATTAAAACAAAACAAGATGGTGAAGTCTGTAATGTAAAACTTGAGTCCACAAACTGGGGTTTTCACAAAGTGAAAACATTAAAAGATTAAAAAAGATTAAATATCACAAAAACAATTTTACGCTTGGCTGAGGTGTATTTATAAACGCAAATGGCAAGACAGTGAAGTGGAAACAGACTTAGGGCCCATGTCCACATAGTGTTTTTTTTGTTTTCTCTATGACAGCAATATCTTGACAACTGCTGCTGCAAGATTGACACTTTGCGGTTAACTATATGTTTGTTTTTTGTTTGAGATCGGGACATCAGAGCAAGTAGGATGTGGGTGCATGACATGATCCGTAGGAGACAAAAATATGGTGAATAGCATTACCTTAAGGCTTGAATGGCACTCATTGAATTACGACATCTCATTGTGCACTCTTCTTCTGCTGCAGCAGTTTAACGGCACCTGCCTTGAGAATTTGCACCACCTAATGCTTATCTCAAAGAACTTATCCAAATATTTTCACAACAGAAACTTACAACGATTTACATTGTTAGCAGCTAGGGCTCCTTTCTGGACAAGTCATCAGTTCTCCAAACAATAAATCTTCTTCGTGACATGATTTAGGAAGAACACGTCAAGGCCAAAGATCTTTTGAACCTGGCTCCTATAGACGAGCAGAGCATGCATATGGAAAGACAGACTGAGTTTATGAAACGGAAGTAAAGACTGATCTGTCTCTTTAGCTGTCTTGCCACCTATCTATCCCATTAGGAGGACTGCACGTGTTTTCATTCATGCTGTTCGTAATTACAGAAATTATGTAATATGTCATCACTTTCGACACTATTTCATCACTTACGTTTCATCAGTAGAGAACACTGAGGAGTTTTCATGTCGAACTGAAATCTTACACTGAGCACAGGCCATGCAGTTTGTCTGAACCCAGAGCCGCGCTGTGTTTCTCATATGAACTGCCAAGCCCTTTCAAACGCAATTATGTTCACTCTCCAAATATTTACAGTTTCAATGTGGCTTAGATATCTGTCGATTGATTGGCAACACATGTTAAGCCAAGTCACACTTTTTGTTGATTAGACTGGTTTCTTTTATGCCTTCATCATGCACGCGCACTTTATCGATCATGCACGAGTTCTGTTAAACTGCAAAACCTAGTCTTCTTTGAATTCTTTTGTGAGGTAGGACTGACCATGAATATTGCAACACAAACATAGTCTCTTTCAAACACGTGTTTGTCAAATTTTTGTGTTTTCACTGATGCCTGTTTGTTCGGAGGGAGAGAAAATCTTGCCGTCAGCTGTAGAGTTACTACAGTTAGGGACAGAATCGCATTTGATATCCTGAGAGTGTCATGTCATGTCACAGATGCTGCCATTGTGTAGTAGGTGACTGCAGCTCTGGTTTAAACTCACAGTCTTTGTGCCCTCATACTGAGACCATATACTGTGTATGTTTATAATTTACCCTGGGCCTATGGCCATCTTATGTAACAGTTCTTCACATCTCCAGAGGTTTGTGGGATGGAAGGCAGGAACAGCGAGGATGTGCCCAGCTCAAGCTATAGAATATACAACAGGGGCCCACCATGTACTCAATTGTAATGTCTTGAAGGACTGGCAGACATGGTAGAGGAGAGAAAGAGAGAGGCATAGAAAAAGAAAAACAGTTTGGGTCATCCCAGCTGCAATAACTGCAGTGATGGAGTGGTCCAGAACAGCATCTGCAGTGTGTTGCTCCACTCCCAGCCTTGCCATCCTTCAAACACTATCTGGGTGGCTGAGAAAACATTTAGGGGAGACCACACAGGACACCCCTTGCTAGTCGCAAATCCATGTTGTTCCTCCGGAGAGCTGCTCGGCTGTTTCTGCTCTGCCACAGCGTCAGAAGATGCTGAGAGAAACCAGCTCAAACCATTTAGAGCAACTGAGAAAGTGTGCAGAGGGTGGATAATCGCTGACTTGGCTTCTTAAACTTCTTAGTTACAGATGTATCCACCACAATTTTGAACACGGTCAAACGGGAGGGGAGACAGAAAAAACATAGCGTTGAATGTATGTACAGAATCAATGTTTTAGGGCAAAGAAATAAAGGGGAGAGAAGAGAGCATAATAAATATCAGAAGCATAGGAGGATACGGAAAAAGTATGAGTAGAAGGCACACCTTCTGTATGCACCATTCTTACAGCCCTTTTTACATGTAGTGGTCGTGCATCAAGCGTACTTACGAGCCAACAAGGCTGCAAAGGGACTACACATCACTTCTGTCACAAGTGTGTGCGTGTATCAAGTGTTCAGGCCTGCATGAGAACAATTTTTAACTTATGGACATTCATTTCAGTTGTGCAATTGAAGCCTAATAAAGAGACGATAAATACAGAAATAATTAAATTGGGTGGGAAATCAGAATGAATCACAGCTGATAGAGTGAAAACATACCGAAGCTGCAAGTCATGGGACAATGGCTGAGATGCAATATTATTTTTCTGTTTTACCATCATGTTTTACTCTGGTGAGGATAAACGTTAATCTTATATACCAGATTTCAGTGACATTACCTCAGTAAGTTTCACTGTATTGCAGTAATCTCAGGAATCATTGCAGTTTCACTCCCATCTCTTTCACTCTTTATAATCATCTGCAGGTTAATTGTCGGGGGTTTTGCTGTATCCCTCATTCTCCCAAGGGAGAGGAGGGAGTTGTTCTTAAATAATGTGGCAGAGGGGAGCCAGTATAGAGCTGTGCATGGTGATGGGCTGAGGGGTGGGGGGAGTGGTTTCAACCAATAAAAGGCACTTGTCTGGACCTCTAAGGAGCCCAAACTTTCCAGTAGCACCACAGGCAGCTGCTGCACAAAGGAAGACGGAAAGAGGGACAGTAGATGAATGAAAATTAAAAGATAAGAAAAAATCTTCAAGCTCACATTCGGGCTCTCCTGATATATTGAAACTTAGTGCAGATTTTTTTTCTTTTAAAGTTTTATATTTATATTTTTATTTGAAGAGGGCCCTTTGTGTAAAAAAAAAAAAAAAAAAAAAAAAGAAGAGAAAATGACAAGTCTGCTGTGCATCACAATAATCTGCCTGGCCCTGACTGCCTGTGCAAACAGTCAGGTGACGAGCAATCCCCCACTGCCTACAGGTAAGGTTGAATTTATGTTCAAAAAGTTTGATATTAAGTATGTGGGTGACTGTGCACCAATTTTATTTTGAATGCATGTGTGTGCATGTGCAGCAGTGTTACTGTGCATGCAGGAAAAAAACAGAAGAAGCTGAGGATGAGCCGTGTAAGGAATCTGAGCAAAGTGGTACCACAGCTCAGGCTTGCCTAACAACAGGGTCATTGTAGCAGTAGGTAACAGAGTGGTCTCTGGGGTAACACACAGACACAGTGTGACTCACCATTGACTCATTTACTTGCTGGATACAGACCGCCACAGCATGGACTGGCTGCTGAAAAACTGTCATTCACTGTGGCTCACTGCCTGTACTCATGAATGAGGACCACACCATTAATACTACTGGTTGTGCCCTTAAATGGCTCATGGGCTAAAATTGCAGTGCTTGACTTTTTTTTTTTTTTTTTTGTGGGGGGGGGGGTTATAAATATTTACATCGTGCAAAAATAGCCAAGATTTTCCCACAGAAAATGTTTGGCCTTTTGTCATTTTATCTGTTGTCTTCTTATTCCTGTGGAAGACAGAAAATGAAAAACCTAGAAAAGACGTGTTATCAGAGAGCACCTGCGCTCCGTCACGAGGTTGTTATAATTCAAATCCACACCTGCCAACAGGATGACACACTGAGATGCCTGGCGCGACCACAAGCTACGAAATACCACAATAGATCTACCGCTGTGGTGAAAGAAAAAAAAAAAAAACAGTGTCTGGCTGGCTCGCGCTCTCATGTTATATGAGTGATACTCAATGCACTTTCAGCAGCCCTGCAAGCTGACTCAGTAGATGTCAAATTAGGGGGTTTTCTCGGCTCTCTCCTCCCAGACAGGAGGAAATGGTTCGTCCGTGGGGGAAAATCATTTCACTCTGGGAGGAGCTTTTTTTTTTTTTATCCAAACATTGAAATGGCTCCCATTGGCTGGTGATGGCGTCTGTATGTATATGTGCATGTAATATTATACATCACCTCACTGTCTGCATTATGTAATTGGCTCAGCTCAGGCCAGCTTAATCATTGTTCCATATACAGTATAGCTTTTATTACCCATGTGAGCAGTGTATTCTCTGCCTGTTCACGGGGCGTTGCCTGTCCTTATACCTACTGACTCACTCTGGCACTGGGAGCTTTTGGAATTCCGCCACAGTAACAGGCACCCTGACAGGAGCGAAGTTAAGATTAACGACCCGCAGCCAAAACGTATAGCGCCCCATGCTGAACAGCAGCCAAATGACTCTGTTTTTCCCTGTGAGGTAATAGTCTGTTAAGTCTAATGCTTACTGTAGTTGTTGGTTACTGAGGCTTGGCCTGGTTGCTGGGGCTGGGTGGGAAAAAGAGCTTGGCTGGAAATGGGCTGAGGCCCGGGGGCTAAGTAGGAAACGGGATGCTGGTGGAGCCATGTTTGGTGCTGTTGCATTTGTGTCAATTCACTGTATATGTATGCTTGTGGATTATATATGTGCACCCCATGTGAGCTGTACACACCCACACTCCGTGTTTATGCTTGCTCTGCTTGACATGAAAGCAGGAAGGAGTTTATTGGAGCTAGTGTGTAGGAGTTGGCCTGTTTGTGTTTGTCCCAGCTGTGCTTGTTAATAACAAACGGGTCGGCAGCAGAAGAGAGTAAGGCTGTGGGGTGTTTTAAAGCATCTCGCGTCTTGCTGCTCCATCAGAGGGTGTGGCACAAACATGCTATGACCGCTCTCCGATGATTCCCATCCCTAAAAGCGCAAACTACACTCAGGGATTCAACAGCATAATAAGACTCAGAAGTTTCAGAATATATAGGTCACTGAGCAGACTTGGACCACTGTGATGTAGCTGTAAATTTACAGTTCTGTGTTACAATGGAGCAGATGGTTCCAATCACCCGCTAATGCAGCTTTTAACAGAGTGAGAGAGAATTGTGCTCGGTCATAAAATGGCAGTAGGTCTTGGCTGCAGCTGCGGAGCTTTTTTTTTATTGTCGTGCACATGTGTTCGTTTACTTCTTTGCCGTGTTTTCATTCCCAGCTGCACTCCACAGAAATTTCAGATAGGATCCGCACTGAATTATTTGACGACCCATTTTGATGTTAAATGTGACAATTTGGCGCAACCTTTGACCCCAGAGAAGCTTGTATAAATAGGATGTGGGTTGAGGTGGGACAAAGGAAAGAAAAGCTCCCTTCCCCTCCTGAAAGGCTAAGTACACACAACAGGCTGTTGCTTTATTAGTGTAGTGTGCCCCACATGGCTGGGGCCACATTCTCCTGTGGGACATGTGTCTGCCGGTAACTGCAGAAGCAGGAAGGAGTGTGGAAATCCTTTCAACATGCCTGTCTCGGTCTGCTTCTTCTGTCTCTTAGGCATCATTACCTTCAAGGCTGCTTCGGAATATGCGGTATGTCCAAGAGACAGACTTCGTTATTATGCTCTCATTTAGTCATCTCGAAGTTATTAGGTTAGTATGTATACAGTAATTTGCAAAGCTCCATTCTCAGCATTATGTTGGCATCGTGATGTTTAATCAGTCCCCTCCTTCCGTCTTACATTTCAGGATAACAAACCACGTCCAGCGACTGGTTTTCCTCTCTGGACAGAACAATATTTCCATGTAAAAAAAGTACAATGAACCCCTTCATTCTGTCCCCTCTAATATCCTGAAATTTGGAAATTTCTAGGTATAAACGTCGGATTGCATCACATCTGGTGAGCTAGTGTTGACGTCAACATCACCTTCACCTTTGCCAGGGCGTTTGATGAACAGTAGGGTTGTCCTAGGTTTCTCCGTTTTCAATCACACTTCATGCGACTGCTGCCCATGCAGAGAATTTACGAGGCACGGTGAAGCTGTGAGTCATTCCTCACAGAAGGGGCAAAGAGGAATCTCGTCCAGACTGCTTTTAAACTCTTCGCTGCTTTCGAAGACATTAATAATTAGCAGGGGAAAAAAGAGTCTGTTTCCGAGCTCGTAAAATACCTGGCATGCTGTTGACCAGTCAAGAGGCGAGTGAGGCTACTGGGTGTGGTGCTGATTGGGTAATAGCCTCTGGGATATGAGAGGGTTTGCAGTCTAATGAAAGAATTACAAAAAAAAAATGGAATAAAATTCTGCACGCGGCTTGACTGAAGGGTAGATTAGGTCTGTCAGCAGTGCTTCTGCTAATTAAATCCTTCTGCGGGAGAGCTCAATACTAATGATCTGAGAACCACTGAACAGAGTCCAGACACGTGTCTACTGTGTGGTTAGCGCTGAGGATTGGAGCCGTTTAGGCATGGGGTTGATTAGAAGTCGTTTCAGTGTCACTCCTCTGTATGTGCATGTGTGGGTACGGGGGCAGGTTATAGGGTGATCAGGGTGGATGGCAGCAATCCAGTGGCTCCACTTATTTCCTGTATTGCCTGTGTGGGAAACGTTCTCCCTGCTGAAGAGCCAGTGACAGCATTCAAGTCATGGCTCTGGTAATCCTGCACAAAGTGAGGCGCCTCAACACAGTGCTGGCATCCTCAGTCAGGAAGGAGAGGCACACTGGTTTAGACACAAATCATCCATGGTGAGTAAGTGGGAGGAAAATAAATCAGAAACAGAGCAGCTCAGGTTTTTTTTTTTTACTGAATACAAGACAAGACTATACTCAAGGGACGGTCTTTAAACCTGAATTCAGCCACAAATTTCTTGGTTGCACAAGATTAATAGCCATGTCCACAGACCACTTATAGCTACAAAGCCAGTTGATTTCCTCATTAATGTAATTACCATATTATCTTACGAGCTCAGCTCTGCAGAGTTTGACTCCAGTTGCAAGGTTGGTTTTCCAAGGCTGTACCTGCGGTGGTGGGGGTCAGGGGCCGTGTACATCCATACATCTGGTGCTTATTATTATTGCCTGGCACAGGCCACCCCTTGCTGGCTGGGGTCTTCTTAACTAAGCAAGCCCTGTGAGGTCTAAACATGGGGGTCAAGGAGATTGTGGCAACCCACGGTGAGACATAAATGACCTGCTGTTTTGTGTTAAATGGTGGCCTAGTTTGGACAGGGAGTATAGCAAGAAGGTGCATGGACTACATGAGAGAAAAGGTAAGGATGAGAGCTAGATTCTGTAATTCATTAACTCTATCATCTTTTTACAGTTTCTGTTATTCACTTGCCTGACATGCTTAAAACAAATCAGATGGAGCAGATGAAAGATACGCCCTTCATTTTGACGGTCAATGCTGGGAATCAAAGGTTTTTTAAGTGCCAAGACTGACAAGAGCAGGAAGGAGAGACCGAAGAGGCCGATTAGCTGGAGGGGCTGAGGGACTGGCTGGTGTCCAATACTGTATCTAATAAACCAAACAGGATAAACCCAGACTCTGTGAAAGTTGTGTATGGGAGAATGATCTTGACTGAGTAAGTGTGTGCATGTGTAGCAAAATATAACATATAGTTCCACACATGCCAAAACATGCAGTTGAACAATTAAATAAAAAAAAGAAAAGAAAGACCAATAAAGGAAGCATTTGGAAAAGCGGGGCACTTTCCCTTATTTGGTGTTTTCTCAAAGTCTTTTGCTGCATCAGTTTCATGCCAAGCAAAATGTTCTGGATGCAGTCTTTGGAATCCATGCGTAGAATATAGTTCTAAATTATGCAAACATTACATAATATTTTCCTGTTTAAGTCCAAGTATCATAAGCCCAATGACCAAACCACCAAGCCACAATAAGGTCACATCATGTTTTTTTTCTCTTTTCCAGTTAAGGTTAAAGCTGAACTTGGTGGCAATGTCACCCTGCCCTGCTGGCTCCTGTCCAGGGACACCATGTCCTTTGGTGGTACTGGTATGCGAGTCAAA
The DNA here is from genome assembly GCA_039737535.1 of Lagodon rhomboides. Classification (NCBI taxonomy): domain Eukaryota; kingdom Metazoa; phylum Chordata; class Actinopteri; order Spariformes; family Sparidae; genus Lagodon; species Lagodon rhomboides. The sequence goes on from CM077791.1 coordinate 12,177,070, forward strand.
TGGACCAAGGTGATGGATGATGAAGCACTGAATGAGGATGTTCTGCTATCAATGGGATTTCACAAGAAGACCTACGGAAGCTTCGAGGACCGCGTCTTTCTGCAGGAGCAAGACAATGAAGATGCCTCACTGGTGATAACTGAAGTTTCCAAGGATGACATGGGAAAATACCGCTGTGAGATCATCAACGGGTTTGAAGACACCGTCCAAGACATTATCTTGGAAATTGACGGTGGTCTCACTGATGGTAAATGTGTTTTTTTTCTTTAGCTTATAGGAACGAGCTGTTACATGTAAGTTAATTCAACAGATGTTAAGAGATTAGATGCGTGTCACCGCTTATTTTACGTCCTTTTCCTGTTAAAATGAATAGGTCAGCATTTATCATCTCCCTCAGCAACATTTATGTTTCCAATCATTGAAAACATCCACATTTTCTCTTCTTGTGGGAAAAGGACAACAAAAGAAAAGACAGCTTGTGCTGATTTATTCAAACTGCTGTAATGATTCAGCCATGATGGCATTTGAATACTGTTCAACGCGAGTAAACAGAAACACATTTTCAATCTTTTTTTCAGTCACTATACTCATACATATGACTTACTCATCAGATTTTATAATGACAAAATTGTCTTTCTTTTAAAATGCACAATTCAAAGCGAAAGTGCTGTTCATGCAAGTAAGGATAATTGACATATTTAGACGTGATTTCTGAAAGCTCGTCTGGAGATACACTAAATCAGTGCAGAATGTAAGAGCTCGCCTGTATCAAAGTGCAGTTCCCACCCACCTTTTGTTGATGGTTTTTCAAATGTGTGATGGATCAATCTGGGTGGAGGCTGAACACGCACATGTAATTTTTGGCAAAAGTAGAGTGAACACAGTAATATTAACCTTGCCCTACTAAAATTTGCAAACATTTTTGGTAAAACTAAACATAGATCGAAGGGTCGACATGCTATCACATTCATTTAATCTCTTCTTCCTCTCTCAGGTGTTGTGTACCCATACTTCACAAGTAGGGGCCGCTACAGCATGAACTTCCAAGAGGCCGTGCAGGCCTGTATGGACCAGAATGCCACGGTTGCCACCTATGATCAGCTGTTTGAGGCCTGGAAAGCTGGCCTTGATTGGTGCAATGCTGGCTGGCTGAATGATAGCACAGTGCAGTATCCCATCACCAACCCCAGAGAGCCTTGCGGTGGCACCAACAGTGGTCCTGGCGTCAGGAACTATGGCCGTCGTGACAAACAGAGCCTCTTTGACGTGTTCTGCTTTGCTTCTGCACACAAGGGTGAGTTCATCAATTTTCTTGATTCATTACTTTTTGTCATTCAGAGTTCTTGTGTTGGGCTTGCACCAGGAAACACAATGGTTTTGTTTAACATTTGGCATGTATGGCCTAGCTTGGTAGACCAAAGTTTAAAAAAAAGGAAATCCTGGCATCTGGTTGAGTGCTTCTGTCAAGATGTATCTTCTTCTTACCGCCTGTTTTGCTTTCTCTGTTGTCAGGGCATTTCTACTGGCTGGTCCAACCCGACAGGCTGACCTTTGACGAGGCTGTGCAGGCATGCTTAGACGACGGTGCAGAGATCGCCAAGGTGGGGCACATCTACTCCGCCTGGAAGCTTGAGGGCTACGATCGCTGTGATGCCGGCTGGTTGGCCGATGGAAGTGTCCGCTACCCCATCTCCAGGCCCCGCAAGAACTGCAGCCCGACCGAAGCTGCAGTGCGCTTTGTTGGATTCCCCGACAAAATGCAAAAGTCTTACGGCGTCTACTGCTTCAAGGAGCAGTGAGGCGTTAGATAAGAGTAGGGAAGCCATAACTACCAAAGAGCAGCAACAACCACAACCAATCAAATTAACAATAAATCATAAAGCTATGGATCTTAACTAGCATGAACTCAATAACTTTCTGAAACTGTGATAACCCTTTTTAACGCCTAAAAAAAAATCAAATACTGTACATCTTACATCCATATGCTATGAATGACAAAATATTTTGTAGCCATTAAGTTTTGTTTTCTTTAATTGTGCATTCATTAATTTTACATAGACTGTTGGGGAAAAAGGCAACTGAGTTAATGTATGAGTGATGTGACAGAGACAAGAACTTGATGGTTGTGAGACACCATCTAAGTTTGGTTTGTCCTCCACAGAATGATCACATGTGTGACGTTCAGGATTTAGAGCATTCATGCTGCGCAGATGATATTTGCTGCTTTAAAATGTATCTTTAGAACAAAATGATCCTGTATGCATTTATCAAGTATCACATCAATGGAAGAACTTTGATTGATTACAGTGTCATAAACATAACTTGGCTACCACTGTTGAGCTACAGATGTATGCATGTCATATTGCAGTAAGTATTCATCTATTCCCTCTCCAATCAGCATTGAAGCTCCTTTTCACTTCGTAAATTCCAGAGAGGTTTTTCAACTGTAGGAGATGAGATCAAATTTACTGTTTAACAAGAAAATGAATGTAATTGTTTTGATGGACTGTGACCTATTTTGCATTGATAACTCCCACTAGATCACCTCTTGAACACAATTTGAAAGACATTTTTACTATTTTAAACTTTCTTTAATTTTAGCAAAATGTTTTATGTTGTTCCTTTTTTTTCTTTTTTTTTTTTTTTTACCTTTTTAATGATGTTTGTCACTATAGTTTACATGTTGATAGTGTTCTAGAGAAAAGATAAAACAATACAGATTCTAGATTTAGACATCTGGCACATTAAAACATTTCAGCAAGACAGTGGATGCAGAATAAGTACAGATATCCCCCTTTGCCCTGATGACAACCTTTTACCAGAACATAACCCTGATTGTCTAACAGTTGTATCAGTTCCTTAGCATAGACGTCTAATATTACAGTAGTTACAAGTACATCTAAAAAAATGTATGGACTGAAATCTACTCAGAGTGCAGTGTCACAAATTCTTACTAAGGTTATGTGTTGTAAATGGTACATTTCCACTGACATTTCTATTGATGCTCACTTACACTCCTAAATAAGGATTCAGTGACAGACACACTGCAGGGACTTGGTCTGAAAATGTGTTTATGAATACCAGCAAAACCAAACAACAATAAAAAGTCCAAGTTTCCCATGGACCACAGTAAGCATGTGTTTTTTATATTCAGAGCCAGAAGACAGAATCCTTTCTAGACATCAGATTTAAAAAAATAAATAAAAAAAATGATGTGTTTTGCTTTTTGTTGCATTATCCCTTTATATGTTTTTTTTAACCCTTGGCACTGACATATGGTACTTACTGCAGGTTACATGTGGTATGTTTGGTGATGCATTGTCTGTTAAAGCAAAACTTAAAAAATGTCTGTTACACGAGTAATCACTTGTGCATGAAAAAAAGGTGAAGGTATTTTTGTATCTTATCGCCATGTAACTTTTTCAACAAAGCAGATTGAAATAAAGAATACAACCTTTAAATCAGTTCTGTCCCTGTTTCAACAATGAACCTTTTTTTATTTCTACCAGAACTAAATCAACATGTATTATGTGGAGATACAGAGGTTTAAGCAGAGATTTAGACAGTATTGTTTGAGCTGCCATGGCCAGGGGCCACGTATCTGGCATGAGCCCATGTCGCTGAAAAGACTTAAGATTAGACACTCCCTTACATTTATTTATTCTTTGGCATTTTTTAAATTCAGTGCCATGCTGCCAGCCCACCACTATGTTGGACAAAGAGAACAGTATCACAGTCTTAACGAGTGCTTGTGGGAATGCATGGGAATGGGGTCAGATTTAGGTTGATACAGCAGTGAAATGGCAGACAAATGTTAAATGTGTGTGATGGTGAAAAGTCCATTAGTGCAAGGTGTGATGGTGAAAAGTCCATTAGTGCAAGGTTTTTTTTTTGTTTTATGAATACTGGGGCAGATAGCAGTGGAAGAAAGAGAGAGGCTGTGCTGAAAGTTTTAACAATGTGAATACTGATGTTGAATTCTCAAATAAAACTTAAAGAATAACAGTACTATGCACCTAAAGTGTAAGTACCTGCACACTAGCGGCATAAAGACAGCTTTTCTTTGTCTCTGTTTTTGTTTGTTTATGCTGGAAGCACGCAGTGAAATTAAGGAAAAATTGTGGGAAAGCTATTGCCTCACTGTGAACTGATTAAATGCTGAACATCTAATTTGGATTACCTCTGTGGTTTCAACTAATCAAATGTTGTGCTGAATTTCAGAAAGTCTGATCGTGCTAGCATCCCAAATGCTTGTCAGTCAAAGGCTCCCATATTAAGTTAACATGACAGGGAAATAGCAGGGTGATGAGAGTATAGGCACTCTGTATCAGACTAGACAGAGTCTGAGGCGCCTGTCAAGCCCAAGGAGCTTTCAGGAAGAGCCTGGCTGCATTTCCTTTCCAAAACAAACCTAGAAAGCTTGTTAAATCCCAGAGACCTGAGCTGAGAGGTCTCGGTTTTTCCACTGATCACCCGTGAGCCATCTGCATTTCATGAGGCAAGCATGCAGGTCTTTTACTCTTGCTGGGGCATCCAGGAGCAGCCTTTAATCACAAGCCACGTCTGCTCTAATGACAGAGTGGGCACTCACAGTGAAAACCACAGCAACCCCAACTTACACAAAGATTACATCGAGCAATGTTGTTACCCTCATAATAGCGCTTTGTGCTGTAAGGCAGTTGCCAATGTGAACTGGTTTTTAAGGAGGTGCTCTGGGAATAGTGGTGAATTGTAATGTACTAAAACAGCTTCAGTTTTTACACAAAATGGAATTATTCTGCTTCCTGTATGCACTGACATGTAGGCACAAGAAGTATTTGACATTCAAGAGGAGACTTTTCAGCATGTGCATCACGTTTCATTAATCTAGTTCTTATGCCACATGTTTGCTATACTTCATCGCAGTGTTTTCTGTCTGCTCCCCCTGAATGTACTGTCTGTCTACCAAGAGGCTTGTAGAGCATGCATGATAGGATTTTCAGCAGTGGCTGATGCACGTGCAAGACACATTTGAAAATGGGACTTTGGCATGAGAGAATGTAATTCATACTATTCAGTGAATTCTTTACATTATGTGTAGAGTTTCCATGAGCTCTGGATGCTTTATGGAAGGAATTAAATATATGCCCTTTTCCATGGTACTGAGCAGAGAAAAACTCAGAGTTTATGGTTTAGTCTGATAGCACTACCTGCTGGTGAACCTACTGCAGTACCCACTCGGTACTTATGGAAGAGGATCCGACAACAGGGACATGTTCCAAACAGGCAATGAAGACATACTGTTTAAAGATTACTAACTAAACACTCTCCATTACCCCAAAAGTGCACGTCTTTCAAACTAAGAGGGAACCACAACATCTGGAGAAGACCTACACATACATAAGGAGAACATGTACGACACCATACACTGTTCCCAATGCCTTTCGCAGAATGTCTGTAAAAAGTCCACATTTAATATTATTAGTATATAATATTCATATATTTTATTTCTTTGGTGATTTAAAGCAGGAAAAAAACAGTTTGATCTCATTAAAAAAAACATCCCAGACATTCACATTGTAAAATAAAAAAACAGACTGTTATAAATATAAAATGATATTATATGCACATGAAGGCTAAAACACACACAGAGACATTCACAGGAAGACAAAACAAACGCATTTTTCCATAAAAAAAAAAATGTCTTAGACACATGAAACCATCCACATTTTGTTAATGTTACAAAACAACATTATTGCAGCTGATGGGACCTTAAAGATGTAAAAAAAGATGTTAAATGCATTGTATTGTTGAGTATTTTTCCATCTTCACTGCATCCCATTTAGACAGTCTGTGACCGTGGCTGGTCTCCTGTTGTATGTACAATAAAAATCAATGAAGAGCACTGTTAGGTCAGGTGACGGCATCATATTTTACCTGTGAGTATAAAACAAGTAAGGAGATCAAGAGCAGCTTGAAAATAAATTATATGCATCTCTGCCTAAACAGCCGTTACGTTCAAGTCTTTTCGAGTGTTTCACAAAATACATTCTCTCAATGGCTAATTCCAATTGACCACAATGACAAAAGTTAGACGTGCAGAAGAAAAGCGTTACCTTGGAAACCATCACAAGTTACATCACAACAGCCACAGATGAGAGCAAGACTCTTTGGTGTGTAAATATGAACAGCATTACAGTTATTGTAAACATGCTGTAGCAATTTATTGTAAGTCATGCACGGAGCACTCATGAGCAGAAAAAACAGGCTACTTGAGCCACACTTCCCTTCTTCCTTTTTGAAATCAATGATGGACATTGATTTCCATCAGTGAATAAAGGCTTTGTCGGTAAACTGTCAGAGAGCGATCTCTCATATTAAATTGCAAAATGTCATGAAAAAGAAAAATCACAAGGTTTTTAAAAATGACCTCTGTAGAAATCTACCCATGAACATTTATCTCGACAAGACATCGACTATATCCAGTGACAGGTGGAGCTAATGACAGGGGGTAATTTGGGAATTTGAAAGCTGCCACTACAAAGAAAGTCTCCAACAGTTAAATGAGTGATTTGGTGAAAATTCCCCATATGCTAGAATTTGAATAATGACTACTAGCAAAGCTATGAAATCATGCTTCAGAATATGATTTGTGCCTCTGCTGAATAGCTTTTTAAGATTGGAGAAAGACTCTTTATAAAGGTTCACTGCCTCTGTTGTATTCTAAGGCGCCAAACTTGGATCTTTTGACGTAGAATAAACACATTTAAAAATCTGGGGACTTCAATATATATGCATATGCATGCATGCTCATTAAAATGAAGTCCAGCTTAAAACAGCACGACAACATAATTGATTCCTTTACATAACATAAGCGCTATAATTTCACAACAGGCTTTTTTCTTTCTATGAATAAGGAACACTTGTGGTGATTTTAAATAGCACAGTCGGTGTACAAAGGTATTAGACAGCGATCATGACTGTATTATTTGATAAGCTGAGGACAAAGAGAAATCTTCAGCTGTTTTAAAAAAAAGAATGATGAGTGTACTTTTTTGCTTTTCCAGTAGCCAGCTGAAATTATTTCATCCACATTGGCAGTGTTATACAACAGTGCCCCTTGATAAGAAAAGTCATGTATCAACATCTCTTTAAAAGGCACTTCATAAGATTCCATCGTCATCCAAAATGCAAGAAAACTGCATGTTGTCCTCTTGATTTCTTTGATGAGTTTCCCCTTGTGCTTTTTCCTTTGAGAACCCTTTTCCTCTTTTCACACAAGCATCAGCCATGTGTTCTCGTCTCGGGGAGGTTGTGCCACTTTACGCAGCGATCACTGTCTCTTCCGCTTATGTTCAGTCCTGTCTCTCCTTCCTCTGTAGAGCGGATGCTGAAAGCGGACGGGCTCCTCTGGCCATCTCTTGAAGTTGTTGATGCTGTAGAGACTATTGTGTTGATGTCTTCTGATGAAGGTCCTCTGATAGCCTGATGCTGTCAGAGAAAAATCACGTATTAGTTGTCAAAACGGTGATAGTGTTTATCAGAGTGCTACACAGTAGGAGACACGCAGAACAATGTGTATCCATTCAGTACTTGCTGTACTTACGATTCATACAGGAAATTTTGGGGGTATCCCATTGTCCATTTCCTCGACAACGGATGGTTGGGACGTGCCTCTGAATAAAGCCTGTCCGGCACTGGTACCTCACCAGCGAGTTGATCTCGTATCTCTCACGCTTTTTACCAAAGGTACGTGCATTCTCCACCAGAGGGGGCTGGCTACAGGCCACTAAGAAACAGTAACAATAATATCAAAGTCAGAAATTTGCATCTTCTCCTTTCCAAATTCATGCATTCAGTTAAGTGAGAGATGATTTGTGCTCATTTTAGCAGTATCTCTACCTGTTCCCTTCTTGCAAGTGAAGGTGAGGTGGTAGTTGCATGGAACATCATTCCACTGGCCGTCCTCGTGCCATATCATCACAACACAGTCCTCGCCAGAAGTGAAGAAGCTGTCAGGCTGGTTGGGCCTCCAGTTTTCATATTGCTGAAATAAGAGCAAAGTGTAAAGAGTAAGACATTATGATATGTTTGATCTTCGTTAGAGTACCCTTTTAAAAAAAAAAATGCACAAATTCTAACCCTAACAGAGATATAGACTTAGATATTTTACTATTTTATAAGAACCTATTTTAGAACTAGTAGTGATCTATCATGTTTAGTCTGCCTAATAATGTGCATGACGTCATACTGGAGCACCAACTGGATAAAGTCAGCACATGTTTTGTTACCACCCTCTACAGAAGGGATCCAAAAAAACAGAGATTCATGCTGTTTGGCTGCAGTTTTCTGTCACTGTGTTTTAATTAATGGCCACAAGAGGGAGCAACAGTATATTACTGGCAACCAAATTCAACTATTGGAGACCCCATCAGTTCATTTCAGTTCAGCTCTGAAGGACCCATGCAGGCTCTGTAGGGCTAACACAAGGCAAATAAACCAACACATTTACTAAATGGGTATATAAACTACATTGAGGTAAGGGCCAGCTACATTACTACGATGACAGTCTCACATTAAGCCACAGAATGAGCAACCATAATGTTGAGTAAGATTTCTTAATACATTTCTAGAAGACAGTACTGTCCAGTGCACTTTGATTAAGACTATTAATGAGCATCAGTAATCTCACATTCATAGACATGATCAGTATCAAGTAAATGCCAAAGGTATTAGACTAAAGGGCTTTGTGGTGATGGAAAACTATGTCATGTCATTACATCACACTGTCTGCATGCCTATCATTATATGAGTAATTCTGCAGGCAAAAGTACCCATACACAAAAACACACAACGTCCGATCTACATTGACACATTAATTACAATATACACACAGCTGTAATGCTGTGGGGCATTCAACCAGGAGTAGATGCTACCTGCAGTCTTTTAGCACATTCTAGGTTCAAACAGTGTCTTCAAAGCTGTGAGCCCCCCACTCTCCAATCATACCCTGAGGCTCTGCTACTCTGTCATTATGGTTAGCAAACACACACTGACTTCCTGCTCAGCTCACTTCAAGTTAACAAATGGGTGACCCATCAACTGCACAACAGGCCTGCATCCTCCTCAAAATAACCAAACAAACTTTGAACACCCACACACCCACACACACACACACACACACACAACCGAATATACACCAACTTGGGTGTTTCAGCACCACTATGATCAATATTGATCAATTTTCTTTAGTTTTTCCATGTGTAAATACTTCCCATTTGTTGAAAAGTAGTTTTATTTATCATATTTGTATCTATTAGTGGTGACCACCCACCCAGACCCCCTGGTCTGCCTCTATCCTGTTTTTTTCTTCGAGCACAGGTGCTGTCCATCTGTGTGTCTGAAAGCCTGGTGGCCCTTCCCCCGGTCGGCTGCCTGTTGGCTTGGCCCTCTGATGCATGTGGGGGTTGAAGGGGGACCATACCTGTCTACGCCTGCCAAACTTCCCTCCACACAGTGTCACTCACACCCTCATCACCCCTCAATCTTTCAGCTGAGGAAGGGTCTCCATAGGCGGCCTGTGCTTATCTTTTAACCCCCTGGCTGTCTCTATGTTTCCCCTATCTCTGGTCCTGGAGGTCTATCTTTGAAGTGAGGACATCAATCTGTACAACACGGATACACATGGTAATTAGCCACTTTCCTGTCTAGTGAGGGGCATCTTCAGCAGCTACAACAACAAAAGCAAACACCCTCCTACTTACTGTTTGCGCTGTTTATAAACACTGAATTTTATCAACAGTGTGCATTTTTCTTCTTTGCCTATCCTTTCTCATTGAAATGCAATCTTTTTGTGTTGTTGCAGCTATTGGTTTTAATGCACTGGGCTCACTCTGATTTAAAGGATTCAGTCGCGCCTTACAACATCCTGTACATCAGATTTATTACCAGAGCAGTCACCCATTAGGGTGTAGCAATATGACGCAGAGGAGAGTACGTCATGAGAAAGTCACCACAGCCCCTGAAAAGAACGGCTCTCCCTAGATGACTCTATCTGCCATCGGCATTTTTTTCCAAATATTTACACTGTCTCTGTGCCATGTTTGTGAAGACAAAAATATGTGAGAAAACAACCTATCTTACCATAGGGCTGCCGTCAGTCCAGCGGAAGTCACTGTCAAACATCTTATCATTCAAGCCAATCCACTGGTAGTCCTGTCCAAGACCTAGCATACAGGGTAGAGTGAAGCACAGCAAATTATGTCTCTCTGTTGCCATTCAGTTACAGAAAGTGCAAGAGGGAGAGAAAGATAGCAATGGAATTTACTATGCCTGAATCACTGCAATGCATTTCCAGCATTAACTGTACATCTGATGTGGCTTTGAGGAAGATTCAATTGTATCATGTAGATTTCATAGAGTAGGACTTCAACACAATCCTGTACTTATGACTGATTATATATGCTTTTCTTACGGTTGACAAACTGTTGCTCCTCATGGGTGATGATGCTTGTCAGATGAGCACCCTGCATGCGACATTCTCTCTCTGCTGTGTCCCAGTTTCTTCTGTTGGGGAAGTACTTGTAGCAGTGGCCCTGAAACTTATGCCAGCCATAGTCGCATGTTTCTGTATCTGATGGGACAGAAAGCAAGAGGGAATGAGGTATACAGGAACAGTGAAAAACTGAAAGCAGATTATCAGACATGAAATGCATTAACCTTTTCAAAAGACAAACATTTGGCTCTTAGCTGTCAACGATTGCAACTACTTGCATCACAACCTGAATATTCATGACATAATTTAATCTACTGCATCTACAGAACTACCATCTGAGAATAATGACCCTGCAGGCCTTCTGTTATCTCTGACAACCATCTCTAATCAAGGGAAGGGGAACACGATGATGGGTCAGTCCCTACAGCCTCTAACATCAGCATTATAAAGATGTACCAAAGAAACAGGAAGGAATTTAATTAAATTCCAATTTCTTCTAAAAAATGTAATTATTGTGCTGAAGATGATTATTCTTCTCAGATTTCTTCACAGGTATTCACACACGCAAAAAACAAATCGGTTAATGAAGATTCAGACATAAAGTCAGACAAGATCATGCGTGCTGCGGATCAACTTTATGTCAAACCCAGAAACTTGAGAGGTGAGTGATTTAAATTGGGTTTGGGCGAAAGTCTAAAGTGAGGTGTTAAAATGGGTACTTCTTGCTCAACCAACAGTGTATGTTCTGTATGTGTGTACCAGCATAACACCCCTCCTCAATCCAGCTTACAAACTTTAACAGAGAGAAGAAAAAAAAGAGGCAGAGTCCCTCTCTGGGCTGTTCCTCTTCAAGTTAGTTTTTCTTCTTGTCTCCTGGCGACACTTTCTAAGACAGCAGCTGTGTCTGAATACACAATCTGGGTGTGAGTCACTGATGAGTGATCCCGACAAAAGTCAGGGTGTAGACATTGGTCAGGAGAAATCAGCCAAGGCGGATGATGCCCTGGGTGCAACACACTTCAGATGAAAGTGGGATGCAACTGGGAAAAGTAAATTTATGAGGGTAGGGTGGGAAGTTTGGATTATTTTTTCCAGAACTTCCTCGTGTATATGAATCCACCAAAGTACTCAGGAATGTCAGTGTAATTTCCAGTCTAACTGTATGAATGGAATGATCAAAAAGTGACTTGGAGGCGAGAACACCTGCATTGGAGTGTACACCACATATGACATGACACTAAAAACTGAATGTCTAAAATAGGGTACATGGAAAATGTTTCACCGTCTGAAACTTGGAAACTAAAGCTTGAGGATGAAGTCATCAATGAATTATCAGACTGGACAGACCTTCATGCAATACAAAAACAGACAAAAAAAAATGATTGTGGTGATAAGATAAATGTGGTGTTTATGACTCAGCTAAAGACTGGGAGAAACCTTAGGTAGTACTCTTTGTTTTCTGATTTATTTCCCAGGGACTCAAGTGAATGATTACATTACAGTGTCTAAACCCATTATCAAATGCAAGACTGCCAATTGTTTATTCTATCATGTAACATTTAAATAATTTAAACTGAGTTTAGACAGGTTAAATAGATGGTTGGAACCAGTTACGACATTTATGAAATGGAAAGTTTTTATTAAACTGAATTGGAATACTCAGAGACGGAAGAAATCCATGATTAACCAAAACGCTTACCCTCCTCACAATACAGCCCAGAGTAGCTTGGGAGGCACACACATGTGAAGAAAGCAATCCCATCGACACATGTACCTCCATTGCGGCAAGGATTTGATTGGCATTCATCAATATCTACAGAAGAAACAAACATAATGAATGACAAAAAAACAAAAATCCTTGTCCCTACTACATTTAAACTAGTCTCTCATTTATTTGATGATTCTTGGATTAAAATGAAGGCTGTGCGATGCAGTGAGAGAAATATTATTACATAGTATCCTACCTGTTTCGCAGTGTTCACCACCGTAACCAGGAGCACAGCTGCATGTGTGGATGCTGCCTCTCTTGAAGCAAGATCCTCCATTTAGACAAATATTCTCTGAACATGAGTGAATTTCTGTTTAGAGATTGAAAAACAAAAGTTTCTTTTTTTTAATGCAAATAGATTTTCAGTTTACACGTTTTGTTGTCGTCAATAGAAAGCCTTTTGAAAAAAAAAAACTACCTTGAATTTCAACAGTCTCGCCAATGATGGTGTGCCTTAAATCGTGTTCTGTGTCAGGTAGCACCGTTGTTTCCTCCCCTCTTCGTGGTGGTTCTCCTCCAGTGATTGAGGGCATTGCAGTTATGACACTGTCCACGTTGTTATCTTCCTCAGAAAAGGAAGATGATGGAGTGGTGGCAACAGATGCAACTGACACTGACAAGCTTTGTGTCGTTGTAAACACTATATGGGTCCTTGTGGGTATTTCAGTGTAAGGAAAGACATCACCCTCAATTTTGCTAAAAACTTCCTCTTTCCCAGAGGTGCTATCAACATTAGTGGACTCCATCTTTGAAGCTGTGGTAGCATCAACCTTGAATACAGTCTGGATTTCATCCAAGGACAGGGTCTGTTCTTCCATACTGTTGATCTTTGGTTCTGTTGTAGTCATCATTTTTCCAGACACACTCTCAGAGCTGACAGACCCATTTTCAGGTCCATTGCTAAGGACAGAGGGTGACTTAGTTGTGGCAGATAGAAGAACAGAGGTGACATTTTCAGCCTCATCATTATTTAGCCTAACAGTGCTTGCTGTGGACATGCTTTCTTCTGAGCTACTGCTGCTGAGTGAACCACTCTCAGAACTAGAAGAGGATGCTGCACTGACAGTAGCTGAGACAGAAGGCAAGAAAGTGATAGCTGCTGCTGATACTACAGGAGACTTGGTTCCCTTTTCTTCTGAGTCACTTTTAGCACTGCTCACAGGATGACTTTCAGATGTTCGAGAGACAATAGGTGGTATAGTACTGAACACTACCACTGGCCTTTGTGATGCGGTATTATTGGTTTGTGAAGGTTCTGCTTCAGGCAAGGGGTCTATGGCTTCATAATCAGGGGGATTTGGATCTTCATAAATATAATCATCAGATGATTTAGTCATTTCACCACTTGAAACCTGATCAATCCTTGGTTCAACTTTAGTTACATAAGAAGAGGCAGCAGGCACTGTTGTTGATCCCATAGTCTGGTTTGTTTCATGACTTGGAAACACAGGATGAGTTGTGGTCAGTGAAATATCTTGAGAAGAACGATCAGAGGGAGGGCGGTGTGTTAGTGCGACCTCTGACCTGGCTTGTTCAAATGGCTTCTGGGGAGTTGTTAGGAGTTGTACAGGGGAAACTGTTGCGACATACTGGACCATAACATCAGGCTGCGTTGGCACTAATGCTTCACCTGTAGGACCTGAAGTTATTGCAGCATCAGTAGACATTATAAGGACTTCACTGTCTTTGATTGTGCTACTTTCAGCATCATATGAAATTTCATTCTTTATAGGTGCTTGACTTGGTGCTTCAGCTGTCTTATCTTCTGACATGGTTACAATTCCAGTCTGGGGAGTCACATCAATAGATTCAAAGTGCTGGTCTGACTCCTCACTGGGCAACATTGGGCTGGTTGTGGCCAACACAGTTTTCTCAGAGAAGTTTTCAATGTGGGGATGATGGGTGAGTGTTATCTCAGACCTGGCCTGTTGGAAGGACACCTCAGATGGTGTTGTATCTGGTTCTGGGACAAAGGTGGTGACAAACTTAACAATCACATCAGGTTTTGAAGTGGTTGGTAAAGAAAACATTGTGGGTGTAGAAACTGATTTGTTTGCAGATATAGAAGTGATATGGTCCCTTATGCTCTCTTCATGTGCTGGGGTTGATGTTGCTCCATTGGTAGGGGATGAAACTGTTTCTGACAATGATGTTTGCTCTACCTCTGGGGTTATTACACTTGTCTGAATTTCTTCTGTTCGAGTGATAGTGGAGGGTTTTTCTGTGCTGAATAGAGAAGATACTGGAGTGGCTACTGTCTTTCCACTCTCAGATGCCACTGTCTTAGGTGATGCAGTTGTGATATCTGCGATCTCATTCCCAGAGCCCTCCATAATCGCAACATCTGTGTTACTTGCCACTGAAAGTTTATCAGTACTGTAGGGAGGAGATAATGTTGTGGATAGTATTTGGTCCATTTTTGTTGTACTGTACAGAGGAACAGCTGTCTGTGTCACACTGAGGTCATCTGATCTATTCTTCCCAAGAACATCAGGAGAGGATGTGACAGTTGGCTTCCTAGTACTATAGAGATTGGAAGCAGCACTTGATACAGCTATTTCAGTTTTGCTAGTGCCAGGTTCAGGTGGGGTAACTGGCAATGTTACTTGTCTAGCTGTCACTGATGAAACTGTCAGTATACCAGAAGTTTGATCACTTGAGATGTCTATATTAGTAATGTCTGACACAGAAGTGACAGATGGTTTCAGTGTTTCTTTTTCAACTGTGTTGACCATATATTCCTCACTGGACACCGGACTGACTGAGCTTATCTCTGTTGTTTCAGTTAAGGTAAGGTTAGAGGGCAAAGATGTGGAGGCGGCGATCTCAGCAACAGAGTCATTATCAGTGTCCTCATCTGATAAATCCTCTGTTATTAGCTCTTGAACTGGTTTGGTCTGAGTCTCAACAGTAAAAACTGTATGTGGTGTAGTTAAATCAAATGTTTCTTCAGAGCTTGAGTTTGTAGACAGAGTACTAGCTGGGGTTGCCTGGGATGTGGATGGAACTGTTTCTTCACTGGATGTCTCAATATGAGCAATATCTTCCACAGTTGATGGCTCTGAAGTGGAAACTAAATATTGAGAGGATGTTGAGGTTATTGACGAATCAATGGCTGAGGTTACATGTATAGTTACTGGTGTAGGAGAAAGGAAGGTGGCACTATCAGTCCCTGAGCCCTCTGAATCTTCTGTTACCTCAAACGTTTGTGTCATTGTAACTGCTGTGACACCCCCAACCTCCTCTGTCTGGATTGTTGGGTAAAATGAAGAAGAAGCAACTATGGAGATAGTATCCGCATCAATAATAGTATCATCTTTGGTAATGAGTTCAAGTGTGGGGCTCCCTTCCCTTATACTGTCTGTAACTGCAGACAACAGCTCATCTTCATTTTTTGCACCCTCTGTGAATATAATGGGGGTTGATGGTTTAGACACATGTAGGACCATGGTAGGTGTTTGTTCAGTCAAGTCAGTTTTGGCTTGGCTGCTACTGGGAGTGATGATCACGACCTGTTGGTCTGTAACACTATGATATACAATGGAAGGAATGGGGGTGGACATCAGTGTGAATCCATCTCGCTTATGTTCACTGCTAGAGCTAACTGTAGTGAAGTCAACTGTAGGGTGGTCACTAACTGAAGCTCCAATTGTATGAGGGGACAAAGTTGTGGAGGAGGATTCTGTTATGTGCTCAGCTTCAGTGACATATTTTTTGCCAGTGCTAGAAACGGGAGATTCTGTTGCATGCAAAGTGATGGGGCTTTCTGTATCTGGAGTAATTTTACCATCCTGAGTGGAAACTTGCTCATCGGAGGTTGGTGTAACTGAAACAAAGGTTTCGGTTTCACCTGTTGCCTCTCTGAATGTGGCGGGCTCCATCACTGATGGCTTTGAGGTGAACATCTTAGTGGTTTGGTCACTAGTACTCTCTTCCTTTGTCAGAGTAAGGGCTGAGCGTGGTGTTGATTTTTCAGTTGCAGATATGGTTGTGTTAACTTGCTTCGCAGATGTGACAGAATATACTATTGTTATGTTTGGCTTCTCAGTGCTGTAGAGAGAAGAAGCTGCAGTTACTGCAGATTTTGGAATATCAGATATCTCTCTATCACGAAATGCTGTTGTTGTTATAGGTTTCTCTGTGCTGAACACTGAAGACAGTGAACCATCCATTTTAGTGAGGACATCAGTGTTAAGGTCACCTAAATCATATTCCTCTGTATACACTGAGCTTGTATCTGTGGAAGGAGCATTACTAGTGTACATTTCAGGAGATGTTGTTGGCTTCTCAGTGCTATAAAGAGAAGAAGCTGCAATACCAGTAGGTTTTTGTGTAATAACATTGTCAATGGGCACTTCATTTGTTTGGTCAGCAGAGCTTTCCTCAGTGACAGCAACAGCACTGGAGGACAAAGTGATTGGTTTTGTAGCTGCAAGAGTTGTGGACATCACAGGTGAACTTGTGACTGGTACAAATGTAGTTGACCCACCAACAAATTCAACACCTGAGCCATCATCATCATCATCTGCAGAGCCATCTGTAAGCCCACTTCCAGACTCAGTAATGTAAACCTCAGTGCTTGTCATGTCTGGAGACCAGGTTGGTGACATAAATTCCTTGGTAAACTGTGTGCTGGAGAAAGCTGAGGATGCAGCAGTCTCATCTGTCTCAGTCTCGTCTGTTGCCACAGAAAATTCATCCTGGGGTATTGTGGAAGTCTCAGAGGATGACTCTACACCGGATCCGTCTGGACTTGACTCAAAATCATCGGATGAGTTCTCCATATCAATGTAAGTAGAGGTTTCTTTTGAGGTATATACTTTGACCTGGGGGGTAACCATGTGTTTAGATGTGCTTAGTGTGTAGGGACTTGTTGTGAAAATTGAGAAATCTCTATCGCCGGAACTTTCTACCTCAACAAATGTGGCTGTAATGGAAGGGCTAACTGTAGTTGTTGCTATGGTTCTTTGTACCACAGAGGGTTGCTCGGCCGGTGATGGTGTTGTTAAGGGAGTTTCATCTGTGTATGCAGTTGTGGCATTTCCTGAGAACTCTACTTCCGTAGAGTCAACACTTCCAGATGTTGCTGCTGTAATTGTGATGATTGTGGTAGAGACTGATGATTTTTCAGTCTGTCTTGTGGTTGCAGTCTTTTGCACTTCAGGTGATACTGAAGTTGGTTTCTCAGTACTGAAGATTGATGAAGCTGTTGGAACAGTGGGTTTTGATGTTTCACTTGTTTCAGTTTTAGGTGATTCTGTGACTGATGGGGACTCTGTATTGAACATTGAAGATACAGAAGTTGCTGTGATGAGTGATTCGTCAGTCAAAAAGCCAGTGCTGTCTCCGGAGCCTTCAGGATTTGTGGGAAAGACGACTGATGCCATTTCAGTGCTGAAACTTGATGCACTGATGGAAGGCATAGACTCCACCATTGCAGGCTCACTGCGACTGTTGTCTTCAACAATATCTTTGACAGTGGATGAAGAAACAGAGGCCATACTTGGAGACATTGTAATTGAGCTTGATTGTGTCTCATCAGAAACTGGAGAAATTGATGGCAATCCTGTAAGTGATGGAAGTTTTGTCTCGTCTGTTTCAGGGCTTTCTGTGGTCCCAAGTGACCTTGCTGTTGGTGCATCAGTACTATAGAAAGAAGATGTACTTGTAACAGAAGAGGTCTGAGTGAACATGTCTTGGGTTTGATCACCTGAGCCATCGTCCTCTTTTGAAGTCAGAATGGAAGATAGCTCTGTCTTATCAGTGATGGGAGAGACTGAGGACGTGTCCGTCTGACCAGTGCCTGCACTGACTTGTGTTACTGGCAGTGCTGTTGGTGTCTCCGTGCTAAACAATGAGGAAACTGTTGGAGTTTCAGCGTCTTCACTAGAAACCTCAGAAGTCTGTTTTCCTGAGCTCTCTTCACCTGTTGTTGGGAGAGTAGAACCTGACTCTACTGTTACTGATGATTTCTCAGTCTGACTTGTGGTTGCAGTCTTTTGTGCTTCTGGTGATACTGAGGTTGGTTTCTCAGTGCTGAAGAGTGATGAAGCAGTTGGAACAGCGGGTTTTGATGTTTCACTTGTTTCAGTTTTAGGTGATTCTGTGACTGATGGGGTCTCTGTAATGAACATTGAAGATGCAGAAGTTGCTGTGATGAGTGATTCGTCAGTTAAAAAGCCAGTGCTGTCTCCGGAGCCTTCAGTATTTGTGGGAAAGACGACTGATGCCATTTCAGTGCTGAAACTTGATGCACTGATGGAAGGCATAGACTCCACCATTGCAGGCTCACTGCTAATGTCATCCTCAACAATATCTTTGACAGTGGATGAGGAAACAGAGGCCATACTTGGAGACATTGTAATTGAGCTTGATTGTGTCTCATCAGAAACTGGAGAAATTGATGGCAGCCCTGTAAGTGATGAAAGTTTTGTCTCGTCTGTTTCAGGGCTTTCTGTGGTCCCAAGTGACCTTGCTGTTGGTGCATCAGTACTATAGAAAGAAGATGTACTTGTAACAGAAGAGGTCTGAGTGAACATGTCTTGGGTTTCATCACCTGAGCCATCGTCCTCTTTTGAAGTCAGAATGGAAGATAGCTCTGTCTTAACAGTAATGGGAGAGACTGAAGACGTGTCCGTCTGACCAGTGCCTGCACTGACTTGTGTTACTGGCAGTGCTGTTGGTGTCTCCGTGCTAAACAATGAGGAAACTGTTGGAGTTTCAGCGTCTTCACTAGAAACCTCAGCAGTCTGTTTTCCTGAGCTCTCTTCACCTGTTGTTGGGAGAGTAGAACCTGACTCTACTGTTACTGATGATTTCTCAGTCTGACTTGTAGTTGCAGTCTTTTGTGCTTCTGGTGATACTGAGGTTGGTTTCTCAGTGCTGAAGAGTGATGAAGCAGTTGGAACAGCGGGTTTTGATGTTTCACTTGTTTCAGTTTTAGGTGATTCTGTGACTGATGGGGTCTCTGTACTGAACATTGAAGATGCAGAAGTTGCTGTGATGAGTGAATTGTCAGTCAAGAAGCCAGTGCTGTCTCCGGAGCCTTCAGTATTTGTGGGAAAGACGACTGATGCCATTTCAGTGCTGAAACTTGATGCACTGATGGAAGGCATAGACTCCACCATTGCAGGCTCACTGCTAATGTCGTCCTCAACAATATCTTTGACAGTGGATGAAGAAACAGAGGCAATACTTGGAGACATTGTAACTGAGCTTGATTGTGTCTCATCAGAAACTGGAGAAATTGATGGCAATCCTGTAAGTGATGGAAGTTTTGTCTCG
This sequence comes from Lagodon rhomboides, assembly GCA_039737535.1. Taxonomy (NCBI): domain Eukaryota; kingdom Metazoa; phylum Chordata; class Actinopteri; order Spariformes; family Sparidae; genus Lagodon; species Lagodon rhomboides. The sequence continues at coordinate 12,196,596 of CM077791.1, forward strand.
TCTGTTTCAGGGCTTTCTGTGGTTCCAAGTGACCTTGCTGTTGGTGCATCAGTACTATAGAAAGAAGATGTACTTGTAACAGAAGAGGTCTGAGTGAACATGTCTTGGGTTTCATCACCTGAGCCATCGTCCTCTTTTGAAGTCAGAATGGAAGATAGCTCTGTCTTAACAGTAATGGGAGAGACTGAGGACGTGTCCGTCTGACCAGTGCCTGCACTGACTTGTGTTACTGGCAGTGCTGTTGGTGTCTCCGTGCTAAACAATGAGGAAACTGTTGGAGTTTCAGCGTCTTCACTAGAAACCTCAGCAGTCTGTTTTCCTGAGCTCTCTTCACCTGTTGTTGGGAGAGTAGAACCTGACTCTACTGTTACTGATGATTTCTCAGTCTGACTTGTAGTTGCAGTCTTTTGTGCTTCTGGTGATACTGAGGTTGGTTTCTCAGTGCTGAAGAGTGATGAAGCAGTTGGAACAGCGGGTTTTGATGTTTCACTTGTTTCAGTTTTAGGTGATTCTGTGACTGATGGGGTCTCTGTACTGAACATTGAAGATGCAGAAGTTGCTGTGATGAGTGAATTCGTCAGTCAAGAAGCCAGTGCTGTCTCCGGAGCCTTCAGTATTTGTGGGAAAGAGGACTGATGCCATTTCAGTGCTGAAACTTGATGCACTGATGGAAGGCATAGACTCCACCATTGCAGGCTCACTGCTAATGTCGTCCTCAACAATATCTTTGACAGTGGATGAAGAAACAGAGGCAATACTTGGAGACATTGTAACTGAGCTTGATTGTGTCTCATCAGAAACTGGAGAAATTGATGGCAATCCTGTAAGTGATGGAAGTTTTGTCTCGTCTGTTTCAGGGCTTTCTGTGGTTCCAAGTGACCTTGCTGTTGGTGCATCAGTACTATAGAAAGAAGATGTACTTGTAACAGAAGAGGTCTGAGTGAACATGTCTTGGGTTTGATCACCTGAGCCATCGTCCAATTTTGAAGTGAGAATGGAAGATAGCTCTGTCTTATCAGTGATGGGAGAGAATGAGGGTGTGTCCGTCTGACCAGTGCCTGCACTGACTTGTGTTACTGGCAGTGCTGTTGGTGTCTCTGTGCTAAACAATGAAGAAACTGTTGGAGTTTCAGCATCTCCACTAGAAACCTCAGAAGTCTGTTTTCCTGAGCTCTCTTCACCTGTTGTTGGGAAAGTAGAACTTGACTCTACTGTTACTGATAATTTCTCAGTCTGACTTGTGGTTGCAGTCTTTTGTACTTCTGGTGATACTGAGGTTGGTTTCTCAGTGCTGAAGAGTGAGGAAGCTGTTGGAACAGCGGGTTTTGATGTTTCACTTGTTTCAGTTTTAGATGATTCTGTGACTGATGGGGACTCTGTACTGAACATTGAAGATGCAGAAGTTGCTGTGATGAGTGATTCGTCAGTTAAAAAGCCAGTGTCGTCTCCGGAGCCTTCAGTATTTGTGGGAAAGAGGACTGATGCTGTTTCAGGGCTGAAAGTTGATGCAGTGATGGAAGGCATAGACTCCACCATTGCAGGCTCACTGCTAATGTCATCCTCAACAATATCTTTGACAGTGGATGAGGAAACAGAGGCCATACTTGGAGACATTGTAATTGAGCTTGATTGTGTCTCATGAGAAACTGGAGAAATTGATGGCAGCCCTGTAAGTGATGGAAGTTTTGTCTCGTCTGTTTCAGGGCTTTCTGTGGTCCCAAGTGACCTTGCTGTTGGTGCATCAGTACTATAGAAAGAAGATGTACTTGTAACAGAAGAGGTCTGAGTGAACATGTCTTGGGTTTCATCACCTGAGCCATCGTCCTCTTTTGAAGTCAGAATGGAAGATAGCTCTGTCTTAACAGTAATGGGAGAGACTGAGGACGTGTCCGTCTGACCAGTGCCTGCACTGACTTGTGTTACTGGCAGTGCTGTTGGTGTCTCTGTGCTAAACAATGAGGAAACTGTTGGAGTTTCAGCGTCTTCACTAGAAACCTCAGAAGTCTGTTTTCCTGAGCTCTCTTCACCTGTTGTTGGGAGAGTAGAACCTGACTCTACTGTTACTGATGATTTCTCAGTCTGACTTGTAGTTGCAGTCTTTTGCACTTCAGTTGATAATGAGGTTGGTTTCTCAGTACTGAAGAGTGAGGAAGCTGTTGGAACAGTGTGTTTTGATGTTTCACTTGTTTCAGTTTTAGGTGTTTCTGTGACTGATGGGGACTCCGTACTGAACATTGAAGATACAGAAGTTGCTGTGATGAGTGATTCGTCAGTCAAAAAGTCATTGTCGTCTCCGGAGCCTTCAGTATTTGTGGGAAAGAGGACTGATGCTGTTTCAGGGCTGAAAGTTGATGCAGTGATGGAAGGCATAGACTCCACCATTGCAGGCTCACTGCTAATTTCGTCCTCAACAATATCTTTGACAGTGGATGAGGAAACAGAGGCCATACTTGGAGACGTTGTAATTGAGCTTGATTGTGTCTCATCAGAAACTGGAGAAATTGATGGCAGTCCTGTAAGTGATGGAAGTTTTGTCTTGTCTGTTTCAAGGCTTTCTGTGGTTCCAGTTGACCTTGCTGTTGGAGCATCAGTACTATAGAAAGAAGATGTACTTGTCACAGAAGAGGTCTGAGTGAACATGTCTTGGCTTAGATCACCTGAGCCATCGTCCTCTTTTGAAATGAGAATGGAAGATAGCTCTGTCTTATCAGTAATGGGAGAGACTGAGGACGCGTCCGTCTGACCAGTGCCTGCACTGACTTGTGTTACTGGCAGTGCTGTTGGTGTCTCTGTGCTAAACAATGAGGAAACTGTTGGAGTTTCAGCGTCTTCACTAGAAACCTCAGAAGTCTGTTTTCCTGAGCTCTCTTCACCTGTTGTTGGGAAAGTAGAACCTAACTCTACTGTTACTGATGATTTCTCAATCTGAATTGTGGTTGCAGTCTTGTGCACTTCAGTTGATAATGAGGTTGGTTTCTCAGTGCTGAAGAGTGATGAAGCTGCTGGAACAGCGGGTTTTGATGTTTCACTTGTTTCAGTTTTAGGTGTTTCTGTGACTGATGGGGACGCTGTACTGAACAATGAAGATACAGAAGTTGCTGTGATGAGTGATTCGTCAGTCAAAATGACAGTGCCGTCTCCGGAGCCTTCAGTATTTGTGGGAAAGAGGACTGATGCTGTTTCAGGGCTGAAAGTTGATGCAGTCATAGAAGGCATAGACTCCACCATTGCAGGCTCACTGCTAATGTCGTCCTCAACAATATCTTTGACAGTGGATGAGGAAACAGAGGCCATACTTGGAGACATTGTAATTGAGTTTGATTGTGTCTCATCAGAAACTGGAGAAATTGATGGCAGTCCTGTAAGTGATGGAAGTTTTGTCTCGTCAGTTTCAAGGCTTTCTGTGGTTCCAGGCGACCTTGCTGTTGGAACGTCAGTACTATAGAAAGAAGATGTACTTGTCACAGAGGAGGTCTGAGGGAACATGTCTTGGGTTTCATCACCTGAGCCAGCTTCCTCTTTTGAAGTGAGAATGGAAGATAGCTCTGTCTCATCAGTGATGGGAGAGACTGAGGACGTGTCCGTCTGACCAGTGCCTGCACTGACTTGTGTGATTGGCAGTGCTGTTGGTGTCTCTGTGCTAAACAATGAGGAAACTGTTGGAGTTTCAGCGTCTTCACTAGAAACGTCAGAAGTCTGTTTTCCTGAGCTCTCTTCACCTGTTGTTGGGAAAGTAGAACCTGACTCTACTGTTACTGATGATTTCTCAGTCTGACTTGTGGTTGCAGTCTTTTGTACTTCTGGTGATACTGAGGTTGGTTTCTCAGTGCTGAAGAGTGATGAAGCTGTTGGAACAGCGGGTTTTGATGTTTCACTTGTTTCAGTTTTAGGTGATTCTGTGACTGATGGGGATGCTGTACTGAACTTTGAAGATGCAGAAGTTGCTGTGATGAGTGATTCGTCAGTTAAAAAGCCAGTGCCGTCTCCAGAGCCTTCAGTATTTGTGGGAAAGAGGACTGATGCTGTTTCAGGGCTGAAAGTTGATGCAGTGATGGAAGGCATAGACTCCACCATTGCAGGCTCACTGCTAATGTCGTCCTCAACAATATCTTTAACAGTGGATGAGGAAACAGAGGCCATACTTGGAGACATTGTAACTGAGCTTGATTGTGTCTCATCAGAAACTGGAGAAATTGATGGCAATCCTGTAAGTGATGAAAGTTTTGTCTCGTCTGTTTCAAGGCTTTCTATGGTTCCAGGTGACCTTGCTGTTGGAGCGTCAGTACTATAGAAAGAAGATGTACTTGTCACAGAAGAGGTCTGAGTGAACATGTGTTGGGTTTGATCACCTGAGCCATCGTCCTCTTTTGAAGTCAGAATGGAAGATAGCTCTGTCTTAACAGTAATGGGAGAGACTGAAGACGTGTCCGTCTGACCAGTGCCTGCACTGACTTGTGTTACTGGCAGTGCTGTTGGTGTCTCTGTGCTAAACAATGAGGAAACTGTTGGAGTTTCAGCGTCTTCACTAGAGGCCTCAGAAGTCTGTTTTCCTGAGCTCTCTTCACCTGTTGTTGGGAAAGTAGAACCTGACTCTACTGTTACTGATGATTTCCCAGTCTGAATTGTGGTTGCAGTCTTTTGCACTTCAGTTGATAATGAGGTTGGTTTCTCAGTACTGAAGAGTGATGAAGCTGCTGGAACAGTGGGTTTTGTTGTTTCACTTGTTTCAGTTTTAGGTGTTTCTGTGACTGATGGGGATTCTGTACTGAACATTGAAGATGTAGAAGTTGCTGTGATGAGTGATTCGTCAGTCAAAAAGCCAGTGTCGTCTCCGGAGCCTTCAGTATTTGTGGGAAAGAGGACTGATGCTGTTTCAGGGCTGAAAGTTGATGCACTGATGGAGGGTAAAGACTCTACCATTGCAGGCTCACTGCTAATGTCGTCCTCAACAATATCTTTAGCAGTGGATGAGGAAACAGAGGCCATACTTGGAGACGTTGTAATTGAGCTTGATTGTGTCTCATCAGAAACTGGAGAAATTGATGGCAATCCTGTAAGTGATGGAAGTTTTGTCTCGTCTGTTTCAAGGCTTTCTGTGGTTCCAAGTGACCTTGCTGTTGGTGCATTAGTACTATAGAAAGAAGGTGTACTTGTAACAGAAGAGGTCTGAGTGAACATGTCTTGGGTTTCATCACCTGAGCCAAAGTCCTCTTTTGAAGTGAGAATGGAAGTTAGCTCTGTCTTATCAGTTATGGGAGAGACTGAGGACGTGTCCGTCTGACCAGTGCCTGCACTGACTTGTGTTACTGGCACTGCTGTTGGTGTGTCTGTGCTAAACAATGAGGAAGCTGTTGGAGTTTCAGCGTCTTCACTAGAAACCTCAGAAGTCTGTTTTCCTGAGCTCTCTTCACCTGTTGTTGGGAAAGTAAAACCTGACTCTACTGTTACTGATGATTTCTCAGTCTGACTTGTGGTTGCAGTCTTTTGTGCTTCTGGTGATACTGAGGTTGGTTTCTCAGTGCTGAAGAGTGATGAAGCTGTTGGAACGGCAGGTTTTGATGTTTCACTTGTTTCAGTTTTAGGTGATTCTGTGACTGATGGGGATGCTGTACTGAACATTGATGATGCAGAAGTTGCTGTGATGAGTGATTCATCAGTTAAAAAGCCAGTGCCGTCTCCGGAGCCTTCAGTATTTGTGGGAAAGAGGACTGATGCTGTTTCAGGGCTAAAAGTTGATGCACTGATGGAGGGTAAAGACTCTACCATTGCAGGCTCACTGCTAATGTCGTCCTCAACAATATCTTTAGCAGTGGATGAGGAAACAGAGGCCATACTTGGAGACGTTGTAATTGAGCTTGATTGTGTCTCATCAGAAACTGGAGAAATTGATGGCAATCCTGTAAGTGATGGAAGTTTTGTCTCGTCTGTTTCAAGGCTTTCTGTGGTTCCAAGTGACCTTGCTGTTGGTGCATTAGTACTATAGAAAGAAGGTGTACTTGTAACAGAAGAGGTCTGAGTGAACATGTCTTGGGTTTCATCACCTGAGCCAAAGTCCTCTTTTGAAGTGAGAATGGAAGTTAGCTCTGTCTTATCAGTTATGGGAGAGACTGAGGACGTGTCCGTCTGACCAGTGCCTGCACTGACTTGTGTTACTGGCACTGCTGTTGGTGTGTCTGTGCTAAACAATGAGGAAGCTGTTGGAGTTTCAGCGTCTTCACTAGAAACCTCAGAAGTCTGTTTTCCTGAGCTCTCTTCACCTGTTGTTGGGAAAGTAGAACCTGACTCTACTGTTACTGATGATTTCCCAGTCTGAATTGTGGTTGCAGTCTTTTGCACTTCAGTTGATAATGAGGTTGGTTTCTCAGTACTGAAGAGTGATGAAGCTGTTGGAACAGTGGGTTTTGTTGTTTCACTTGTTTCAGTTTTAGGTGTTTCTGTGACTGATGGGGACTCTGTACTGAACATTGAAGATGTAGAAGTTGCTGTGATGAGTGATTCGTCAGTCAAAAAGCCAGTGTCGTCTCCGGAGCCTTCAGTATTTGTGGGAAAGAGGACTGATGCTGTTTCAGGGCTGAAAGTTGATGCACTGATGGAGGGTAAAGACTCTACCATTGCAGGCTCACTGCTAATGTCGTCCTCAATAATATCTTTAGCAGTGGATGAGGAAACAGAGGCCATACTTGGAGACATTGTAATTGAGCTTGATTGTGTCTCATCAGAAACTGGAGAAATTGATGGCAATCTTGTAAGTGATGGAAGTTTTGTCTCGTCTGTTTCAAGGCTTTCTGTGGTTCCAAGTGACCTTGCTGTTGGTGCATTAGTACTATAGAAAGAAGGTGTACTTGTAACAGAAGAGGTCTGAGTGAACATGTCTTGGGTTTCATCACCTGAGCCAAAGTCCTCTTTTGAAGTGAGAATGGAAGTTAGCTCTGTCTTATCAGTGATGGGAGAGACTGAGGACGCGTCCGTCTGACCAGTGCCTGCACTGACTTGTGTTACTGGCAGTGCTGTTGGTGTCTCTGTGCTAAACAATGAGGAAACTGTTGGAGTTACAGCGTCTTCACTAGAAACCTCAGAAGTCTGTTTTCCTGAGCTCTCTTCACCTGTTGTTGGGAAAGTAGAACTTGACTCTACTGTTACTGATGATTTCTCAGTCTGACTTGTGGTTGCAGTCTTTTGTACTTCTGGTGATACTGAGGTTGGTTTCTCAGTGCTGAAGAGTGATGAAGCTGTTGGAACAGCGGGTTTTGATGTTTCACTTGTTTCAGGTTTAGGTGATTCTGTGACTGATGGGGATGCTGTACTGAACATTGATGATGCAGAAGTTGCTGTGATGAGTGATTCATCAGTTAAAAAGCCAGTGCCATCTCCGGAGCCTTCAGTATTTGTGGGAAAGAGGACTGATGCTGTTTCAGGGCTGAAAGTTGATGCAGTCATAGAAGGCATAGACTCCACCATTGCAGGCTCACTGCTAATGTCGTCCTCAACAATATCTTTAACAGTAGATGAGGAAACAGAGGCCATACTTGGAGATGTTGTAATTGAGCTTGATTGTGTCTCATCAGAAACCGGAGAAATTGATGGCAGTCTTGTAAGTAATGGAAGATTTGTCTCGTCTGTTTCAAGGCTTTCTATGGTTCCAGGTGACCTTGCTGTTGGAGCGTCAGTACTATAGAAAGAAGATGTACTTGTCACAGAAGAGGTCTGAGTGAACATGTTTTGGTTTTGATCACCTGAGCCATCGTGCTCTTTTGAAGTCGGAATGGAAGATAGCTCTGTCTTATCAGTGATGGGAGAGACTGAGGACGTGTCCGTCTGACCAGTGCCTGCACTGACTTGTGTTACTGGCAGTGCTGTTGGTGTCTCTGTGCTAAACAATGAGGAAACTGTTGGAGTTTCAGCGTCTTCACTAGAAACCTCAGAAGTCTGTTTTCCTGAGCTCTCTTCACCTGTTGTTGGGAGAGTAAAACCTGACTCTACTGTCACTGATGATTTCTCAGTCTGAATTGTGGTTGCGGTCTTTTGCAATTCAGTTGATAATGAGGTTGGTTTCTCAGTACTGAAGTGTGATGAAGCTGCTGGAACAGTGGGTTTTGATATTTCACTTGTTTCACTTGTTTCAGTCGTAGGTGTTTCTGTGACTGATGGGGACTCTGTACTGAACAACGAAGATACAGAAGTTTCTGTGATGAGTGATTCGTCAGTCAAAATGCCAGTGCCGTCTCCGGAGCCTTCAGTATTTGTGGGAAAGACAACTGATGCCATTTCAGTGCTGAAAGTTGATGCAGTGATGGAAGGCATAGACTCCACCTTTGCAGGCTCAGTGCTAATGTCGTCCTCAACAAAATCTTTGACAGTCGATAAGGAAACAGAGGCCATACTTGGAGACATTGTAATTGAGCTTGATTGTGTCTCATCAGAAACTGGAGAAATTGATGGCAGTCCTGTAAGTGATGGAAGTTCTGTGCTGTCTGTTTCAAGGCTTTCTGTGGTTCCAAGTGACCTTGCTGTTGGTGCATCAGTACTATAGAAAGAAGGTGTACTTGTAAAGGAAGAGGTCTGAGTGAACATGTGTTGGGTGTGATCACCTGAGCCATCGTCCTCTTTTGAAGTCAGAATGGAAGATAGCTCTGTCTTATCAGTGATGGGAGAGACTGAGGACGTGTCCGTCTGACCAGTGCCTGCACTGACTTGTGTTACTGGCAGTGCTGTTGGTGTCTCTGTGCTAAACAATGAGGAAACTGTTGGAGTTTCAGCGTCTTCACTAGAAACCTCAGAAGTCTGTTTTCCTGAGCTCTCTTCACCTGTTTTGGGGAAAGTAGAACCTGACTCTACTGTTACTGATGATTTTCCAGTCTGAATTGTGGTTGCAGTCTTTTGCACTTCAGTTGATAATGAGGTTGGTTTCTCAGTACTGAAGAGTGATGAAGCTGCTGGAACAGTGGGTTTTGTTGTTTCACTTGTTTCAGTTTTAGGTGTTTCTGTGACTGATGGGGACTCTGTACTGAACAATGAAGATACAGAAGTTGCTGTGATGAGTGATTCGTCAGTCAAAATGACAGTGCCGTCTCCGGAGCCGTCAGTACTTGTGGGAAAGACGACTGATGCCATTTCAGTGCTGAAAGTTGATGCATTGATGGAAGGCATAGACTCCACCATTGCAGGCTCACTGATAATGTCGTGCTCAACAATATCTTTGACAGTGGATGAGGAAACAGAGGCCATACTTGGAGATATTGTTATTGAGCTTGATTGTGTCTCATCAGAAAGTGGAGAAATTGATGGCAGTCCTGTAAGTGATGGAAGTTTTGTCTCATCAGTTTCAAGGCTTTCTGTGGTTCCAGTCGACCTTGCTGTTGGAACGTCAGTACTATAGAAAGAAGATGCACTTGTCACAGAAAAGGTCTGAGTGAACATGTCTTGGGTTTGAACACCTGAGCCAATGTCCTCTTTTGAAGTGAGAATGGAAGATAGCTCTGTCTTATCAGTGACGGGAGAGACTGAGGACATGTCCGTCTGACCAGTGCCTGCACTGACTTCTGTTACTGGCAGTGCTGTTGGTGTCTCTGTGCTAAACAATGACGGGGCTGTTGGAGCTTCAGTGTCTTTGTTAGAAACCTCAGAAGTCTGTTTTAATAAGCCATCCTCATCTGTCGTTGGGAAAGTAGAACCTGACTCTACTGTTACTGATGATTTCTCAGTCTGACTTGTGGGTGCAGTCTTTTGCACTTCAGTTGATAACGAGGTTGGTTTCTCAGTACTGAAGAGTGATGAAGCTGTTGGAACAGTGGGTTTTGATGTTTCACTTGTTTCAGTTTTAGATGTTTCTGTGACTGATGGGGACTCTGTACTGAACAATGAAGGTACAGAAGTTGCTGTGATGAGCGATTCATCAGTCAAAAAGCCATTGCCGTCTCCGGAGCCTTCAGTATTTGTGGGAAAGAGGACTGATGCTGTTTCAGGGCTGAAAGTTGATGCAGTGATGGAAGGCATAGACTCCACCATTGCAGGCTCACTGCTAATGTCGTCCTCAACAATATCTTTAACAGTGGATGAGGAAACAGAGGCCATACTCATAGACATTGTATCTGAGCTTGATAGTGTCTCATCAGAAACTCGAGAAATTGATGGCATTCCTGTAAGTGATGGAAGTTTTGTGTTGTCTGTTTCAAGTGTTTCTGTGGTTCCAGGTGACCTTGTTGTTGGTGTGTCAGCGTCTTCACTTGAAACCTCAGAAGTCTGTTTTCCAGTGCTTTCTTCATCTGTTGTCAGGAAAGTAGAACTTGACTCTACTGTTACTGATGATTTCTCAGTCTGACTTGTGGTTGCAGTCTTTTGCACTTCAGTTGATAATGAGATTGGTTTCTCGGTACTGAAGAGTGATGAAGCTGTTGGAACAGCGTGTTTTGATGTTTCACTTGTTTCAGTTTTAGGTGATTCTGTGACTGATGGGGAGTCTGTACTGAACAATGAATATACAGAAGTTCCTGTGATGAGTGATGTGTCAGTCAAAAAGCCTGTGCCATCTCCGGAGCCTTCAGTATTTGTGGGAAAGAGGACTGATGCTGTTTCAGGGCTGAAAGTTGATGCACTGATGGAGGGCACAGACTCTACCATTGCAGGCTCACTGCTAATGTCATCCTCAACAATATCTTTAGCAGTGGATGTGGAAACAGAGGCCATACTTGGAGACATTGTAATTGAGCTTGGTTGTGTCTCATCAGGAACTGGAGAAATTGATGACTGTCCAGTAAGCGATGGAAGTTTTGTCTCATCTGTTTCAAGGCCTTCTGTGGTTCCAGGTGACATTACGGTTGGTCCGTCAGTACTATAGAAAGAAGATGTACTTGTCACAGAAGAGGTCTGAGGGAACATGTCTTGTGTATCATCAACTGAGCCATCCTCATCGGCTGGAGTGAGAGTGGAAGTTTGATCTGTCTTATCAGTGATTGGAGTGGTTGAGGACATGTCCGTCTGACCATTGCCAGCACTGACTTGTGTAAGTGGCAGTGCTGTTGGTGTCTCTGTGCTAAACAATGAAGAGGCTGTTGGAGCTTCTGTGTCTTTGCTGGAAACCTCAGAAGTCTTTTTTGTTGAGCTCTCGTCATCTGTTGTTGGGAAAGTAGAATCTGTCTCTCCTGATACTGATTTCCCAGTCTGACTTGTGATTGCAGTCTTTTGCGCTTCCGTTGACACTGAGACTGGTCTCTCAGTACTGTAGAGTGATGAACCTTTTGGAAAAGTGGGCTTTGATGTTTCATTTGTTTCAGTTTTAGGTGTTTCTGTGACTGATGGGGACTCTGTTGTCAACATTGAAGATACAAAAGTTGCTGTGATGAGTGATTCGTCAGAGAAAAAGACAGTGCCGTCCTTTGTTTCGGGGCTCACGGTTGAACCACTGATAGATGGAACTGTCTCCTCTATTGTGTGCTCACTGCTAATAATACTACTAAATGACGTCACTGATACAGTTTTGATTTGTTTTGTTTCCTCAGTTATACTTGAAGTTTTTGCTGTTGAAACTACGATTGAAATACTTTCATCTGGTTTGATTGAGCTAATTAATGGAGAAGTAGATGTTGCCAGAGGGGAGAAGGTCTGATCTATTGAACTCTCCTCATTTGTGGCAACAGTGGCAGTTGTCTTACTTGTATCCACTGTTTGGTCAGTCAATTCAGTCATCAGTGATGTGCTATGTGTTGAGTACTGACTGAAATATTCAGTAAATGAGGCCATTGTTGACGTGATAATTTTAATAGCACTGTATAAGGGGGAAGTAGTGGTCGCAATGTATTCATGAGAGGGAGGAGGAGTTGATTCTCCTTGTTTCCACCCCTCATGCATAATGGTGGGTGTTGACGTTTTTTCCAACTCACCAGTGTCAGAAATAGATGTTTTATCGGTATGTGCTGATTGTCCTGTTTGCAATGTTAATTCACTAGCCAATATAGCTTGATCTGTTTCACTTAATATTGAAGATGATATCACACTCCCTGCAGACGTTTGTGATAGTGGGCCAGTTGTAAAGATGTTTACTGTTTGAACCCCTGAACCCTCCTCTGATGTAGACATTGCATCAATCGCAACTTTTTCAGAAGTTGAGATGGAAGGCATTTGGCTGTCTGTTCCCCTGGCCTGACCTGTGACTGCACCCTCTGAAGTTACAGCCAAGGTGGGTGTTTCAGATGCTGATGATTCAGTGCTGCCAATATCTATAGCTGGTGTTATCTCAGTCTTGTCTGTCTCTTCAGGAGAGGCTGAATTACCAGATACTGAAGGAGTCGTTGTGCTGAAGGCAAATTCTTTCAGGGTTTGAGTCTCTTTTCCTCCCTCTGTATCTTGAGTGGAGTTCTGTGAGTCACTAGTGGTTGATGTTGGTGTATTCCCATCAGCGTCATCAGAGGAGGGAGTGTACACAGTCTGTAACATAGACTGAGAGCTTACTTCAGCAGCTGGAGTGGCAGATGTGCTCTTTCTTTCCTCTGTGGTTTCATCTTTATCTCTGGCTGTGTATAGTTCAGTTGAAGAAGTAACAGGGGATTGGTCCTCAGCCATCTCTGTCTGAGTCACATCTGAGTCAGTTTTCACATAGGTGGGAGTCCTCCCTGACTCGCCTACTTCTAGTGCAGATGTGGTGATGACAGTGGTGGTTTTCTCCGCCTCTGTTGTTTGGGTTTCTTTAGTTGCTTTGGTGACCTGTGGCTCAGTTGGTGGTACTGCAGGAACAAAGTCAGCAGAGGTAGCTGTGACATCGCTCATCCCCTCTGTTGCATCTGGACTAGCCTCAGTTTTCAGTGTTGTTGTTGATGGAGCCACATCCTCCATTGTTGAGGCAGGAGAGGAGGTTGGATCTTTCTGTGTGGGGCCTTTTGTCATCAGCTGATTTACTTCAGGGAGTATGTGAGGAGGTGTTGATTCAACTACTGGGATTATATAAGGGTCATAGTAATCTGGGATCTCTGCAGAGGTTAGCATTGCTGTGGGTTCCTCTGCAGATTCAGTGGTGCTATCAACAGGGAGACTGGTCAAACTATAATCAAACACTGTGGTTATTTCATTGCTTGCTCCCAAAGTTGTCACATTTGTCAGAATCTGGGTACCTTTAGCCTCCTTTTCTTCTGGGCTCTGTGGCTCCAGGGTGATTTCATGTTTACCATTTATAAAGCTAACAGTTGGAGTGATGGTTACAGCAGCTTGGGGGGAAAGGTCTGGGTCTCCACTCTGCAGGATGGGCTCACCATCAGCTATGGAAGGGGTGGGATGGTCAGGCACAACTGGAATGGCAGAAGACTCAGAAACTTGTGGCTGTAGACCCTGGTCAACTACGAAGAAAAAAAGAAAATTAGGAAGGAATTCAGTACAAACCAACTCGAAGTTTAACTTTTGACATTTGACAAAAAATATAAGAAAAAGGGTTGTAGGTATATAATTCTATCATAGTCACACAATCATACACAAAAGGGTTAACATTTAGTGTACTAGTAATTGAGATAACAGGACTGTTGTGGCTAATGTGTTGCATTAATGGAAGTGTAGGATCCAGGATATTGGAGCTTGACCCACAAAAAAACTGAAAGTCAAAACATCTCTTTGTGTTTCATCTGTACTTTATGGAAGTTTATACTAAATGATTGATAAAGTACTCTTTTAAAATCTCTAAGTACAAAGCAGAGTTAACTTATCACATATTGCTGTCTACTGTAAGTTTTATTACATTAATTAGCATTATAATACATCAGTCAATTTTGCTCCCGCTACTTTGAATTTCACTTTCTTGAATGCCCAATAAAACTACATGGACTGAGCCAGTGCACACGCGAAACTAAAAGCTGATACATTTATTAAACAAAGCAATATTTGCAATATTTCAAAACAACAAAAAACACTTTCTGTGAAAATTAAGATTGAAGAGTTCTATGTTCAAACACTGGTGAGGCACACTGTATGAAGTACCTTTTGTTGTACTGCACCTGAGTGACTGAATTTAAAACAAGGAATACAAGTAAGCAGTCACAGTTCTTACAAGTTTTCATGAAATAATTTCTTTAAGAAAAAGGTCTCAAATAAACAAACATGTTGAGCTGATGTCTGAACTTCTTCCGAACCATAATTTAAAATTCATATTCTAAATTGATGTGAGAAAAAAGGTCACTGCCAAGCCCATCACCAAGGTTAACAAAGTCAGAATCTACTGATTTACTAAAGGTGCTACTAATATGATTTACAAAATAAATCATGAATGTTTTGTAATGTTTTGTGGTAAATTTTTAGAACATATTCAACATATTCCTACATCATCATAAAATAAAACACATTCAATGTCATCCCAATTTACAGCTTAAAATACAGGAGTAATAGATCTAAACATTAATGTCCAATTAAAATAAAACATTTTAAGCTTTGCAAAGGCAACATTTTTAGCAAAACTATTTATTTGCATAGCATCATATTATAAAAGTAATGATGTTATCATGTCATGTCCGTGTATTATATTATCCAAACACATGGGACTGCAAACTGAGTGATTTCAGATGTCAACAGCTGTCTGCTCTTCATTTTAAGGCTCACACAGAGGCAGTGTTCAACTCTGTAGAGCATGCAACTGTTACAATTTTATAGTCATCCACCAACGCTATGTCCCCTCAGAATTGTTTATGAATTTATATAAATAAACAAGATGTTGCCTGGCAGGAAATAATCCAACTCCTCTAAAAGACACAGTAGTTGCCTTAAATGATGACACCAAATCCAACTTTCAAGTTATTAAAGCTGTTAACTATAGGATTCTATATATAGGAACTATGAGTCAGCCATAGCATCAAGTTTTGAAAAATCCAATAATATGCTGGCGGCAAAAAGAACAGATCATTGGTTAATCCTGCAATGAACAGTGTGGTCCTGAATTGTTTACCACTGTTTGCATTATGTAGTTCAAGCAAAGGGGAGATCAAGATTATTCACACACAAATAACCTACCATGAAATCCTTTGATTTGCAAACTTTACAACTTATCTCTCTCTGTGCCTCTCTCTCTCTCTCTCTCTCTCTCTCTCTCTCTCTCTCTCTCTCTCTCTCTCTCTCTCTCGCCCCTCGTCCCTTCTCACTTTGTTTCCCACAAATGGTGATCCAGAGAGATTACTGGTTGCAAGCAAGCACACCTGCACCAGCTCAGCTCTGCAGAAAGACACCTGTTTAAAACCCAGACCAGCCCTGGGAACTCAAGCAATGCACCCACCAGACTGAACCATTTACACTTTTCTAATCAGTCAGCTACCCTGAAGCTCCAGAAGCCACATTAAACATGAATGCCCAGATCAAAGAGGCCCACTCAAGCACTGGCCACCCTTGTCTGCACAGGTGGGTTAGGCAAAAACACAGCTGTAAGGGACAGATTAATACCTCAGCTGGCAACAACCTTTAAGTGGTTTCAATTATTCTCTGGGATTTGTTTCAAATCTCATTTGTTGTTCAATCCAAGCCAATATACATAGCCCTCAAGTAAAAGCATGTGTCATCTTTATCAATACAACTTTACGGAATTTAATTAACTTTAAAGTAATTCACAGCAATTTACAGCATATTTTAGAGTTGGATGAAAGCAGTTGATTGACGATGGCAAAAATAATGTCTGTCGTGTATCATTTAGATTTAAAAAAGTAAAAAAGAAAAAAAAAACTAGAGAAACTAATTACCAATGCACTCTTCCAGTGTCCAATATTCTTGTGGCACACTTGATCCGCAACCAGTATGTTCAGGGTTCACATTATAAGCTAGAAAAGTATTGAATATTAACAGTACAAATGCACATAAGGCACAGAAACAGTTTAGATATTTTAGGATATACGCTTATTCTCTTCTGATGCAGGGTTGAATGCCCACAACTAAATGGACTTGCACAGTGCTTTCCTTGTCTACCAACTACTTGAATCACTCTACAGTATACATTCAAGCACCCATTCATACATACATACAGAGGCTGTTATATAATTATGTGTCAAACAGATATAAAAGCTGCCTACCGGCACCTTTAAAGCTAACACATAAACTCGTTAAATTGCTTTTGCTTAGGTCTCCACAAAAAAATGCTTAATTGAGGAATGGGTGCCAAACTATTTTTTGGCCAGGACCAGTTGTGAGGCAACCATGTCAAACTATTCCATTAAGGATCTGTGTGAAACAGATTGTTAAATAGATATTTTACTACAGTAAGAATGTTCTACTAATGGCATTGTGTATTGTATTGTGACATTTGTGGTTGGCAAGCCTCAGAGTATCAATATTTCAAGTCATAATTTGTCATATAAACACTTCATAAACAGTCAATTTAATTGTCTTCAATTAATCAGAAACTTATGGACATTTTTAACATCTTGATATTATTGTGCAATTTGTTACCATGAAGCCAGACAACACACTTCTCCTTGTGCCACAATATTTTCCACAAGCTTTTCCCACACAAACTGGGAGGGCAGAAAGAGACCTTCAATGTCTCAGCTGAGCCACATCACATGATGTAACAGTAATCACTGGCTTGGGTCAGGCAGCCTCCAGCTGTCCTCACTGAGAGGGGAGACTTTGCGTTAGCAATGACATCACCACCTGTGGTGGAGTCCAGTCTATGCTGAAGACAGGCATCTGTGCTTGCTTACTCAGGTAGACTGCCAACTCTGTTACTGCCAGGCTGGCTGTCAGTAAGCTGGTACATGCACTCACCAGGAGTGAAATACTGCAAATGTGTAGTGATTTGCAGTACAAATACACACAAGGCATAAAGACACACAGAGTTTGTATATCTGCCTCCATCCCAGTGCTACATGCACTCACAAACAACGGCATATTTAATGAGTACTCTTGGCAACTAAAGTGACCACACTGCAGAAAATGCCGATGGACACACAAGCAGTTTAAGAATGTATAATCTGTAGTGCAGATTGCTGCTCTCTCAGGCAGGTTTCGCACCTACCACGAAGCCAGACCAGATCCAAAGAACAGCCAAATGACCAATCCATTAACTTGTAAACTTTCCCCAGATCCAACATGAGCTGCTCTTCAGGGACCTCAGCTCAGATGTGAGAGTAAATTAAAGGAGTAAAAAATGATGCAGCTGCTAGTCGTATGTGAGATCATGTGCTGTTGCCTTGAAAGTTGTGTCCTAATTTTCAAATTTGCTAAATCCAATTTTCTTCAACTTGTGTCCACAAAAACATGATTGACATAACTCAGACATTTACATCAGCCCTGTGTCACCTCAAGTAGACATCCAGAACATTCTATAACTGTATAATTGTTTTTTGAAGATTTTTACTTTTTATGGTATCGTAAAGGATATCAGATATTCGACAACACTACATGCCACTCTTGTATAACAGTCATAGTAGAAACACTTAACTGAAAGCACAATGTAACTGGTAATTCAGAATCAATCACTCTCAAGGTTTGAGAGATACAATTTTAAATACATGTATACAAATAAAACTTTTAGCTAGTCTTTATCCTGATCTTCTGTATTAGCCACTGACCAAATGGTTTAAATGTCATGAAAATTGATTACTAGGTGCTTATAACATTAGTCAAATTAAAACTGTGTGTTTCAAACATTTTACTTATGATCCAGATTAAACATCTCCTCATGTCTTTTTTTGTCTTTCTTGCCTTCTCTCTTTCCCACCCTCTCTCTCTTATCTATGTCAACAAAATCATCATCAGGACATCTGCTCAGCTGGATTGACCGAGGAGGTCCTGAGGCTAAGCAGTCTTTCAGCAGCAGTCCACACAGAGAACACACACAAACATGAGCCCGGGGGAACAGGAAAACAAAACACTTGGTACATCATGGAAGAACTTAAAGTTGACTCACCACACAAACACATGTGCTAGAACACTGCAACTGACTGTATATTACTATTGATATTATTATTTAAATGCTTTAGGAACAATCCTAAAATAGAAAAGGACCACTTTTGTTTGACCCTTTGATTTGAGCTGGCCAGCTGCCGAGTCGCTGTACATTGCCTCTTCTGTGTTTATGTGACCTCAGTTTACTCCAACCACTATACATTCTCACCGGCACTGTATCAAACTCTCTCTCTCTTTCTCTCTCTCTCTCTCTCTCTCTCTCTCTCTGTCTCTATGTCTCCACTTCAGCACCCTGGACAGCACGGTACCCCCCAACTCCAAGTTACTGCAGCACAACAAATCTCAATAACGCTTAATATGTCAATGCTGATTCAAAGGTTTAATGTATATGTCTTACCTGATACATTCTGCATCTGCATGACACTGGTCACTTGGATAGACTGCTCGTCGCCGACCACTGGACCAGCTGAATCCGTGGGAGAGGATGTAAAGAACTCTGTGTCAATCTCTGTGTCGTCCACTGTCAGGGTGTCACCGGCGCTGTGGTCTGGCAGCTGAGTGGTGGACTCATCAAAGACGTGTACACTTGTTGACACTGCCACATCTTCAGCAGAGGTTTCACTGTCAATCAGGACGGCGGAGGCTTCCGCAGCTGCAGATGTGGTCTCTTCCTTGTGGACATCAGCTGGCGTCTCCACATCTTGCATTTGAGGTGTGGTTTTTGTTGCAGTGCTAGTAGTGTCTGGTGGTCCTGTGGTGGTGATGTCCACCTCACTGCCAGGTTGGGTGTTACACTTAAATGTTGTTGTTGTGTCAGTGGGTAGCGGCGGTGCTGTTCCCACAGTCGTACTAGTGCTGTCTGATGGGCTGGATGAGAGGTCCTGTTGGGATGGCTGAAGAGGTGGCTCTGCCTCTACAACATAAACAGTGTCAATATCATCAACATCAGGATAAGGATCATAGTCAGGGAATGGAGTTGTTGAATGAGGCCCAGTGGTTGAGGCTGTTGATTCTAAGGAGCTGAACGCCTCCTCACTGGTTAATTCAGTTGATTCTGTTGGCATGTCTGTGAGGTCGGAGGTCATCGCTGTAGTGATCCCAGAATCCAAAACAGTTTCCTCAGTCTTCCCCTTAGCAAACATGGGCTCTGTGATGAGAGAGGTGTCTGGTATGGGGACATCAGGTTGGACTGTATTGATTTCAATTACTGAGAGATCATCTGGCTCCTTGGTGGGCTTGGACACCGACTCAGTGCTTTCTGATGTGTCTTGGGGTACTGTGAATGTGTCACCACGTTGGGGAACAAATTCTTCACTGGTTACATTTTCACTTACAAAGTCCTCAACGTTCAGATCTGTGTCATCATGTTCCTCTTTGATGGTGGGTGCGACTGTGGTGATTAACTCTTCTTCTTGGTCTGCTGGTGTGGGGCGAGGTGGAGCCATACTGGTAGAGAACATAGAAGGAGGTTGTGTCAGAGCGGATGAGTCTTGGGACTCCTCTGTCTCTGATACAGTTTTGGATGTGGGGGTAAGCGTAGTGGTGCTACTCTCCAGCAGAGGGATGGAAGTAGTGGAGCTGAGGGTGGTGAGGATTTCAACCACAGACATATCCACAAAGGAGGTCTGGTTGATCACCTTTCTCCTTCCTAAGAAACACACAAAAGCACATTGCAAATTAAAAAAGTAAATATTACAAAAATCATCTGTCTGAGTAACAATCTTTTAAATATAACATTACAATTATTGTCAAGACACTGAGTGACTGAGTGACACTTATCTCTGGAGCATCATCTCATCTTAATCAACTCACTTCAATCTTCAATTCTATTTAATTCTGTAGAGGATCTTCTAATTGTCAAGGAAATGGTATATCTTCCAAACAGCCCAGATTCACACTGTGTTACACTTTAAAGAATACAGACACCGTGTTGAGGTGTGGAAAGATGCTAAGATTAAAACAAAGATCCAAAAGTCAAATTGTCACTTTACTCGAATCAAATGTTCCAGACAACTCAAAATCACTGTAAATATTGTATTTTTTATACATGTATGTGGAGCAGGGGGTTGTTGAGACAAGCCTTATGAGTTCAATAGCCTTAAAAGAGCAGTATGCCACAGCTGCAATAACAGTGACACTTAAAAGTTTCAGTACCCACAGTTAAAAGTTTCCTAGAAACCTGAGTGTGAAGGACCTCTTGTAAGTCTTTAAGTTGTTTATAACCTCCATCAACATTAATTCACCTAATAAACTCAAAGAAATGTTGGAACCAATACTTTTACAAAGTTTTCATCGGCCCTAAAATTGCTTGGAAATGACCTCAATTACCTTATAGTATCAGAGAGGCCATTATTATCAAGCTGATTTTCCATTAATAGTCTCTTGTACCTGATGAAATGTGATAGTTTGTCGTCAGCTCAGGGCAGATGAGGTAATGTTCAAAGTGTTCTATTTTCTACACTTTCTCTAAACATTTCCAGAGGAACAGAGGAATTAAACAGCATATAAACTCCTTCCAGTGTTGTGGGTTTGTAAGAGTTGCCCGTATTATTTTTGTCCTCTCTTTGCACTGTGTCTCCTCCGACAGTTCACCTGACTGTTTTCTTGTCGTTGGTCCTGTCAGTAAGCATGATCTCCATATGTCAGTAATAGTCTTCAAATGCTCTCTAATGAACTTGTCTGTTTATTCTTAAGGTTTCATTTATAAGTAAATCCCTTTAATTGTTTATGTTTCTCTCTTCTCTTTCTCCCTGCCCCTCTCTCTCCTGATGCTCTCTCATTTCCTCACACCCATAAAAAGCAGCGTTACAACTTTAGAAAGCCTTCCTCACTGGCGCAGACAGATTGTATAAAGCCAGCTGTGGACCATTACGTACTAGCCCTCTTTCTACATGAAACTATCTCTGATGTAAAGTGTGAGACAGGTTTTTCCCTAACAGAAAAAAATAGGGCCTTCTCTCAGAGGGAGTACATTATCTCACCAATGCGTTCGAGCTGTTGCTGTTACAGAGGCCTTTGTTTTCTTCAGGCCAATCCAGAGATCACCCAGAGCCCAATTATCCCCATTTTCCCTCTGCACCAACCTCCTTTCTCCTTGTCTTACTGTGTAGTCTAACTGACGCAGGTTTACATAATGTTACATTTTTGAGATATTATTGGGTGGGGGAAAGCAGGAAATGATGGCGTGAGTCCCACCAAACAAGGGTACTTGAAAGGCACTTAGACAGGGGCGTAAATACAACAGGCCAGAGAGAGTTGACATGAAATACACAGAGGAGGAGGTGAGGGTGGACTGTTTGTGTGCCCTCTGAACTCCATGGGGACTTATCACCGCGAGAGTTAGCATAGCTCAGGGGCAGTAAATGGCCAGGCAGGGGACGGCTTATCTGTCCAACCTCTCATTTGTAAAGATGGAAAGGCCAGGTCAAGGGTCACCAAGGATGACTGAATTTAGAAGTCCAGTAGTAGCTTTGTCCATTATCCAAACGTCTGCTCTGATAAGTACAAGTGAGAATGACAGAGGGCAAACTCTGACAGCGGAAATGAGATGAGAAAGGCGCAAAGGGAGTGAGATAGTGAGGCTAAAAAGGCTGACAGGTGTGGTATTAGTTACTTTTGCTGCCTCTCTGAATGGCAACTAGCAGCCATCATTTAAGTCTCCCCTGGGGATACTGATTAGTTGAGAACACTCACATTTTGAGGGATTAGCCTAATTCTGCTAACTTCCAGTGAACCATCAAGTGTCACCATTTACAAAGATCCATAGCTATACGCTCCTGTCTTCCCATGGCGAGTAATCGCCATGGTTTGCAACAAGGTGTCTTTTCCATCCATACCTGAGTGTGTCATAAGACTCCACAAAAGGTGCAGAAAGTTTTTTAGACATCCCAACCGATGAGTTCTCACAACACCTTGGCTTTTCAGATTTATTTATAAAGTAGCTATGACTGGAATAACAATTAATTCAGCCTCTCATAATATTATGTAAAATAATGATGACATTTGGAACAGCACTCAAGTACATAAACTGTTTTAGTTTGTTTCACATCAACAGTGAGGTCATATAAGGATAAAAGCTTAAGGAGCCTTGATTAGCCCAGCTGGAAGTAATAAAGATAATAAAAAATAAAAAAACACAGACAGATACCGACTGTCCACAAACTCTCAAGCAAACTGTTGGTCATTAATCTGCCGTTAGAATAAGAACTGCCATGACCACTGCTTACCCTCCCCCTGGCTAATTTTCTTGCCACAAAAATGGGCGGGAGGCTAAAGTGTGAGACAGTGAGGTCAACTGGACACTGACATCTGTATGAGTAGTCTGGCACATAAAATGCAAGACTCATAAAGAAATCGCTCCTTTGCTCATGTTGTTGTTGTTACTGAAACTATACAATCATAAAGCAAAAAATACATTGAACAAAACAATGAACCGAATTTGAGGCGGGCTGTAAACATGTTAAAATGCTGGTCTGGTTCAGATGTGGAAATTTGTACAGTGGTGCAAAGAGGCAGAAAATCAAAGGGTGGGGGAGCAGAGGCAAAATAGGAGATGAGATCATAGCTCCTTACAGTCCAGGCCTGGTTTTGACAGGGAATGCTCTGTGCCTTCAATCACTGTCTGCCACTGTCTAAACCAAACTATAAATATATACGCCATAAGACCCACCATGGGCAGGTGACAATTTTTTCCGTGACATACTGAAAATCTACTAACAGCAACATGATGTAAGTTTACCTTTAAAACAGTAAGCTCCAAGCTTCTTAGTTGGTTCCGGGAAGCCAGTCTGGTTTCTGTAGCGGTACATGGTCCTGACACCGATCAGGCCTCCCCCACACTGCATTCTGGGTACTGAAACTGGATGTCGTGCACTGCCATCAGAGAGCCAGCCGTAGTCACATCTGTCCAGACCCTGTCGCCAGGCAGCATGAAGCTGGCCAGGGGTTGCCAGGACAGCTTTCCTCCTCTTACACTCCATACTGGCCTCCTCAAAAGTCATCTTATTGCTCACAGGAGCATAGAACACTTCACCTGAAACACAGATGGCAAAATGCAACAAAGTCTGAACAAAAGGCACTGACGCAAAGGCAGCATGGTAACAAATCACCAGTGATCATGGAAACAAAATCTGATTACTCCAACTAAGCAGTCACCCCAGGCGGAGGGTTAATTTTCCAATTTCTACAAACTTTGGCATAAATGAAAGCTGTATCACTAACAGATGGACAGTCATTTCATATTTCTTTTGTAATTATTTGCACTAAACAGAGAGCTAGACAGCAGATCATTTGGAGTAATCTCAAGCTACAGATATTTAGATCATTCTGACCTTTCAGAGAAGCCATAGCCCAAAAACAGCTGAGAGAAGTCACAGCTGTGCAGGGCACGGACCCAAAACATCTCCCACCGATCATATTTAGGACAACAGTAGTTCATTCATTATATTAATCTGAGGTGGGAGAGCAATGCAGACAATGTGCCTGGCCTGTCAATGAATGCATCTGTACTGCAAAACATTAGGTTTCCCCTCGGGGTGAGTGCACAAGATTACACCTTCAATGTTTCCTTGCTTCATGTTGTTTGTGTAAGGATCTTACCTTCAGAAAGGTCACTGCAGTATGTCACTTATGAACATTTATCGTTGCCTGGTTATATAACTTAAAGACTAGAAAGGCAATAACTTAATTGAAAACAAACAACATTGCAAGAGAGGATGACTGACTGGCTACATGTTTTCACTTAGTCTTGGGCGTAGCATTTCAAATATCCCATGTTGGTTTCGTCCAATTGATTTACAATGGCATTGAGATTATCCACCCAGAAATGAATCCCTCTCTAAAGCTGACAAGGGACATGAAATCCTCCGCAAAATACCTTCAACAATTAAACTTCACTATTTTACGTGTTCATTTTGGAAGTTTTCTGTCCGTCAAAATGTATTGATGAACTATTTGTAAGTAGGGCTGTAGGGCTTTTTCAAAACCTTGTCATTCTGATAAAACCTGGTATTTCTGCACATTTGCAGATGAAGATTAGGCTACATTAATATTCTTAGTATTTTAGTATTTATTATGATTAGATTCCAGTGGTGGCTACGTACTTTCTGACTTGAGTGGTCAAAACATTTCCAACAAATCAAGATTGATGCAATCATTTCCAAAATCTACAACGTGATTTATCTCACAAAATATTCCGCTTCAAATCCATACTTGTACTTTCGAAAAACAACATTTACGATGTGGTCCAAAAACAATTTGCTCTCCAGCTTAATGCATACAAAGGGGGGGCACGTGCCTGTATTAATCAGGAGGTTTAGCAACAATCTAACAGCAACATAAATTACTTTTATCTAACCACAATAATGACAAATGGATTTTGGCTCTAACACTATAAGGGTGAATTACTTAGGTCGTTACAAAAAAGAAAAGATGATATAACGTATCCGCATTAACTTTGCACCTTTTCAAGACATCATCACTTTTCTACCAACAGTAAAATCACCAGTTTGGTTCAGGTTTCCTCATTAAAGAACGTTACTTTAGTGAGAAAAAAAAGCTGAACTCATCATATGTGATGAATCACTTCATTGTAATTGAGGAATTTGAGGAAACCTCAATAGTAGCTTTGAAGGTAAAGAAATTCCATTCGTTACAGCCTTATTAGTAAGTACAAGTGTTATATCAGTAAGCACTTAATTTACATCCAAACATCAAACTCTAATAGACTATGTGTGGATAGCCCAATTTTAACTGCATTTTGAAGACGCTAGGTGAATTGTTACGGTTAAGTTAAAGCAAGTATATTTGCTAGTACATAAAATGGCAGAAAAGTGAGATTTTATGAATTAACATTATAATACTAATGAATATCTTGGGCCTTGAGGTGTCAGTGGTAGCCAGCAGTCTATAACAATTACCAATGTTACCAGTGTGCCCAGTTCCAGTGGAAACCCTTTGTAGCATGTCATCTCCCTCTCTCTGCCACTTCTTTAAACTATCTAATGAACAGTACAGTAATACAGAAAAATGGCCTATTATGCGACTTTCTATCACCAAATCAAACACAGAATGATGATCCAACATACACTCAGTAAATCAAAGCAAGGGTGTTGTTGTATGTGTCAGTTTAATAAGGGCAAACCTACCCGTCATGGCCCAGAATGCAGTGCATCTTTGAGGTCATTAGTGACTGTGGGGCGGGGTGACATTCTTTGGCTGACACCATTGTCTACATCAGCTCGTCACACTTGTGATAATTAGAATGTCACAATACTGACTGATATCTTAATTTTCACACCTTATTCATCCATGCATCTTCTTCCAAAATAATTACAATTGTAGCATGCAGGGCTGCACTGTACAAATCTCAGCTAAGAGCAACTACAGCGGGATGAATGAAGTTTAGATGTGTCAAGAGGGATGTTAACACTCATAAAACTCTCTGAGTGGAGTTGAGTCTATCAGCAGTAACAGACAGAATAATGAACAGACAGAAGAAAGACTTTTGGCTGGAAAGTGAAGACGTCTCGTACACAGTGCCAAAGTCATTTAAAACCCACATTATCACATTTTTGTTGGCAAATTTTTCAAAAACCACTAAGCTGGAGAATGAATTTTTAACTCCTGCTTTAGTGTCATTAATAGGATCTTCTCTCTAATGCTAATTCCTTTTTGAAAAATATATAACAGATCACACATTGTCACAAATAAAGCATTCTAACAAAATAATTCAGTGTATTTTCAGAGTGGTCTTTTGAGCAGTAAAAGTAATTTGCTTTGGCACTGCGATAGTTTGGAGGTTTTGTCATTTCAGCCAGAGGGTGTGTCAGTGCCTCTTAACGACACCTCATTAGTTAGAACTAGAAGAGCCTAATTTCATGGTTGACTTACCATCAAGTCCGTCTACGTAGCAGTATACATCATAGGTTTCAGTGGGTTTCCTGGTCCCATATGTCCTAACACCAGGTTTAGTCTTGAGGTTGCCATAGCAGCCATTCCTTGGTCTTCTGATTGGGTATCTGTACAGACAGAGAAACAAAGAGACATTACAACACATGAGTTAGACCATCTTACCTTTGTTCAAAAGAATTTTGCATCACGTCAAAATACAATCAAATATGTATCATTGCATAGCAGTGTGGGGCAGCATGGTGCTGCTGTGGTTAGCAGTTTCCTCTGGGTGCTCCAGCTTGGTAACTAAATTATCCATAGATGTGAGTGAGAGTGTGAATGGTCGTTTGTCTCTATGTGTTAGCCCTGTGATGAACTGTTGACCTGTCCAGGGTGTATCCCAACACATGCTCAATGTTAGCTAGAATCGGCTCCAGCCCCCGTGATCCCCCCGAAGAATATGGATGGAAAGGATGAATGAAAGAGCGGTACTGTTTGAAAGAACTGACCAAATGGCAGGGAATTGAATTGCTAACCTCACAGTCTGGTCAGCAATCCAGCCGGCATCACATTGATCAAAACCATCCTCATAGGCTGCTTTCAGTTGTTCATATGTAGCAATGGTTGCTCCAACATTTTGGCAAGTTTGGACAGCCTTCTGGTAGTCCAAATTGTACCTGTTGGTGCTTGCCCGGTAGTGAAACACAACACCTGGCAACAAATTGAAGAAAAACAAATGACCATCCAAAAAGTGAAACATAATGAAGTTTTGGTGAACATTAGTATCTGGAATTCATCATCATAATTTCAGCGCTATAAATTACAGCAAATGTCTTACAAAGCACACACCATGAGAGAAATAATTGAGTATCTCAGCTTCTTTGGAAAGGAGGAACTTTGCAATAAACCAAGAGGATAAGGCGAAATACTCCACAGTTCACCACAAATGAACGCGATAACTGCAGATGATGCCATGGCCCTGAAATCCCCATATTTGTGGACAGTAAACAGTCGCAGAAGATATGATTGATAGTCCTAATTAACATTGCAGATAGTTGGAAAAGAGGTTGTGCAGATTGTAAAGCAGTGAAAACCAAAACTATCCCAGTATCCCCCACCCCACCCATGTTTTCTACATCCCCAAAACATGAGTTAGAACTCAAGCATACATCTCAAGTGAGCACATGTAGAATGCACATAATGACAGGAGGTAAGGAAGGGGTACCCCCCAACCCCCTAAGGAGACCATAACTTAACTTTTAGCTTGAAAGGTACTGCAGTTATGACGGATTATCATAATTTAACACTTGTATAAATTTGATGAGGGATATTGCTCAGTGAGGGCAAAGCAAAAAAAGACATGGTAACACCCACCGTGAGTGCCCCACCAAGAGGAAAATCCCCACTGACAAGGTGGCACTCATGATGACAGGGGAAGATTAGGTTATAATACGGCTTTTGTTATGCATACCCACATGTGGAATACCATTTGTATTTGGGCTCTGATGGCTGTTTGGGTTAGACGGATGGACTCTGGAATGGCTGCTTGTAATGGACAGGGTCCCAAACTCTCATCATTTTTTTAAGAGTGCATCGCCTCTAAAATAAGAACAACTGCAAACTGTGGTTACTCTGCGTAACTACTGGGTAGCTGCTGCTATCAAAGTAAGCAGAAGGGCGCCCGAAGTTCTCTCATATGGTTTACATTTCTATCACCACTTGTATTGCATTTCACTATTATTAAGCCTTTGCAGCAAACCCCCTCTTCATTCAGAGAGTGTCTTGGGTAAGCAAGTCTTTTGCAGAATTCCAGTATGACACGGTAAAGATTTAATGACTCTTACCGTTGACATCAAGGTTGACTGTATCCTGGGTGTCCTCAATGCCGTACATGACCTCACAGCGATAAGTGCCCGCGTCACTGGCGCGCAGCTTGACCATTGTCAGCGAGGCGTCGCCTACATCCTCGGGGTGACTGGGAACTGAGACACGGTTCCTGTAGCTGGAGCCTATTTTGATAACCCCATTTTGTGCTACCAGCACTGTGGATTCTACCTCTCCCTCTATTTTGGTCCATTTGATCCGCAGGTAATCTCTGCTATAAATGACCGTTCCATTGGGACTGATGACTGGTGCTGAGGTCGGGATGGTGGAGAAGAAGCAGGGAAGGTTAACCTTCCCTGAGAGGGACCCAGTGATTGGTCTGATTATCGATAATGCGTTGGAGGCTGAAAGGCAAAAAGGTAAAAATGGGTTACAAACATTCTTCAATACATGCCAATTCTTTTAATTCTGTATTTTTTGTTTCATTTTTTGCTTTCTGATTTTTTTCTTTAAGGCAAATACTTGTCTTTTCTGTTTACTCTCATTCTAACAGATGCAAGTAGATGCTATAAACTCTGCGACTCATTTGCATTGACAGGGTGTGACAACTACACCCAGCCTAATAAAAAAAAAAAAAAAAAGAACATGCATCATGGCCTGAAAATGGCTCTGGAAAAGTCAAACCTCATCCTTAAAGTGATGGGTGTGGGAACACATTTAACACTGCCCATAGTGTATGTGCAGCATGTCTGCATTAAGTTAATTACAATTGGTTAAACAGTGGAGTCATGGCTGCTTCACTTCATGTTACGCCACTGCTGAATTCTGTGCATGTTAATTTTCCTCTTCAAATGATCCCACTTTCACCTACATACCAACTAACTCACTGATGATAACAGGTAGGCCCACACACAAAGCAGTCAAATATGTCATCAGCGAGCTGCACACTGAAAAATGCCATGTATCTCCTGTCTCATGACTGCCTACTCTCCTCTCAGCTGAAAACCTACTACAGCTGTTACACACCTACACTGCAGCACAGGGTGATTTAATCCAACGATACAAAACAACATTCTGTTGAAACTACCAAAGAATTACACCCGTGCTAAACAAGAGAAGGTGAATAGTTTTTATCAGGAGATACTTCAGAAATATAGTCCAAAGTGTATTGGAGCACACAGATTTAGCCAACAAACTCTCCTGATACTAGATTTGCCCTGCTCTGAGAGCACCAGACACGCTGTCAACTCAGTGAGAAGCGGTTGAAGCGTGTTAAACTTCTTCCTACAAGGTTAATAGTTACAAAGCTTAATCCCCCTCCGCCCTGAGGTCTTTCCACAGTTCAAACTGTTGACTGTACCTCGTTCTCACTCCACTTCTATGTGATGAGGCAGAGCGAAGGGGGATGTCAGACAGGACGCCAGACACAAATGAATGGCAACTGGTTGAATCACCCTGGCCTGTGGAGGGGAAGCAGATTTACCTTCGTTTTTTTTTCTTTTTGGGGGGGTTGGGGGGCACTCACAGGGAACAATGTGGGGAATGCTCTGGAAACAGTGGTGGGACAGCCCCCAAGGCATCAGTGTGTGTGCTTTAACAGAGGGCCTTATTAGGATGAGGGGTGAAACCAGCTGTTATTTCCAGACTGGGAGCCCAGTCTAATTGAAAGGTGTCCATCCATACCCAGAGACAAGGACAGGAACAAGGGGGCCAGGAGAGCCAGGGGGGCCAGAGGGGCCGAGATGCAAACCTCAGTGGCCAACACTGTCACCTTCACCATTGAGTGGAGTCTGGCCAATTTCACAGGAAGAAGTATGGTGGCGGCTTATCGCCGTCTGCTACTCCACAAACAAAGTGAAGCCTTAATGCTGCGAAGTACCACTGACACGCTCGGTCAGTTGGCTGCAGATAATCTGTAGGGTACAGACACCAGCTAAATGTGACCGTGTCAGATGACTTTGTGTGGGACGGAGGAAGAGAAAGAAGGAGGTGTAAGGAGAAGAAGCATTTGCGGCTTCAAAACGTACCTGTTGCAGTAGCAGCTTCACAGAGGCAACATAACCACAGGATATGCTTTATATTTAGTAACATCTGTTGGAAAAAATCAAAAGGTGCATTAGTTCATCATATTTTATGGTGTTTGTTTTGCTTGACAGCTTTTGTATTATGCACAGGTTTCAGAAAGACCGAACAGTGTCAACTTCTATTCCTCATCTACTTTGCAAAAGTGTGAACTATCTGTAGATATAATTATCTATAGACACAGCCTGCAATCATTTTAACACTTGCACACTCAACTTGGATAATATAATCTAAAATGTTACCAATATCAATCAACTTTCATTAAGCAGTTGTATCTAGATTGATGGATTAACCTCCCTCTTTAAAATATGTTGATGCTCACAGAACCCCTGAACATGTCCATCACATCTCTCTTGCACATCATATTACCTTGCAGAATACTTTTGTCAGTTAGTTAGTTAGTTCCAGTTTTTGGATACAGGGGCAGAGAGCCCACCGTCCTCATTTCCACCCACTGTGTAAACAGAAGTGGTGGGTGGCTGTGGGAGCTGACTTACTCACTTATTAATGGCAATTGGCGGTGACAAAAGATCATCGTCTAAAATATTTCAGAGTGGTTATGACTGACTTAATGCCAGCGCTCCCACAATATATCCCAGTCACGGGACCCACCCTAATAGACTCAACTAAATGAGACTTTGGGGAGACAATGAGAGAGAGAAAAAGGTCCAGGGCTAATAACGTTACTGCCCCTCTGCATATTTGTTTTTAAAATGATTAAAAACATATAGATTTGCTCTATGATGTGCGTAAACTGCCGGCGGATGGATTTCTAGGAAATCGAAAAAAAAAAAACATCAGCACCAAAGAGTCACACAGGCGTTTAATTGGTAGCAGATTTTTGGAGCCAGCGGTCCTTTAAGTTCAGCTCGAAGACGCTGCCTGATATATATGAAACAAAACATCAGCTATTGAGAGCCGAAACAATATATTATCTGATATTGCCATACAGTGCGGAGTGGATTGAAACTGACTTTCGGTTCTGGTGCAGTTTGGTGCACACTTTCTTTCTTCACAGAAAAAACACCTGTTGCTTGTGGATGCTCAGCGGAAATCATGACAGGATAAAATGGTATTTATTATGCTGATTTCAAATTCTAATGTGTGATTTGAAGAAGAAGGAATAAACATTGCATCCGCAGCGCTCCTTTTCTACATTCACTTGGCTCAGTCCGCAGCGGGACACACCAGTCTGGGTTATCTGAGGACAACGCGGCATCACTGGGCGCGCACTGTTAAAGCACTACTAGACTGAAACAGTCACTTCAATGTGCCCGTTTGTGTTATTTGATAAAAAAAAAAAAATAATATATAATGTACGTGTTGAGCAGTAAGCCAACAAATGCGTTAAAGCCAATTCCTTAGAATAGTACTCTCATGTAACAGTTTAGTTCAAACACACAACAGAAAAATACTCACCTTTAAAGTTGTTTTATTCCATAAAATGTGCAAATATCGATAAACGTCCTTAAATCCAGTTAGTCCCAGTGCGCAACATGCGTGCGTAAAAAGTGCCCAAATATGTCCACTCCAAATCGGCGCAACAGCACTTATCTCCCCTCTGCGCCTTTCTCTTGTCCTTGATGCTCCAGAGTTGCAGGGTCCCCACTTCGGGATGTTCCTGGTTCTGACCGGGGCGACAGAGACCGTGAAGTGCTGGCAAGCAACAAGTTCAATTTTGCTTAACGCACGCTGTTATTTCGTCAGTGTTTGAGAGGAGGGGCAGAGTGCCCATGCGAAAAGTGAATGAGACACTGGGGAGGAGGAGAGGAAACGACAAAAAACTTAATTTGGCTCTGTGCCTGAGAGGTATAATCTCGTCCAATCAGAGTGTTCCAAAATCACACGGATCCTTTGTCATTTAAGACAGAGAGCGCGACTTCACTTCAGGTTGCCAAATCTGATTTAACAGTTAGAGGTTAATAAAATGAGAAATAAATTATACCAATTTTAAATCTTCACTTTAGGTGTGTCGTGACTATAAAGATTGCAGTGTAAGCAATCAATCAACTACCTATGATTAATTAAGCTGATGCCTGGGAGCGCACGGGCCATATCCAAGGGTGCGCAATGGAAACAGGGTGGTGCAGACATGTCTCTGGCTGAAACTGAGTCACGACCTGTTTGTTCCAACAACATATTTCTGTCAATATTGTGAGGGAGTTGTCTCGTCCACCACAACGAGACCCTTCAGACAGTTTTGGGGCCACGGGTCTCACACCTATTTGATTTCGAGATGAAATGCCATCAATAAACTCCGCCTTGAGATTATTCTTATGAACACATATAGACGCAAGTTTTGATTAGACCGTGCTTTTGTGTTTACCTTATGAAGTTTGTGTCAGAAATGAAAGTTCTCCCAACAGAAATGAATTATCTCAACTGGAAACAGATTAGGTCTTAACATGACTCCCTGGTTGATGCAGCAGGGGAGCCAGACGGTGATACAGTGGTTAATGGTAACCTCTGTGCTTGGCTTTTCCACATGGGGGAGAGGCTGGACCACAGTTTATCAACCCTTGACTAATAATCACCAGGATTGGCTACTGTTAGATAGGTAGGAGGGCTTAGCTGAGTGTGTGTGTCTCTGTGTGTGTGTGTGTGTGTGTGTGTGTGTGTGTGTGTGTGTGTGTGTGTGGGTGGGTGGGTGGTGTGTGTGTGTGTGTGGGGGGGGGGGGGACAATCTTCTTCAGTCTGGCAGTGATTAAAACTCCTAGCAGCGTGGGATAAGACGTGTATCTACTGGTTCATCTTAATAGAATGACAAAAAATGTCAATATGTTGGGTGTAGAGATTTTAACTGAGCAAAAAGTCTACATTCACTTGTGTTACATTCAAAAATCCAGTTTGTTATTGGTCAATCTGAACAAAACTCTTGTTCATACGTGAAATGTTGTAAATTTGGACAACATGCA
The DNA here is from genome assembly GCA_039737535.1 of Lagodon rhomboides. NCBI lineage: Eukaryota > Metazoa > Chordata > Actinopteri > Spariformes > Sparidae > Lagodon > Lagodon rhomboides. The sequence goes on from CM077791.1 coordinate 12,229,163, forward strand.
GTCTGAAGGACTGGCTGCCTGTTTAATTGCCATTCATTAGGATCATAAGACAGTGACTTGTTCCTGGATGAATTAAACTGTGCTGGGTCTGATGAAAACAAAACTTTTGTAAGTCAACTGTGAGCATAAACATCTCTGAGCAAATTAAACTTAATTTGCCTTAAAAGAAGACTTTTAAAGACTGGACTTGTTGTGCTTACATCTTGTAGTAGGCAATTTTGCCACAATTTGGCTTTATAGTTGCACAATAGAGATTAGAGACAATAGAGAGACTGCATAGCATAAGGCAACTGCCACATATCATTAAGGACTTTTTATCAATTAAAAAATGTTAAACTTTCTATATCAGAGTAATAGAAAAGTATTTTTTCCTCATATATACTTGACACAGGAGCCAGAATGACTTCAGCAGAGGGTTTCACAGTGGTATCATGTTAATAGTGCTCCTTAATGACAGCCTCAGCAGACATATAGGCTTCTGCGTGTGAATCAGAACTGACAGGCAGGTCTGGTTGATGACTCTAGTGAACGGACTAATTGTTCAAAATCATGGTGTGGCCTTCTGAAGACACTCACCCCAGCTGAGAGTGGGAGCAGAGGTGATAAGGCTCTGACAGAGAATATTACCCTTGAAGCCCAGGGGGCCCTTGTAAAAAGTTGTAGGTGCCTTTTCCATACCTGCGTGCATTGTAATTATATCAGGGCTCAGCACCAGCTAGCCACAGTACACCTTTCCTCTGCAAGGCTGGACTGGTCTGGACAGCCGGACTCTGAGAAAGAGAGGAGGGGAGGGAAGCATTGGGTGAGATGGAAAAGGAAGGCTGGAGTTTATCTCCTATCTCACATGTCCAACCTGCCACTCACTGTGGCATTAAGTCTCTATTAGACAATTAAAATAGACAAAGTTTGAAAATGATCTTCACACTAGAGTGTTGAGACATGTTCGAAATACAAATAGAGGAAACAAATATGCATGTACTGCCATCAATAATCTACTCTGACCAAGACAAATTGCATTCTGATGTCAAACCTCCAGGAAGCAGGCTTCCTTACTTGACAAAGAGCTCAAAGTGACCTGGTTCTGGGTGGAATTTGCCACCTGACCCCAGCATGGTTAAAAGTAGGCTACTCCATTTTCGAGTTTCGGGGGAATCATTTAATCATTTTACTGCTTCACCTTCTTAACTGAGTCATCGTTAAGTTAAAAGTTGCAAGTCACTTACTGCCGTGTAAAACGTCTCTACTGTATGTGTAACCATGGAAGTCCTGTTGCCTTTCAGTGCCCATAAATCAGTGAGTCAAAGAGCCAATCAAAGAGTGTTTGATCCTGGTGATCCGCTGTGCGGGGCCCCAAGATGACCCACATATCACATGACCTATAAAGGCGGTCTACCTCCGGCACCATGCCACCTCAGACAGCATAAAAGGGGCGTCATATTTCTCCGACCCCAAGGGATCTGTCCAGCTGAAACTAACAATATTAAAGGCCGAAGCCACTTTGATTTGAATGTGTTTCATCGATTACTAACAGATCAATTTGCTTTGTTTTTTCTGTAAAAGGAGATCGTCTAGAATCTACAAGTAAACACGGAATAATTAAAAGCTGGAATCACTGCAAAGTCACCTGATATGTTTGACAAGATGTTTGTTCCTGTATAAACAAACCAAACACAAACATCCAGCAAGTGGTACACATCAAGATGACAAAATTACTCTTCTGGGCATCGCTAGAAGAGAAATAAATTCATAAGTAACAGTGTGACAAGCTGTACAATTTAAGTGTCAAACAAAAGACAAACCTGTGACACACAGAAAAAAAAAAACAGCTTGCTGTGATTTCCCAAGATACAAGAAAACAGGCTTGTGATGTGTGCGTTGCGTGAGTGAACACCCCATTTAGAGCAGAAAATGTGGGAAAATGAAGTTGCCTCATGGACAGACATGAACCATGATCCTTTGGAGCCAAGTGTGGAGGCCCAGACCACCGAGGATGATCCCTTCAGCTTTAGTGGGAGGCCAAGAGAGGCAAACGACAGCACAGTAACTGATTTTGATCATGTTTTCTCAGACCAAAATCCGGTCAATGTATGTTTTGCTTGTTTATTAAAACCATATATTGTGATTTTGTTCAAGAAAAAAGCTCTTTGAGTGAAACTTCATAAAAAAAAGTACTGGAGCGTACAAGTTAGAGTCTGACTAATGTGTGATTCTCTTAAGGCCCCCGCATAGCGGGACTCCACCCCCAAAAAAACAACCAATCAAAATCAATCAAATCCAAAAAATCATAGCACTTATGCACTTAAGGTATCCTTGATAAATAGCAGCTACGATGCTCAGATGAGGGCTTGAAAATTGTTTCTATTTTTTTTCTTTTATCTTTTTTTTATCGACGGTGATATGTTGTTTCTTTCTTGTGACAAATGCACTTATTGTAAGTCGCTTCGGACAACAGCATCTGCTAAACACCCTAAATGTAAACGTAAATGTAAATGTAATTGTAAGGCTGACAATGATATCGGTACTGAAAAAAACAAAACACACAAAGGTACAATACATTATCCAATGATACATTATCCAATACATAATCCAGTGCCAGCTGTTAAAATGCAGATATTGTACAATTAGATTGCAGTTGATGATAAACACTACTAAAAAAACACATCATTAGCGCTAGAATGACTGTATATGCTTAACAATAAACCAATAATCAAAAGTAAAAACACAAATAAAACAACAAAATGAAAATGAAATGAAATATAATTATTAAAAGGGTCAAATTGCACACTGTTAAAGCTTTACTTCAATTTGCACAAAAACTAAACATTTTCATTGGTCGCACCGGTACACCTGAGATTAAGAGATTGTGATTGATTGATTGATTGATTGATTGATTGATTGATTGATTGATTGATTGATTGATTTAAATGAAAAAGAACATGTATTTCTGCCTTTTTTTCTTGTTTGCAATTATTTACATAATGTGTTAAGAAATTACATTAAAATGTATTATTCGGTGCACCTAGACTTTGTGCTAGTGAAGTTAGGTACACCAGGCAACCGGTATGAAAAATTAGTCTGGTGTCCTGGGAATTTAATTAATGAATTAATACATCAGCCAGGTTCTAATTAGACTACAACTGTCAATGTCAATTTTTGCCATACTTATTTTTCATATGCTAAAGGAAAACACAGACACATCGGCAGAAAACAGCGAGGACCTAACCTTGCCATCCATGTCGACTTTGTTTAGGTAGACATTTTAGACGAGAAAACTTATAATTTCTGTTTTAATAATAGAAACACAAGCAGACAGCAGCAGCAGAGTGCCACTCTTCTTCCAGCCAACCACACCCACCCGTTTCTACGACTTCCGAACAACATAAAAATAATTGACAAGAAAAAAGAAAGACGAGAAGAAAAAAAAGAAAGAAAAAGCCACACACTGCCATTGTGAGGACGACTGCACAAGTGGCACGACTGTCTGCAGTCGTCGGTACCAGGTGTCAATCAGGTAGGCAACAGGTGTCAATCAACAGGCAGGAGCCAGACACGCTGGCGACAGCTGGTGGACTGTCCGGCAGTCTGAGGGCTGTTACAGAGGTATACATAAGTTGGCTCAGTTGTAATCTTGTGATCGACTCGCTCTACCTGTTGTTTCTTTATGCATCTGGTGCTACTTTCTACTCCCTCACACTTCTGTCTCTTTAATCGTTTTATTTGTTTCCTACTCCAGCTTTACTAAAGTCATTTTAATATGCACAGGTAATCTCAGGTAAAAAGGTAACACAGATCGCAGTAATTCTAAATGTAAGACACGTAAACTAATTTGCTTGCAAAACTCCAGTTTCCATTGATTAGAAGATTTCATCAGATTGTGATTCGACCACCCAACCCAAACATCAGCGTCAAAGCCCCTGTGACAAGATCAAGTTCGGATGGGGATTTTTTTTTTTTAAGATTTTTTTTTTTTAAGAGGCCGAGGCCAAGGGTGGAACTTCATGAATCACTGCATCTGCCACCTTCTAGGAAACCGTTTTAATCTGAAAGGATGGCAGAGGAACAAAGACGGAGGACGTGAGTGAAAGAGAGAGAGCGCTGGGCGGGGGTGGGGAGCAGAGCGAATGGTTTGATAACCAGAAACAGACCGCGCGCGTCACAGCTTTGCAAATTGCACTTAACATAATGCAGCATTGTGGGAACCATTTAATTCTCTAACCTCATCCCCTTCTGCTGTAATGTGCCTTTAGATGACCTCCGGGGAGTCAGGATTACAATATTTCAATTTCAGTATGTGTCATATTTGACAGCGACCATGGTATTTAAAAATGTGTGATCTATGACATTTGCACAGACAAAATGTGAAATTTCATTGAGGATTCCCGGAGCAGTCACGCTTCTCACTGTACTGGAACCACAGAAAGAAATGGGTGTGTGAGACAGTCAGTTATTAAGCCAGTCAGCAATTAGGCATACACTAAAGAAGCCGATGTGGACAGCTCGTCGATGCTTTGGTCTCTGACCAAGAGGAAGTCAAGATAATAACATAATGCATTCCCAGCCATGGGAGAAATTCAACTCAACTGTAGAAAATAATTTTGGTTTCTATGGTTCCAATTACCACTCTGAATTATGTTTCGGTAAAAACTGCAATAGAAATCCATTTTGGTCATCCATCAGAATGCTTGGGTGGTACGCTGCATTTAGAATTGCTCGGTGGTTACTGTTACATTTATGAGTGGCAACTGGTCATGCAAAATCATGTAAAAATGTTCAGGATGTCCACAGGAGTCCACACACAATCATCACAAAGCATCTTAACAAGCAAAAATCTTTAGTCAGCGTCACCTTCTCATACTTAAAGGGTCATAAAATAAAAAAACGTAAACAAACAAGCGGTAAACTTTATCGTTCAGGCTTACTCTTATCTATGCATGAATAACTGTGGTAAAAGAAAAAAACAATGCAGGTTAATGTAGATACTTCCTGAACAAAGTCAGAAACTGCTTCACAACGTGAAATGAGAGAAAGTCTCCCCTGAGCACAATCGACAGCAGGTTGTCATTATCACACACTAAATGTTCAACTACCGTCCCCTTAAAACCAGTAGAACATTTGGCTTAATTCAAATAATGAGACCAATCAGCTCGCACAAGCATCTCAAAGAGAAACCACTCGTTATTTGTAACGATCAAAAGGCTGCTTTAATGACTGGGTTGAAACAAAGCAGATAGTCTTTGCCACTGGCAAAACTCGCAGTCAGTCCGAACAAGTCACTGCGAAAATGTGGAGGGGGAGATTTCTGTTCAGTTCTGCAGCAACATACGTTTTACCTGTAACATTTAGTTTACGGTTGCAATATCTATTTTATGTTAGTAGCATCATCTCTGTTCGCTGTACTACAGGGGGAACATGTATGTTTACTTTGGTCTCACGCAGAGTAGAAGCTTACACATCCACCTCAAAGTGGTCCAGCAGGAAGACTCACTGCTGTTTTTTTTTCTTGCCCTGAAATAAACTCCCTCAGTTTCAAACAGCATGCCCACTTCTTTACGTCCATATGTGTGCTGCCCTCAGCAGAAACAACAACACTGCCCACTGTGAGCAAAAGGAGTAACAGGTAATGCAGTCTGACACCGTTGGTCCAATAAAAGTGATTTTATTTCTAGAGAACCCAGCTTTCTCTCCAGTTTAACAGAAATTACTGCAATTCAAAAAAGGACATCAGATGTGTATCAGCACTCAATCCTTTAAAGGTACATTTTCTGGGTTGTATGGTCACTAAGAGACATGGACAAGGAAATGCATTTAAAATATTTTCTGATTATGACGATTTGCTAAATATAGATCAACAGGTCCACGGAAAAGCAGATCTATCCAAGACTCTTAGGTCCACCACTCCAAATTCTGCTTGACAAAGCAGTGACGGATGCTTCAGGGCCACAGGGACCGCGCGAGTGGCAAAGAGTGATGTCACGAATCCTTCCGAACTCTCGATCCTCATCACCGAATTCAAGCTGCTGTTCCACCAGAGCTGCCACTGGTGTGTGGAAGAGCTGATGGCCTTCTTGCAATCCCCCTGTTGAATTTTGCCATGGCAGAACATCGTAATTAATACACAATTATGTTATGCAGTTGTTCACTTGTGATAACATACACAACACTTCTGATGCTGCCACTCAAATAGTGTTTTGTAGACATTAAATATCGCCTCTGCCCCGAGCTCCTCCTGCAACCATCACAGCATGTCTGCAACACGTTGCCCAAACCTGAAGAGCTCATTGTTGTCCTGCAAGTCTCTCTGCTGCAGCTCCACCCTGTGTTCCTCTGCTCAGGCAACCTGCTTCTGAACCCAGTCATCCAGTTTTTTTCTTCATCCTCTCTGTGCCAACCTTACAGTGGAGGGCGTAGGAGATGGCAGAGCGATCTGGTGATGTTTGACCTCACCAATATGACAATGAATGCCTGGTGAATGTCAGTTTCCCTCAGCAGCTGTTACTGTGGTTGCATCTTCAACAGCCGCGGACATACTCGAGGACAATGCATTTCCATCCTGTGACTGTGAAAGAAAATTCCAAATAGTTTGTTAGTTTTTCTTAACAATACATACGGAGCTATGAAAATGGGAAAACTGCATAGAGCTACACTGGCAGAACACTGGTCACTGTGTTTGCATTATGAGCAGGCCAGATACAATTCTAGCATATATTACATTTTTGTTACACGGAAGCCATGTTTACAACTTCACAGTACTGCTTGCTGGTATCAACAATAATGTTTTATAATACAAAGGAGATTTTATAGAACATGTTATATCTACCTTGCTGTAATCGTAATGACCTCTGCAAAGGAGGTCGTGTCTTTGGCTCGTTACTGTACTGTAATGTCACTTTTTTTTTTCTTTCAAACTAAGCTGTGACTATGTAATCGTAAATAGATATACAGTTTATAGCCGTCATGCTTGGAGATTTGCAAATCATGGAGGGGCGGACTATTGGCTTTGGCGGAGGCGCCCTTCCTGTGTCTTACATTAAGCGCCAGCCAGGAGAGGAACAAATAAATCATGAGCACTTTTATTCCCACCTCTTTGTAGCAAGTCAATATCCTCCATCTTTTTGTACATTCGTTCAAGGCCACACCAAAGTTTATGGAAATCTTTTTCAAAGACCTAGCTCCAACCGAAGACAGTTTATAGACTTCCTCAGTCAACCCTTGGTCGATGTTCGTTCAACTCATGTTCAGCTCAGTTAGAAAATGACTGAAACGCATCCGAAGAACTGCGTTACTACCAGCGGACCAGTCCCAGTTGATGCATAGCTTGGTCTGCGTCGCCACGCCCTGTAGTTCAATTTCTAAGGAGGTGGAAGAAACGCAGTTACGCCAACTGAAAAACCATAGGCAAGTCTTAAGGCTGTGAGCAGTGAGAGCAGCCTCCAACAAAGAGCGCTCTGTCTCGCTACAGCTCTGTGGCGGGAAAGCAGGAAGACTCCCGTCATTTCCCTGGATGATTGGAGTCCTACAGGTGCACGAAGTAAGTGAATGACGATGATAAGCAAGTGACTGAACGTTTAATTTCAACCTGGCACAGCCATCATCGCTCCCTCACAAACCCCTTCAGCTGCGTGAGCTGCTGTGAAGCCCGCTGATCTAGAATGCCCTTGCGAGAAGGCCAGGTGGTTGTAACTTCAAGGTTTGACTTTCAAACACTTAACAACTTTTAAACATAAGATTAGTAAATGTAGTATGAAAAGTAATTGGGTGCTTTAAAGACTAATTAGACTGTGATAGATAAACTATTCAATGACACGTCAGCCTTATCTATGTTACTCTTATTCACAAAATGGATGCTATCTTGGGCAATGACATGTGAGTCAGAAAATACTGAAAAGGCAAAAATATTGCAAAGAAAAATGTTTATTTAAGCCAGGTAGAAATTAACATCTTGTGAGACAATTCACAAAGTTTGTTTACCCAAAAAAACAAAAACATTTACAATATTTCATATATTAAAATATGAATTTATCTTTCCTGTATTTTTAATAGATTTTCAATCCAATTAATTTCAAATGAAATCAAATAAAATGAAGACATTTGGAATGTCTTGAAAAAATTAAAAATATCACAATGTTTTATAAAGAATAAAGAAATAACACAATGAGAGTTGTTACAGAATTTTGCATTTAACAACTAATCATTTTTATCTTAATATTCTGAAACACCAATGAGTGAAAACACACTTTTTTTCTGTCCTCCATCACACTTTGCCATGTGCTCATCTGTTATTTATTCTTAGAAACTGATCCGGACCTGCCTTTAATGCCGTATTGATGGGATGTATAGAGGAGGGAGTGTGACATTCCTGTGGGGATTACTAAACCAGCGAGCGCGTGTTGTGGGATTATCCTGGCGGCCGCCCGTTGACTTCAGCCGACATGTAGGTATCATCAGCATCATAAAAGACAGCATAAAGGTCCACAAGTCAAAGGTAGAATGGTCATATAAAGACCCTGAAAAGTCTCCATGGGTTCATTACTGTCAGTGTGAAGACACACTGTGATGACCTCAGGACCTAAAGCTGGTAGCAGAGGTAAAGGAAGAGGTGAGGAGGTGAAGACGATGAGAGACAACACAACTCTATTAACCCTCTGCAGACACCCCTCAGGTAGTTTGGGCCACAGAACATCTACAGAACGAAGGGCAGCTGAAAAATGAGAGAAAAAAGGGGGAAGGTCAAATTATTGTTCACAAATTGCTAGTTTAGAAAAGTTAAATGAGAGAGATGGCGCATAGTTTATTTTCATAATGAAAAGAGGGAGGAAAACATCAGCGAGACATGATGAATAAGCAGCAACAAAAAGCGGCTTGGTTGGTGACACCCTGTTTTCTGGGTGTAGCCTGCTGGTCCTCAGGAGTTGTTACTCTTTCTCCAGTCTCACACAGAGCCAAGGCCAAGGGGCTTGGCAGATAAATTTGAGCTCAGGGCGAACTCTTCAGAGAAATTGATTCCACAATCCTGGTCCAGATTCTCAAACATGTTCTCCAAGTTTTGAAAACAATGGAGGGCGTTAAGTGCCTGTGATCACATGACCACTAACGCATCAGGGTAAAGTCTTGACGGCAGCACTGACGGGAGCATCCATTTGGCGGCAACTGGGAAGAGATAGCGTCATTGCTTGTTCGTCTTTTGATTTATGGAAGCTGAGAGACAAGCAGCAAGCCTCTCATGAGAGCTGTGGCAGGTAATTGTCACAGCTAAAGCAAACCAGATGGCAGTTACATGCTCTGGCTTTCTGAAAAACTTCTTTCACAATCTGGGACTAAATCTGGCATCAAATCTGGGGACACCTTCAGGACACTGTTGCCTGGTTGTCACTGTTTTGGTTGTGTGTAACGAGGTGAGGGTGGACTAGCTGAGAGTCGCTTACCCCATGGCTGGACAGGGATCAAGAAAACCTGTTGATCATAAAAGCCTTAGGTTTAGGGATCTAATCATGCTCATGATGAGCTCTGGACGTCATCGATTCGCTGAGGAGGGTGGAGACAAAGCAGGGGTAAAGAAAGAAGGGAATTGGGAAAGAGGGAAAAAAGTAATGTAATATAAGATTTGCACTAATAAAACAAATATCACATTTTAAATATTTGATCCCTCAATATGGAGACATTCTTTATGAAATACAGTTCAACTGCCATGAACCAAGGTAGGTGGCAGTATTTCTTTTCATGCAACCTTTATTTATAAAGGGTGAACCAATGACAGCAGTTCACGCTCCTTCTCGTGAGCACCCAAAATGTCTGTAAATTATTCATACTTAGCTAAAGCTTTGTACTTTGTCTTGTAGATTTTTATAGCTGTCAGCCGTAACACGACTGCAATGGCTGTAACATAATCCTTTAGGGCGACACTGATAGCGCTTTTCTGTTACCAGAAACACAAATCTTCCTCAAGAAGAAATTTTCGCTCTGAAATCTCGCGAGATGTAAGTTGGTGGAAACATGAGTCAGATCTGGATAGAGGAGTTGTAGTTTACCTAAATGAACTGCCAGCAAGAAAACATTTCCAAAGTCATGGCTGAATGTGGCTGATTCTGACAACCAAGATGAGGCAACAACTGTAACAACTCACCTTCCCCGAGATTTCAGAGTAAGACTTTTTTAACGGGACTTGTGTTTCTGTTTACAAAAAGGATCTTACTCTTAAATGTAAAAGGTCAAACTCTGTAGCAAGCTTTCTGCTCCCTTACTGTTAGAAACTTAGACTACCATACCAAAGACTGTGAGTGGCAAAAAGAAGTAATAAAGTAATTATAATGAATTTAGATTTTCCCAAAAGTATTACCTGTATACTGCAACTATTGTTGCATGTTACAGCTGCCAGCTGAGGTCATCTACCGGACCAATTCCAACACTTTCGGTAGGTATGAATCATTTGCACCCCAAATTGGCCCAGGTTTAAAAATACAGTGCCTCCCGTTTGATATGCTTTCTCAAGCATAGCTTGTCATCGAGCCAGAATCCAAGGTGTTTATGAGAAGACTCCTGGTATTCAGTTGCGCTGAATATCAAATGTTCCACCCAATAAGTTTTTGTTAGTTGTTTAGAGAGAGAAAATGTTGTACATGTTTTCTTTGGAACGCAAAAGTTGTTGCTGCCATGACCAAGCAACACTCGACACTGCAGTAATTTTCAGTTTTGTTATACGAGCAGGCCAACACCCACATGAAAGCTGTTGGCAGATGTTAGGAGGTTTGAAAGAATTGTCTACAGGAGTTAATCAATTCACCAAAAGTAGCACATACTGACTGGCAGAGAGATTAAAAACTGAAGGTTGATGTTACTGTCCCGATGCAAGCACTGACCCTGGAGATGTTACTATTACTGTGGCGTGAAACATGCAGATTTTTGTATTTTCTGACCATAGGTACTGTACCTTCGTGTAGTGTAATATTGCTTTTCAGACTTTTCTTTTGCAACACTAGCATACAAACAAGATGCAATGTAGTCCATCTGAAGTCATAAGAAGGAGCAGCACAAGAAACTCTAGCAGTGAGTCAGCACAGTATGAGAAAACCTCCAGCTGTTGAATGTAGACAGACCTCACAACATCGTATGCACCGGATGCTCAGGAGACAGCTCTGAAAACCCAAACATTAACAGAAGCTGATTAATCTCCTAAACTCTGTCAGACCTACCAGTGAGTCCATTTATAAAATCATGTTCACACTCATAGAACTATATTTTAAATTCTCCCAATGGTTAAAAGCAGAAGCGTTTAAGAAGTGAAATGTCAGATATAATATGAATAATCATTATGTTTGTTGAGTTTGTCACGACATACATTTTTTAAAAAGTCTTGTTATCGGCTCAACCTCAGCAGGAGAGAGCAACTATTTTTTAGCATCTGGACACCAGCTACACATCTAAGACCATTGCTGTGGTCAGGGCAGCAGGAGGAGTAGTGTATGTCCCTGATGAGTAATGCAATCAATACTATTAGATGAAGAAAACCAGTGAATTAATTGTGTAGAAATGTGCGGAGTCTAGAGCAGACTGTGTTGGATGCTGGGAAGTGTGCGTGTGTGGTTTTGTCTCTGACACCAATGATGACGACAAATTGATGATTCAGCCTCCTTTAATTGGAGGATTGGAAGATGAAAATTCAGTAGGCCGCCCCACATCTGTTACTGTGGTGGTTTTTAGACGTCTGAATGCAGAAACTAAAATGTAGACATGAATGAAATTTGGGGGAAATTAGAAAACAATGGTTCACAGGCCCATAAAACTAAGCTTGAAATGATTTCCCTAGCATTGTTGTGCGACTCTGGTTTGGGGCCACATGAAACAGCTCATTATTGAACTGAAAGAACACTGCAATGCAATGTTCTCTTAAATTAGCATCTTTTAAGTTCTCCAAATGACAAGTTTGGTCCTTATGCTGCTACTGTATGTGACTCCAAAAAACAGTATCATGAACTGAAAATGTAAGTAATCCAGGGAAAGCGCCGGGAGGAACAACTAGGATACCAAATACGGTGATACATCGCTTGCATTGGTTTATGACTAACCTGCGATTTTATTCCCGCTCGCAAGACTCTGGGCTCAGGGTGTGGAGTAACTTCCGCTTCCGTCTCGGTTGTTCATCTTCATCATCAGAAAAAGTCCGGTCCAAAGAGATGCCCTGGCACACCAGATCCCGACCTGCATATAATATATACAGCACACAAACAGAAAAACAAACATAGAGCTGTTCAGAAAACCACCTGGAACAATAACCCAATGACAATAAAAATGCTGTAGGTAACCAAGCTCAATTGCAATGTATTTTAAATGGGATTGAGAGGGCTGCTGTAAACTTTAAATAACCAGATCAATAGGCAAATATTACCACCTAATAACCATGTTAATGCTTAATCCATTTTTTTCTGGTTGGCAAGACATTAAAAGGTTCTTCTTCTTGCTTTTCACAGCTTCTGGGAAATTCTCTTCACAATGACCTCTGACTATTGGACTGCAAGTTATTCAAATACCTCAAATAAACAAATGCTTTTAAGTGCTTGCATGCCGGGGCCTTGTGTTGTTCCACATTTTAGGCGATTAGGTGGTTCCGTCACCGAAGCCCAAATCCTCCATCTTCATTGCTTCTCCATCAGTGTCATTTGTGGCACATTTGTGGCAGTTTCAGGGTTAACGTTGCCTCAGATGACCTTTGTTAACCCTGAACAAGTCCCCACCGAACGTCATGTGATTAGATATCTGGCATTCCACACAAGCCCGGTCACACTCGGATGCAATCATTTATATACGGACAGACATACCAACACACCTGTTTGCCCCTTAACACTGCTGCTAGCCTATTTCAAAGATCAACAGATTGAGCAGTTATGATAAAAAGAAACACTTAAAAGACTTGATCAGTTGTCTGATGAGAAGATAAAACGTTTACTTTAAATGGTAAAATCAATGCTACTATGGATATTTAGAGTATAATGAATGGAGAGCGAATGGAGTCTGTCATTTTCTCATAAAGGCAAATTCTGTCATTTTTGTCCACCTATTTCTTTTATCTAAGCATTGACACCTTCTCAGATACTCCCCTTGTCCCTTCAATCACACTGCCTCTCCCCTCCACCTCCTTTATCTTCAGTCACCTCATTGTGAGTGATATGCTTCCTGTGTTGTCAAGATCAGATCCTGGAGGGAACAAGTCAAAGGAGAGAATCTCTTCTTTTCTCTCCAATTCTGCTGTCATTACTCTCTCTTATCTGGCCTCGGCAATATGAAAACACGCCCCGAGGCACAAGGGTTAACTGAGGCCAAGCAAGTCAAAAGGAAAATGTGTAGCCCACTATGTCGGCCAAGTTTGGGTGGATTTTCCAAATGCAAATACAGCATCAATTTGCTATTGTGCAAACAGTTTCTGATCTAGGTCAAACGCTGTTGAAGCCAAAGTGATGGAGACTCAGACTGAACACAACAAATGTCAGCGACGTCTCAAATTCACCAAAGTTTACCTATATATGTGTTTACTCAATTAGCAAACACAGAAGGTTGTTGTGGCACACACCACATGATTCATGTCATCTAAGGATTATGGAGGTGGCTATGAATTAATTGGTTGCTATGGTGACCAGACTAAGGCTGCACAATATAAACAAGAAGCTGTAACTATCCATTAGACTTCCATTAGCCTATTGTAAGTGACATGAATATATGGCTTGTTTCCACTACAGTGCTTAAGGCCAAGAGAGAAACGCCCAGAGATTTGTTGGACAGCAGACTTACTGTAAATACAACTACATCCCTAATGTTAAAAAGCTCAGAATATGGAGAGAATAGGGGGACAAATTCATTAAGACAGGAAGATATGAGATAAGTGCCAGGTGATTTTCACTGACAATCTGAAAACACAAGAAAGCATTGTAGAACCCTTCTGGACCGCAAACAACAAAGTGTGTGAGCCAAGACCCCAACTGCTCCATCTAGAGCCTCCATCCATCTTTACTGAGGCCAGGCTGGGAGGGGAGAAAAAACATGACGGTGAGGGAGTCCGTCCGTGCGTAAGTGACTGAAAGACAGTGCTGAAAATGAGAGCCAAACAAACAGAACCTGCTGAAGCCCCTGTAACGTCAACTTGTTTTGCAACTGTATTATCCCATCGCGGAGGCTTGAGTTTGGCTCTGAGCACAAACACAGCCATTGACAGAGCAATCAGTGGGCTATCCCAGCAGATTGCAGCACTGTAACAGAAAGATGGGGGGTCTGACTCAGCAGATGTGACATCACGCCTGCTCTGCATGATGCAGGAAGGGATAGACCACCTCAAGGCGAGCTGTGCTGAAGCAATCACAGCAGACTTCGCTGGGTGGGTTTATGACGAGTGTTTCCCAGAACCCGTCTACCCAAGGGTATGCTCTCTGCTTGTGTGTGCTTTTAAGTTTACGCTAAAACCCCCCTGCTTACATAATCAATTACACTCAACTGTCAAGTTTATTGGACAGTAAAATTGGTTCGAGGAAAGCTTAAACTCAAGAGTCTGCATCAATACTGAGTCACATCTTGACCTATGACATCATGACTACCGGGAATGGGTGAAATTTTGCCATGTTCGAAGCATGCACGCCCTGCTCCACAAAATCGTGGTGCATGTGCAAGTGAGTGTAATTATTAGAGCACGATGTGTGTGTGATGGTGTGTTCTTGTGATAGTGAATCTTTATAAAGATGACCTATGAGAAAGTCCCAAATTAATTACATCAAGAGAGAAAACCTCTGAAGACTCATCTACTCTCACTACTTTTTGAAACTCTCACATCCTAATGTGTTCAACATTGAGCTCATCTGGCCTCCTCTTCTACTCCCTCTAACAGATACATGTCTTATCTTGTAGCTTTGTGTTTAAGCTTTGATAAGCAGCACTAGAATCATGATAATGTTGCCACCTGTTTACAAATCGTAAACGGGCTAACACAGTGATCAAATACGTGTTCGTTCACAAACACAAAACAGAACTATTCTCATCATATTATGAACAGCACTAATTAGGTTCTGCCTTACCCCTTGAGAAAAGTTTGTTATTTCATCAGAGGGCAATGAAATGTTCTTGTTATCATTATCAATACTGCTGTTGCATCATATTCTGACACAGGCAAGGATGAAAACATGTCAACTTTTATTATTCTTAAAGATTTATTCTTAATACCAAATAATTGATTCTAAACCAGTTTGCTTCTAAAATGGGGCTTAGGAGCAGTTTTCCCTCTGATGAAAATGTGGGATCACACACACACACACACACCTGTGATGAGGATAGTTGGCTCCTGAGATGGATGGTAGCTCTGAACGGTCTCCTCTCCTCTGTCCTGGCTGTCGTCCTCACCATGAGTTGTGTCATTGTCACTAAAGGAAATGACACCAGTTTGAGAGAATAAGAAGAGAAAGTGTTACCGAGTGAAAATACAGCCTCTCCTTTTACAATACTGGCAAAACCTTTGGGTAGTCATCTTTCAATATTTGTATTTTATTGACCACAAGGGACAGTGGCAAAGCCAGACACAAGTAGCCATTATGACTAAAATATTCCATCCATACACTGTGGCCTGCAATGATGGAAGATATAACACATGCTTGTAAAGAAAAAAAAATAATTAGCCACAGTCTGTGTTCTGCAGAAGCCAAAGTGTGGGACACAAACACATGCAGACACACTGTGCTGACCTGCTTGGAAACAAAACCTGCACAAGTGTGCAACTAAAGGATTGACCTGAATAGTTTGGTTTAATCTGTGCACAAATTGTAACTGCTACACAGTAAATTAGCTAAATTAATTGCCACAAAATTAAATACGACAAAGGTAGTGTCGTATTTACCTTCAGGAAAACAAGACCAGAGCTGCAACAATTAGTCAATCGACAGAAAATGGAACCTTCAGTCCGTCAGTTTCCAAGCAAATGTCAAACATTTGATGGTTCCAGCCTCTTACATGTAAGAATTAGCTTCACTCTCTCTATTTCCATTATTTTAAATTTAAAGACTGAACTACATTTTAGACTAAAAAAGACATCTGATGATATCACCTTGGACTCCAGGGATAATGATGGGCATTGCCAACGTTTTCGGACATTGTATAGGCCGAATAATGAACCAAGAAAATAAGTGGAAGATTAAAGGTTCAATATGTAGCATATCATCAGAGTAACTGCTAATTGCAGCTACAGTTAGTAGCAAGCCCTTAGCTAGCTAGCCCAGCTAGAGATTCTGGGAGCTCAGGGACCAGGGGGCTAACACAGGAGCTTTGTACTGGGATGGGCTGGGTTTGCATGCTATCTTCAGTAGATATCTCTGCAACACAATACATAGACATCATAATGTCAAAACTGCAATTACTTCACATTCTGTTGATGATTTTAGTTATTTTTTGAACATCTCAACTAAAATTATAACATATTGCCCCTTTAATCGTTAGTGCCAATAATCCCTTAATTATCACTTGTTTCTAACTTCAGTGAGAGGGTAGGATCACAGCGTTACAGACATGTTTACATTAAGATACAAGTTTTCATCACATAACATTGTTTTGTTTGTAATAAGCACCGACATTACTTCTGAAAAAATGTTACAGCCCTGGGATTTGTATTTACGACAGCGGCGTTGCTCTCAGTAACTGTGTGGGGCAAAATAGCAATTTCTACATAACGCTGATTTAAAGGAAGCCATGGCATGCCTGACCGTTGTCTCCCCTCCTCCTCTCTCTGCTGGCCATCCGTCTGCTGGAGTTGGCGGAGAACATCCTGCAAGCCTCGAATCTTGGCCTTCTTCTCGTTCAGCACCATGACAAAACGCGAGTACAGCTCCCTCTCCGACATCTCCTTATCCTGAACCTGCCTCTCCAGGCTGGTGGGAAGAACACACAGACACCACTGTATGTACAAAAACATGCATGCAAGAAATTGACTTCCACTGTACACAGACAGACAGACAAATGCCTGTTTTAAAAGGTGAGTATTCTTGTTTGTTTGTCTTCTAAGGGTCTTTTATGAGTGCCAAGAGGAATGATTCTGATGCCTCCACCCCAAGTCAGTGAACAATGAACAATCAGATAAAACACTGTACAGAAAATGTTATTTGAGAAGAAGCATCAGGAAAACATAAAATGAAGGACAAGTGAATCATCTGAAGAAAGTTCCAGAAATCACAAGCCTGGTTTTCAACATTGGGTGGAACCCTCGATACTCTGAGGGGCGACCAGTGATGATGTCATACTGGGTGATTGTTGTGCATAAGAACAGCTGGCAGCGTGACTTAAAAAGCTAAGAGAGCTTGCATGCAAACAAGACAATTAAAAAATATACCGGCACTGAACATCTTAAGACAATTTTCCATTTCAACTTGACATTTGCTCTCTATTCTTTTGTAAACACATTTTAATCCATAAATACGAAACACAGGGCTCTTCTCCTCCTCATTCTTACTCTCTGAGGATTCTCTGGTGCTCCTCCTTCAGCCTGCGGTTTTCCTTCAACAGCTCGCAGTTATCCGTCTCCAGATCCTTGCTGCGCTTGAGGGACTGGCCAATCATCTCCCTGTTCAGCTCAAGAGGGTCTGGAGCTGGCTGGAGGTCCACAGAACCCAAGTGCACCTGAAGAAAGAAGGAAAAGGAGAGCGGAGGATCAAATCAGTTATACATTATAAATCAAATCAGTTCATATTTAAGGCATTTTGGCTGCAGGTTGGCTGGCTGCATTGTTCATCAGAAGTTGACAAGCTCCACAATGCAGGAAGATATCAGTACAGTGACAGTTAAGGTCGTTCATGACATATGGTGAGCATAACCTCTGGGTGCCTCTCTTTGAGCATGCCCGACTGGGAGGAGACATCAGGACAGATTTAAGGCTACATCTCCAGGCTGCTTCTGGAGATCGTGGAGCTCTCCTCGAGGAGAGGCTGGGGGAAGTAGCACATCTGACACCACAATCCTGCCTAGAGTAAGGGGTGAGAAAACTGGAGCATAGTTTAATGGATTTGATAACCTGATGCTCACTTCATAAGCAGCTCCCAAAAGCTGCTTACAGTAAAAAATGAGTAATAATTCGCACTTTAACGTCATCCTGAGAAGCTCCGCAATAAAGAGGTGCAATAAACCATGACACAACGTTTTCTTTGAAGCAGGAGACTTTTTAAGATGGTGAGGTGTTTTCTTCTGTCTGAGAGGAATACAGGTGGAGTTCACTGGTCAACAGCAAACTATGCAAGTGAGCACACAGTTTCCTCTCTGTTGATTCTTGTCAGTGACTCTTTGGAATCACAAGCAGGCTTCAGATAAAATAAAACATTCCTCATTTGGTTTGCATTTTGGCACAAAGTTACAGAGCAGGGCTGAGGCTGTACAGTGGACGACAGACAAATGCGGACATTTCTTAACGTTTAGTTGATGTGTTAAATTTTCCAAATTCCACTGTCGGCTTCCAATTTTACTAAATTCCTCTGTTGCCCTCAAATTTTAAATAACCAGACTAGGATTAAATCCACAGCAAACAGCTGTAATTAAATATATCCCCAGGCAGAGAGATACAATTTGACCTGGCATAAGTGTCTGCTCATCAAAGCTGCCACACCAAACATATTTTCAAATAGCTGCACAATCTGTCTTTGCCTGTTGCTACGGAGATGCTCCCATGCACACACACACAAACACGCGCACACAGAGGTGCTGCTCATGATGCACTGGGAAACCAGAAGGTGATGAGGTGCTAAATCTTCACTGGGCTGCGTCGAGGTCGCAGACCCACTGTAATAAAGCCGCCATCTTCAAAAGCTCTCATAAAATACTTGTCATTTTTGTCCTGGGCCGATGCTGTCCTGGCAGGCCACACAGCTGTTTTCCCCTCCACTGGTGAACCTGAACATGTTTCAATGAGTGGACATTGGTTGCACTTCGCTCCCACAGCTTTACTACCTGAGCCTTACCTGTCTGTCTCAATCAATCCTCTGTTCTGTGATAGGCTCTTTCCCTAAATGATAACATTTGTTTTCTCTGTTCTCTCTCACTTTTTCTTTGACAATACTAACTTTTCTGCAATGTTTTGTGTATGAAATACAACTACTATTGAATGAAACCAAGAGCAATTTTAACTCGTTACTATGTATGTTCTGCTAAAACGTCTTTGACACCAGCGACAATAGCAAACAAGTTTCCAGTTAATATCCCCAAAAGGGTTTTTTTTAAAGTTATTAAATTTGGAGAAACTTAAACCTTGCAAAACAGCTACCTCAAATTCAGAATAATTTGTGCCTTTTTCTAAATTTGGCATTTAATGCAAATCATTGAGTAGTTTCTTTACTTGTAAAAAGTGTCAGCTTGTCTGCTACTCTGTGTTGGAACACACTATTTCAACTGATTTCATCAGTAACACTGAATTCCTGAAAGAAGACAACATTAAAAACATTGTGAAATCTTGTAAGTTGCTGAGTTAGGAAATACTTCACAAATTAACCAAAAAAATTAATTTATCGATCACTGTCGGCCTCCTTAAAAAAATAGTGACTCCCTTTGGTGTCACTCCACAATAAAACTGATATTGATTAGGAGATAATTCTGTAAAAATCTCTTTGCACAGTTACAGGCTTACTCGGTTCCAGTGCTGCCAATAATGCCCCATTGGATCACATCAAGGAACACAATGATTCAACAAAGGTCCACTTAATAGGATCAGGACACAGATGAGACCACCCAGAATCTAAAGAGGTTTAGGTAAAAAAAGAACTCATAAAAATCTAGAGCAACATCAGGATGTCACCGTGATCCGATGCAGGCTCGTCTCAGGGATTTAGAGAAAATCTGTGTGACACCAGCTGACACAGCCGTAATTCAATGTTTGTGCAAGATGGTCCACCATTAATAAGAAACAGTAAGACTAGTGCAAGAAGAGGCTCAGTGAGAATGGCTGATGTTTGACTTGGTCATTATTGTGAATTTAAACAGTGTAGGTGTCATCATGTCCATATAGATATAATAAATAAAGGTGTAAAAACGTGCATACTACAGTAGACTACACATTAGTATCTACATGCACACATGCAGAGCTGCACAATTATTGAGGTTTGACAATTGTAAAAGCTTTGATCCTTCCTCAAACCTCCGACCCATCTGCTCCTCTAACCCTTCCTCTACCTCTTGCTACCTGTGTCTAAATCTCCGCTGTACTTCCAGAGGACAGTCATTTGGCAATAAATCAGCCACATGAGAAGGGATAATGTGAAGGTGTTGGACGCTGACATGCTGAGTGCGCTAATATTTGCACACTTTAAAGAATGCTATAATGTCCTACATTTACGTACATGTCTCACTCCATTATAAAGACCGGGACTTTGTCATCAAAGTTTTACCCACTGACACGGTTTAAGATCATAAATCTTCCTGACCAGCACGTTAACATGGTATTAGTGGTGTAAGACACCAGATACAGAGATCTAAACTGCTGGGAGCAAAACCCTTATTTACTGGATTAACATTGCAAATGACGTTCAGCTGCTGTTTATGTCTTCTGCTCCTTCTTTTAAATACCAAAGGTTGCGTGTTTCACTGTCTTTACTTTCAGGGTTTCTGAGTAGACTTACTGCAGTAAACATGAAATTCCAGATCGACAAAAGTTTACCTTTAGTTCACGGTGCAGCATGGAAAGAGGAAGGATGTAACAAACAAGACATGATTTTGAAAATGTGGGCAAGTGGCTCAGTCATAGGCAGTGTTTTTTTTTATTGATTTAAGTTCCTTGTTGAAAGATAGAAAAAGGCTAAAGAGCTCCCTTTATTTTCCTGCTTCTCTCCTGAGACACAGAGATAAAGTTAAAGGTCAGTCTGCACAGTGCTGCCAGCCTCTGCCAAGGTGTGGGAGGTCAGACTGTTTGTCTGTGATCCACAACCTACTGCACATTTTTCTGCTATGCTACTAAAACAACAATAAATAATTCAATCATTCATAGCTGTTGTTTAAGCCTCCAACAGCATTGACGTATGCCTTTTTATATGACAGGGTGGGCTACTGTAACTGAGACATTAATACGGTTACATGACAGCACACAGCAGAAAGAAGAGTAAAAGTCATCTTAGGTAAAGTTCATGGTGTCTTTGCGTGCCCTGAAAAATCAGGTTTTCGGGATGAAACGTAAACATCAGCAAAAGAGACTAAACAAATTGAGGTTAGAGATTTAGCAAAATACGAGACTGTAAAATCCTGTTTTCAGCATAAGTTTGTCCGACCTTACAACATGGCCATGTCGATGTGTGTGTGTGGTCCAACTGTTTGTTTGTGTGTGTGTCTCCAGACAGCTAGCCAGACCATAAGGTCGAACCCGCGGAGAAGGGGGGGCGTAGGTGTGTCAGGACAGAGCTGAAAGAACACAGTCCCAGTGAAAATGATACCATAACACACTGTGGGCACAGAGGACACAAAGCTTTCCTTATCACCCTGTCCAACACATTGTTGGGAGACCAAACCCACTATTTATTCCCATGGAGTGGAGGACAATAACCCCCTTAATTAAACCCCCTAATAGCCAGTAATCAATAAAAGTTACATTAAGTTATGATCCCTGGCAAACATTTATCTCATTGTCAAACAAGAACTCCAGCTCATAATTTCCATGGTTTTTATTGTTTATTCTTTTATGAGGGGAAAAATAATGCACATGTCAGTGGTCCAATCCACGTTTTCTGCCCCTTTTCTACTTCAAAATCATTATTGTGTCCAAAGGAACAGGGAAGTGAGTGGGTGAGCACTGTGGTCATTATGACAAAGAGACAGTGTTCAAGGTTAGGCGAGGGTGCTCTGTATGGGAAGTGTGGGCACTGAGCAGAGATCAGCTTGTACCATCAGCTCCCTCATCCGCCGTGCAGAGGCGTGAGCCCAGATAAAGAGCAGGAAGTGAGGGGCGACAGCAGGCAGTTCATCAGCGATAACATGAATGTTCCCAGAAAAACTGGGAATCCACGGCACGGTAACAACTTGGAAAAAGATAAAATACCTAAATTCACTTTGGTATCTGTCTTTAGTCGTGGGTTCAGAGATGTTTGTAGCAAGGTGAGGCTGCATTATCAAGGTTGACTCACATTAATATTGTAAACAGCAACCATGGAGACAAACTACAACTCAGTGAAAAGCTACTGTGAGTTGGACCGCGCTGCTGGTGACAGCAGGAGAGATGCGTCGGTGGATCAGACTCTTCAATGCGGTCAGGAAAGAAATCTGGTGTCCAGTTGTACCAAAATTTCTCAGAGCTGAAAAGCAGAGCAAAAACTTAACAACTCAAACATGTAACCAATTTGTCCTAATTTTTGCTTTTGATGTTTGGATGATTGCAAATTTTATTTTATTTATTTCCAAAACCCCAATATAAGTGTGCTGGCCACTTCAATGGACTGAAGATTTTAACTTTAGCCTTTGTGGGCATTTCTGTTTGGGCGTACCAGAGCATGACCACTGTTTACTAATGCCATTAAAGAGACCAATCACCCCATGTAGGCTGATGATGCTTTTTTTTTCACATGAGCTTACAGATGATTCAGTGAGAAATCACATAAGACAGACCATTACAGTGGTTTCATAGCACAGAAACAATAAGTCAATTAGCTTCCTGCTTTTATTCGTTTTATGTGATTGTAGATTGATTATCTTTGGATTTGTTGACTATTGTTCAGAAAAAGAAAAAACAACAAAGAGCTGCAGTATTAAACGCTCGATGAATCTGAAATATGGAAGTTGTGTGCACACATTGCGGTGGTTGACTGCCTTTCCACTGCAGCACAAGAAGTCTGAAGTCACCTTTGGGAAAAGAACATTTTCGCTGATGTTAGCATAGATTGCTTGAAATAAGATAGGGTCAAGAAGTGTTCGCCAAACTTCACAGGCAGATTGCAACCAGGGCAAGTATGTCAGCAAAGCGGAAACAGCTGAGCTAACCAGTGCAATTGCTAAATGGATTGCCATGGACTCCTGATTAATCACAGCCCATGACTGTCATTAGCTTGATGACATTTTTTAATCAATTGACAGGACTACTTTTACTGTAAATTAATGAAAATAATGCCGCTATCACAACTGCTTCACCAGAGCACTTCACAACTGTTCCGGCTGGGAGTACTTCCGTTCTGTACAAGCAGAAGGAAACACAGATGAGGTATCACTTAAGCTGTCATTTATCTCCAGTTCTTTGCAAAGAAATCCCTACAGCAAATTACAAGGACAGTAAACTGGACATCTGCACTTAAAATTTCCTTGGAGAGGTTTGCTATTAGATATATTGCTTGATGGCATTTGGTATAGGACAAAAAAATTGAGAAATGAAAAATACAGCTCTGCCACCAAGCTTCAGATTCTCAACAAATTAAGACACAAACTAATCAGCATTCTTCACAAGACAGGAGGGAAAGGATAGCGCTAAGAAGGAAATAGGTCACCTATTATTGTGTTATCATTTTTTTGTAATGTTTTTGCCATCTGCATATTATTTCAATTCTTTTTTGGTAGATTGTATTTCACTTGCAGTTCCAAAAACTATAATATGCAAGATTTACAAATACAGTATTCCTGTTAAGAAGAAAACATGGACAACTACAGTGAATTATGTCATGACTCAAGAGGCATCATGTTGTGCAGCTGCAATCCCCAATGACCTATAACACGATTTCTATTCGACAAACATAAAACATGGAACACTCAATGTCACATTCATCCACCCAGACTCATCCATAATCTTGTGGCTTCAACTACCACAACTATGAAGAGTTAGAATCCCTTCCTCACTGCATCGAAGCTGGTCTTAAAACTGAGCTGTCGGTGCTACTCAAAGACAGACTAACAGTTGTTTTAAAAAATGACAGGAAGCAGCTGGAAAACTGAGAAAACATTTGTGACCATCATGCAGCTTGTCACAGCAATACATCACACATTACAGAAAATCCTGCACTTTTGATCAAGCAAAAAGAGAGGCAACTAAGGGAATTAATGATTAAAGCAAAAATAATGAAAGCTGCACTAAAGCCTAAAGTACCTCACTACATTTAGTGAAGGTACAATTTGGCATAAAAAACTAGAGCTGAATTTTTTAAGGCAAAGATGTCAAACATTTGCTGGTTCCTGCTTCTGAAATGTTTGGGATTGGCTGCTTTTCTTCATCATTTAAGATGGTATATGAAGAGTCTTTGGTTTTTGGACAGTTGGTTTGACAGATAACAATTGTTAACTGCAGCACTAAAAACACTAAAACAAAAGAAAAAAATATACAGTTCAAGTTAATTGTGTCATATTTGGGAGCAGAATCGAGGCAGTCCTAAACAGATGTACAGGATTGTTTGACTCCACTTCAATGTGCCAAAGTCCTAAATCTGAACAAACATTAAGTGTCTGTAACGTCAAGTGTTGGTACTGGAATATCTATTTTCCACAAATGACAGATTGGTACTTAAACAGACATTAAGGAGGAGATAATGTATGACTAAGTCATGTAAAACACCTGCTTAGTAGCAGTTTTAAGAACAAACACCCAAATTACATTCATCATTACAACTTCTGGGGTCATATTCGTAAAATATTAATGTCAGGTTAAGTTCACCACCTGTTTTGTCTCCAGCCTCCTTTCTTCTATCCCCAAAGGAAACCTGCCTAATTTTTGGTCATTTCTGCACCCTGGAATTATCTGGCTGGGAAAATATGTTCTGCTTTTTAACCTCTGACGTGTTCAGGAAAAAAAAAAGGCAAACGAGGGAGCGGGAGAAAGAAAAGAAAAAAAGAAAGAAGCAGGTGTTGAACAAAAGTGGTAGTTTGCACTTAATGCAAATAGTCCCCTAGGATTCTTACATTTGCGTCTACCACACACGTGCTGCACACACAGTGACGATTACTCTCGACAACAATGTGAGCATGGATTACATTTTTTAAGAGCACACTTGGGGCTGAAAGGATTTGGGCCACCGTCAATCATTTTGTGTGGTCTAGTTGCTCCTTTTGGCAACAACTTTTTCCTGTCTCAAATAGCACAAAAAAAAAAGAAACACCACCACCTGCACAAATGAGGGAGACAATTTTTGTCATATTGAAATCAGTGAAATGTTTAATTTCGGAATATTAATTTAGGAATAAAAAAATTAAATGTTGCTGGTGCTGCCATATATTTGGAATAACTTTGATTGATGTGTTCTCAACCACTTGACACACGAGTCAAAAACATAAAGTGCATGTGAATGATAGATGATTAATATTGGAAGAATTATCTCTAATCTAATATTCCATTTAAAACATGGAAGTAAAAGGAAGTAAGTGGAAATAACCATTAAGTCCTGTATTACAGCCAAAAGCTGATGGCCCCCGATAACCAACTATATATCTGCACGCGTCCAGACACAGTCACATGCACACATAGGCACACTTGTATAGAAGGCCCACACTCATAGAGACAAAGAAAACCAGAGACAGAAAAGAAAAGGGCTCTAATCAACAGTTGTTTCACATTGTTAGATGGGGACGGGCCTGTCCATAAATCAAGGTTTTACGGTGTCTCTACAGTGCTCCTAACCCCCTGGCCTTCCCCCCTGGTCTCCTCTACCTGCATGGCAGTCCCAGGACCCCGAGTGACCTGTTCCCTTCAGGCAACAGCATCGGCTCACTGTTTGAAAAAATATCACAGAAATCCACGAAAGCACCATGACCTGTACTCCATCAAACCTGTCACTCAAGAATCGCCTTTGTGCAGTATTTAATATACGTCTCTGTCCAAACATTTCCAGGTTTGTTGCTGACTGCTGCATAAATTCAGAAAGAGCTGCGCTTTCATCTGGGGAACTGACTGTTTACGTTTACACAAGCTAGCTCCACCTTACCATTTAACAAACTTTCAGTCAGCGAACGATGTTTATTAGCTGTGGCCGTTAGACAACTACCTCTTTGCTGCGAGATGACTGAACAGCAAAATGATTCCTATCTGTGGCTCTTTCCACTGTGGCCCTGCAGGCAACCGAGACTTCTAATTCTGCTGTAATGTGGGGAGACTATAAACCTTATCTTTTTAACAGCCCCCTGTAAAATACAAGACTTCCTTTCTATTTTGTTGTATGTCGTTAGATGCATTTATCCCGAGGGAGCAGTGAGGGAAGTATATGATGATGTGGAATTCAAGGGTGAGTTACTGATAGATCCACATAGAATGACAACTTTCTAAGCTGATATTTAACAACACATTCTTCAACGCTTAGGTTTCAATCTACGCACTTTATTTTTTGAGTTTGCCTCTTATAGATGGTTCATTACTTGGAACGATAATCGCCGGCCAATGATGCAAAGCACCAAACAAAAGGTCCATGGCATATCATCCAACTCCAGAATCACAGTACAAGCTGTTTCAGAGCTGCAGTTCCAGTCCAACCTTATGCCATGTAACGGCAGAGGTCGACATGCTTCATCTACAGGCGAGGAAAGCCAATAACTGATGCCATTTTGATTCTTGTGCCACCTGCAGGCACTGTTAATGGCCTTGGTGGTTGTTTCAGGTACTGGTGACACAATGAAAGACAGTCCAGAAAGGCCGGTTTAAAAATAAATTCATGAGCTTGAAGGGATGTCTGGTGTGTAAATGATATATTAGTGACAGAAATCACATCACAACAATCGCAAGGTAAAATATAGAACTACCGTACGGCTGAACAGTTTGCAAAATGAAAGCATTTTAACTGAAAAAAAAAATGTTATGATGATTTTTGTTGGTGTCTGTTTCAAAAAAGCATATTCTCTGACTTGTGGAGAGTACGAATTTTGACGTTAGAGCGGGGCATCCCAGTAGCACCACAATGCTATATTTATAATGAAATGAATATATTTAAAAATGTATAAATTGTGACGCATCACAACAGCCTTCAAGTATGGCATTCATATCACAACCTAATCAAACATGCGTTTTTGCCAGGGGCCCGCTGCGTTGGCACTACCACACAGGCCTCATTTTTTTTACGCGCCGCTGCTTTCTGTCCAAACACAGCCTTAACGCTGCTGCTTATGTGTCTGTTTATAATATATTAATGTTAAAACCGTAAACTGGAAAGGCTCTGTTTACAAGTCCATACTGTTAACAGTGAAGATTCCACAACTGGTGTGATCATAACAATCTACACAATCTCTAAATTTATGCTCACCGAGATTTCATTACAGATCTTCTGATATGAGAGATGACAGTGATCTGGGGTCAGGTGAAAGGAATACACTTCATCCTCGCCTTGTCTCCTTCCCCCTCCTCGTCCTCCTCCACCTCCTGTTAGAGCTTGAAGAAGGTCCTCAACATATTTTTCCCTCGTTACTCCCATATCATCAGCTTCCTTTGTCACCTCGTCTTCTGAAACTGAACACAAAGACATTTTTCTCATTTTTGCATCATTTTAGAGACGTACAGTTAAGAGAAAACGGACATGGGGCAAAGAGGTGTTAGCAGACTGAAGAGCAAAAACCATAAACATTAATTATGTAGTGATGCATGAATGCATGTGAAAGCAGATTTAGAAGGAAGCATGCAGAGAAACCAAGGGGAATGCCATCAGCTGTTGCACAGCTGCTCACACTGGGCTGAGGGTCCCAATTAACACATCAAACACAGAAACACTGACGACCCAGAAGCCTGCACATAGCTGTCACAACCCCAACTCTGTCTGTCAACTCTGCAGATGGACAGCAATAGAAAACTAGGGAGCAGTTATGTTCCAGGTGTCCTTCAAGAGAAAATGTACTCACGTGCATAGGTAACACACACACACACACACACACACACACACACACACAAACAGACCACTGACATGCACATACAAAGACAAGCCTTGTAGAGTGTAATCTAACTTATACACCTGTAAGCTGCAGCACAGCAGTGAAGAGGGATGATGAAACAAGGTCACCGCTGTCCCTTTGGTTAGCAGCAGTTACATTATTATGAGATGAGGTTCAGCCAGGTGCCAACACACTTTGGACAGTCTGATGAATGGCAGACCTGGTAAAAACCCAGTGGAGTTCATTGGTTCTCGACCCAGGGGTCGGGACCACCAATTATATCACTGTACCAGTAATACAATTGGTCTTTCATTTGGTGTGTTTGTGAGAGTGAAGGTGTGTGCACCAAGATTTGAGTCTTTGTAGAACATAAATCCCAGAAATTGTGGGTTCAACTGCAAGAATTGTGGCCTGAGATTGTTACTGTGAATCATTTGAGTGGTCCTCAATGGTTAATGTCTTTTTATTCTGCTTGCATATCAGAAATCTTTACCTTCTCCGATCCATGCGGAGTTGCCATCGGTGAGAGCTAACGTGAATCCAGCACCCAGGTCTACAGCCCAGTCCAGTCGCAGGAAGTAGGGGGTTTCTGGGTCAGTAGTTACAGTGATCTGTCGGACTATACCACTCATGACCTGTAAAAAAATCATAGAGTGGAATTAAGAAACTTCTAACAAGGCATCATTATGATTCATTCTTCCAGGATCATGCTCGCTGCATTGTAATGAGGATATTTTTTAGGCCCACTGTTAGTATTTTGTCCTCGGACCCCCTTCACAGACGGCCCTCCGGTCAATTCTTTTTGATGTTGTAAGGTTGTGTTAGTCCTCCAGTTGCATCAATGTGCCTCATTGTTTTACTACTTGGATTTGGTAATAAATGTCCGTGTATGTCTTTAATGGGGGTCTCTCTGAGTCAGTGGAACCACATGGAGTTTAACAGGTTTTGGCAGCTTTTTTGTGCAGGAGTGTGGGCTCCCTGACCACCAGCAAGATAATTAGACACAGTTAAAGATAAATAGAAGGATATTAAAAACTGAAAAGGCACAGTTGTTGTCTGATTTTATGAAGTCTGTTAATTAATCTAAAGATCTACAGCACATATAGGTGAGTATGAATATCCTGACCTCACACAGCTAAACTGCATCTCTTGAGTATGCAAAAGAATTAAGTCTAGAAGCATCCACTCAAGGACAGACAGTGGATAGTTTGGGAGAAATACAACATTTCCACATAGACATCATGTTTGATAATAGGAAACCCTGCAAGTCACGAGTTCACTCGCATGTAAGTGATCGCACTGATGTGAATGAAGGCGAGAGCTGTCTATCATCTCTTGCTACGATTAACACATCTCAGGCAAAATCATGCATGGCCAAGCCAGACAGAAATGAGTAAAGCAAACCCATAGGTTCCGTTAGAATGACTTTATATTGTGGAAACTAAATAATTGTTTGCCAATACTGGGCTGTTCAAAAAGTGTACTCAGCAAGCTTGTTTGGTAATGTCACCTTGTCCTCAGGCAAATGTCTTGGCTAACTGACTGTACTGCTGCAGTTAAAAGTTAAGTCTCCTGCCAGACACAGATCAGTTCAACAGATCACTTACAAAAACTGTTTAGCTAAGGCTTACGATGTGATCCAGGTTCCTTAAATGTCCTTTTGGCTTACTGGCTACACATCATTTTTCTTCTCAAACAGCTTGAGAAACTTTTACTTGATTACGGATGTCCAGGCCAGAACATGTGATTACTGCTTCCACGTGAAGTGAGAGGTGAGTTGGATGTCTTCCCCACTTAAATATAGGGCAAAGTGTGTGTAGATGGAGGGAAAAGGACAGCTAAATTGGCAGTTAGCCAAGCTGGACATGTTTGAAAAAATGAAAATGACTGCCTTCGGACACTGTGCCATAACTTAGGACGTGACAGCAAGTTTCTTTTTAGTATTCTTTCTTTGTGTCCCCCACCATATACACTGACAGAGCAGGTGGTCAAGGTTATTCAAAGTGCGACATACAGCAGAGATCTGACAGAGGCATACACATGTGCCTTCTCCACACACGCACCGGTAAAGAACCTTGCAACCGATTAAAGTTGACCCTTTGTGCTTCAAGAAGGGGTGTGGCTGGACGAAGGAGCTGAACAAGATGAGGGAGCTGAAGGGTTCAACTTTAACCTCATAAAGTGAGCCCGGCTACTCATTAGTTACTGTAACATCTGTTGTGCAGAGACGATGACCCTGTGGTAATGACAGAAGGACACTCCAATTAAATAAACAGCGCTGTCTGTCAGGAATGGAGAACTGCGCAAAACCTTCAAAGTCAATAGTTAGTTGATCGACCGACACAATCGCTGGAAATCCTTAAATCATCGGCCAAGTCTACCCGACAGCTTTGACACACAGCCTTTATCCTCTTCTCTTCCTCCCTCTGTAATTTTTTGCTCTACCTTTTCATTGTCATTTCTGCAGCATTGCCTCATACGAAAACTGGAAGACATAACTGTTTGCAGGAAGTGCTAGGCAAATGAGTCACAAAGAGAACCTCTAATTATGCATCCAGTGTCTTAAATGAGGAGCAGAAAAGGCGAAAGCAGTTAACGGTCTCTTTAATGGGCTCTGCCAATTAGGCCAGTCCTCTCTCTGTCCTTTCACTGGACTTTCCTCTCATGCTTTCTCCAACATATTGGTTTCAAGATGAAAAGGAGAACTCTCTGGCTTTTCCACAGTTCTCATGATTAGTCAGCGACAGAAGCAGTGCTGCGCTAAACAGCAGCAACCCGCGTCATAGCCTTTTGTTAATTATTATTTGCAGATATCGGCTATGTTAGATCACTTGACAAATAGAAAGCAAACAAATACTAAAATAAATCAAAGCCTGAAGG
The DNA here is from genome assembly GCA_039737535.1 of Lagodon rhomboides. Lineage (NCBI taxonomy): Eukaryota > Metazoa > Chordata > Actinopteri > Spariformes > Sparidae > Lagodon > Lagodon rhomboides. Next base: position 12,259,829 of record CM077791.1, read on the forward strand.
CCCAAACCATCGTCATGTCAGAGGTCATGACAGATGGAAAATTGGTAAAGACTGATGCAAGACAAGAAAGGTTTTCAATTTTAGCTTTGGTGAATCGGAAGAATTAACCCTGTCGGTGGAGGATAGGATATACATAGCCATTATTACATGAACCAGATAATTTAAAGCTAACAAGTTAACACTGTTAGCTTCTCCAACAAGCTAACAGGCTATATCAATCGGCCAATATCAGCCCATCACAATTATAATAGTATCGACACATGTCCAATATGCACGAAACATGAAAACTTCTGTAATCCAGTATCACTCAAAATCTACATGTTTGCCAAATAAAAAGTTATCTGCAATCTACTGAAACAAAGAGCAGTGGGCCACAATCACACCAACTTTAGCTCTGCATTCAAATCATTAAAGAGGTGACTAATTTCAAGAGGGGAATCACCTAAACAAGCATGTAATGCTAGCCTAGAAGTGTAGTCTTCTTGACCTCAGCTCAGCTGTACCACTTGCTGACATTGGATTCAGCTGCACAATAACTGGTCATTTGTTCACATCTGCAGTATTCACATAGGAATAAGATACACTTGTGAAAAACAAAGCCATGGTCAATCGCAAATGTAAGGCAAAGATTATGGTTGTGTAAAAGTATACTAGAGATCCTGGCACAATACAACTCGTGACAGCACTTCCATTCCCATCTGCTCTATAGTTATGCAGAAGTAATATTTTGTTTGAGTGTCACAACTGTGTACAAACCAAGTGACTATTGTCCCTGCGGCACTCGTATTTCTTTCCCTACCATCAAAACTCCAAACGAACATATCATATTCCAGTGCTGGCAGAAAGTTTAACTCTTAGCATCGAACTATTAATGTTATACCAAAGAGTTTGACCTGATGTAACCTCTCATACACAAAGAGATAGATTGCACATACTGAGAGGCTACATCAAACCTTGATTTGACTGCAGTAATCAGGCACGCATGCACTGTACTGTACCCTGAATCGGTTTAGAGCTCTGTAATCTATAAAGTTTAATCGCATTAAGAGAAATGTGAGTCTGTTTAAAATTACACTTTCTCATGTATTGTTCTTTAAAAAATAAAAACAGCCTCTTCATTCATTTACTTTTTACAACAAGCTGTCATCTGCACTAGTGTAGTAAAATATGCAATACATTATTTATGTGTGGTTCGAAATCTGACAGATTTCTTCTCACATGAAGAGCTCTCTAGGAGCGTCTGTGAAGGAAAGGTCGAGGGGGATTTGTGAAACATGGTTTAAATGCAATCAAGATGCTGCTGGGCTGGTTTGAGGGAGGGGACTTCATTGTGAAAACTCGGAAAGAAAAGTGGACCACAAAAATGTCTGTCTTACAGCACTATGACACACAGAATAGGATCTCTATGTCCATCAACCTGGAAATTACAGTCACATTTCTCTTTATGGTTAAACTAAGGATTGTTTTTAAAACTGTGAAGTCTGTAACATGTCAAAAAGTTACGTTTTTAGTTACTAGTTCCCAGTTACCAAAGGGTTACCTTTTGACCAGTTCAAGCAGAAGCTGTACAAATTTGTGTATTTTTGATTATTCATTTCCTGGTAAACACATATATTTTTTCTTTGAGCACTATATTTGCTTCATGATACCTGCTGTATATTAATATTCACAGCCTTTTTACACTTATATGAACGTATAACACCTCCTCGAAGTCTTGTCTAATTAGCTAAGCTATCTTACAACTATCTTCACGACGGATCGTGCTAATGTCAGTGCGGATAATTCTCCTTCCACAGCAAGGCGCCCACTCTGGTGCGTGTTACAGTGGTTACGCCCTGCTTGAATATTACAGTGGTTTCCTCTTACTGACAGTCGGACTGACTCGACTCACTCTAATTTCGGTGTGGATAGCATACGTTACGGACATTTCTTCCTAAAAAGACTTACTGTATAGTAAGGGCTAACTACTGCGACGTCCAAACGAAGCAATGAAACTCAACTCATTGCCGCTCTCCCTCTCTGTGGACAGCTTTTGACTGAAGCTTTCAACCTTCACCTCTTGTGCTCTCAGCCAATCAGAGACGCGAAACATTGCGGAGCAGTGCGTGCGTACGTACGTAAACGTCTTGGGTTACGTTACGTAAATTCCAGAGAGCAGGAAGTGTGATGTGGCTTTGACTAAACAACAAAAATGGTAAGCTTGTTTATATGAAGAAAATGTGCTTCTGTTCTTTTGCAGCGTATTTTAGGCATTATGTACAACACATGCGGTTCTCCTAATCTGTGTACAAAACACCGTGACAACACCTTACGGTAGCCTTCGTGGCAAAGCGGGACGTATGGTAAATGCTAAACTACGTAGCTAGCATTGGCTAACTGAGATTCGCTAAACTTTTAGCCTATCTAGCTATCAGAGTATGCTTCTGTTCGTAAACATCGTTATATAAAATATTGAGATCACTGTATAAGTTACGGTCTTCTATCATCGCTTGTCGTTTGATCCCCAATGCAAAAGTGATTTACTGATTTATCAATACGAAAAGAGCGAGCATCGCAATGTTTAGAGGTGTGTGCCACGTAGCTGCAGTAAAATTCAGGGAGCCTGTAACAGTTTGTAGTTGTGTGCTTGATCTACTTAATGTTGACTGGCATTGCGCTGTTGTTTATAAACTAACAATAATGGGATGTTTTGTTTTCTTTAACGAAAGCGTATAAGTGAGCTAGTTTGCACGTAGCGTAATTATTCTTTAATTGAAATGTAAAGGACAAGCGGAGCATTCATTCAGATGTTTTGTTTTTATCTTTATCAAAACATTTAGGGAGAAGGATAAGGCCGGCATGCAGCATTCTTAAAGCAGAACTAAGCAGAACATTTATATACAAAGTGCATAAACCTATTAATATTAAATTGTTTTAATGTCATAATTTTGCCAACAGCAAGATCATGGGCACCATATCGTATTAATTACAGAGGCAGCAGAAGTATATTTAGTGCCAAATCAGGAAAGGACCCAAGAAAATCCACTTATATGTCCTTGCTGATTTTTTTTTTTTTTTTAATACACAGTAATGTTGCATTATTATAAAATGTATGTCTATCACCCAAGACTGGGTATGTTGTAATATTCAAAAAGTAAACCCTGGACTTTCTCATTTAGGGTACATATGAAATCATCCCAGAATGATGCTACATCAAAAGAGAGTCAGACTCTTTTGATAAATGTTAGGGTTGCATTAAAAATCATTGCAATTCCTTTTGCTATCTTTGGAGTGTTATAATTAGTAATTATGATGCAGGATTCAATTTTTTTGTAAGCAATTTTGGTTAAAAGTGTCAGCTAAATAAATAAATGTAATGTAAATTAGTCGGGGAAACAAGTGATTGAAACTATGAGCATCCATGCTCGTAGTGTCCATTATTGCTCCCAGCCAAGTTACACGCCAGTGTAGTAGATTGTAGTGGATTAACCGCATTTTCTAACGCTACATGACATGTCTGTTTAATGTCTGACTTGTCTGTTTAATCACTGATGCATTCACCACCATGGAAAGACTAACGTAATCGATATACTCAGAATAATGATTTCATTATCATCCTCATTCACAATTGCATACCATGTCAGGAGCATCGGCAGACACACAGGTGGTGAACAAGCGTGACATGCTTTTATTACACATAAAACAAACAGTGAATCTCAACTTTTCAGTTCAGTCTGTTGTTCTAAAGTATTGTAAGTGTGATAAAATTGGGTCCCAGATCATTAAGTCATACAAATAATCCACATAGCTTGAAGCCAGGCGGAGCTGTCTTGGTTCTTCATTTTGGCACATGGCAGTATGAGATTTGGGAGCTAGTATATGTACCCACTCAAAGAGATAATCTTAACCAAGTCTATGGTAAAACATGTTATCTGTCCATCATTCTGCTCCCCCAATCTTTGACAATTATGTGACTGGATAGTGGGTACAGCAACATTCCTCCTTCCAACTATCAGAACATCAGTCTTACAGAAAATTTGAATAAGCGAAATCAGTGGTTTTAATTTTTACGATGGTTTGCTGGTAAGCTGCACTAGATCATATTTGTACTAAACATATTATTCTCTTTCATCTTGCAGTCAGCCATTTTCAACTTCCAGTCCCTGCTAACAGTGATCCTCCTCCTGATCTGTACCTGTGCCTACATCAGAGCGATGGCTCCCAGCCTGTTAGACAAGAACAAGACTGGGTATGATCACACGCTACTCCAGATATATAAATAAGTATTTCACTGCTGGAAAATGGCCTTTGCTTAAAACTGAGCTAAGTATGCAGTAGAAAGCAAATGGGGTCTGAAATTGGTGCAACAAGACGAGGGAAAACAGATGAAATGGGCAGTGGTATTCCCGTTTGCTAAAAGATAGAAAACCTACAACACCCAGAATGCCTTGCGCGGCACAGGACCATAAAACACTCGTACTGATTGGTGACATACTGCGAGTTGAGCATTGCTTGGTTTTGGCTCATCATCTGTTTTGAAACCAGAAAACAGTAAGGCGGCCGGCTGGTAGCAAACAGTATCATACTGCAGCTAAACAGAACATGAAAATATGTTTTTGAAAATGTTTAGGCAAGAATTAGACAGTGAACAGGATCATGGGTCAGGTTGGATCAGCACTGCCTAGTTTGATCAGAGTTTTTTTTCCAGCCTTTTTTATTCACAATGCAGGAACAGTATGGTGGCCACTTCTGGTTCACAATCTTTCTCTATTGCAGCCAAATGGTTTTCTAAAATATATTTTCATAAACATTTTAGGCAAGACATAGGCAGAGTAGTAAAAGAAATCTTGGTTTATAGTTTATCAGCACTGTCTAGACAGTTCAATCAGCATTTGATGAGATACCCCTCACTTGATATGAGGGGTGGCTCTTTCCCTGTCTCTCCCGATCCGACTATACTGTTTGTGTCTACATTTTACATTTACATTTACTTTAAGGGCATTTAGCAGACGCTTTTGTCCAAAGCAACTTACAGTAAGTACATTTGTCACAAGAAAGAAACCACAACATATCACCATCGATAAAGTAAGAATAAAAGAAATGGAAACAATTTTCAAGCCCTCATCTGAGCATAGTAGCTGCTATTTATCAAGGATACCTTACAGTACAGTAAGTACATAAGTGCTATGAATTAATTGCTAAGTAGTGTCTATGGATGCGCACAGAGAAAATACAGAACAACAATCTGTAGTTAATACAATAGCCCTACAATCTGTTTACATTAAAATCTTAATGCAAGTTTAATGCACACTCGCTGACGCTGCTAAGGCAAATGACACCAATGATTTGTATTTCATGTAAGCGCTCTGTCCTACAAGGTCCCGTCACTGTTAACCTTTCCAATTTTAACAGTTGATTCCAAGTTGTTTACTGAAGCAGCTTTTTTTTCTTTCACTGGTTAAAAATCTAATTTGAACTGACATGAAATGGCCTGAGATGAAGCCCATTCTGCTCTGTGTAATGTAATGTAATACATGATCCATCCCTGTGTCACTCACTGGAGCTTCTAAGGACAATTGCTTATTTTTTTAGCCAATAAGAAGAAGCTCCTTGTTGAGGCGAGCAAAGTAGCAGAAGGCCTTAATTTTCAGCATTTCTGAGTCATTTATTATTCCTGGATGTACAAAGTTTATGATTCACTTCTAATAAGTCTAGCACAGCCCAGCAACAGCCGCACACGTTTTCACACACTCGTCACACAAACACACATGCCAGTGGAGCAGGGAGGGACGTCTTCTTCAGACAAACAGTTGAGCCTGAGAGTGGCAGGTGGAATGATTTAATAGTTTTCCCACTTGATTGATGGCATGAGACATTATTTGTATTGATTTGGAGCCACACGTTATGGAAACAATTCTTGTGTGGTAGAATCTGAGGGGAAAGCAAATTCTAAGAAAACGTGTTTCATACAGAAAAACATAATAAAAAGAAAAATGTTTGCTAAAATTGTAAAAAAAATTAAAAAATAATAATAACTTTAAAACCAGGGCTATTCCAAGTCAAAAGACAAAGAAAAACTCACAATGGGACGCTGACACCATCTGGTCAGTTTGAAAGTTGAAGGAATTTGTCCACATATACTTGCAGACACACGCATCCTTGTGCAGTCCAACAGACGCATCAGAAAAGTGCCACATTTGCCTCAGCTGTCACTAGAGATAATACGACGTGCCTGCTGTCGCCCTCTCTTCTGCTGTGCACATTCCTTACATGGAAATAGACGTCTGATGGCTGCCTGGGCGTTGTAGAAAGTGGATCTCAGTCCGCATGTAAAGTTGTGACAGGTCTGACAAGCAGTTATCCACTACATATCAGCACAGCAGGCGGCCCATTTTAAAAAAAATACAATTTAATGTTACAGCAGAGTCATTCATGCCTTTTTGTTTTGCTGATGTATTGATTTAAGTGTTTGTATTATTTTATCTTTTAGACTTCTAGGAATTTTCTGGAAGTGTGCCAGAATAGGTAAGCCTACATTAAGTCATATTTTTCTTATATTACCAATGAAATGCGGCCAAACGGTGTATCCCTGAACTTAACATTTATTTGTTTTCTCCAGGTGAGCGGAAGAGTCCCTGGGTGGCTTGCTGTTGTGTCATCATGGCTTTTAGTATACTGTTTCTACAGTAGCAGTCCAAAGTAAAACCACAAATGGAAACATTGGGGAAATAAACGGACAACAAGGCATGGACAGTACAATCCAAGAAGCACAACAGGACCTCCAGTGGTTGTCACTTAGATAATGTAAAAACGGAGACCCGTCATCACTCACTGTAACCACGGAGAGAAAGTGTGTCTGTGTAGGGGAGGGGTGGGAGCTGATAGCACCAGAGTGTGTCTAGATCCCTCCATGGACTTCCAGGTCTGTCCTTGTGTTTGCTTATGTGGAATGTTTACACCGGATGTGTGTGTGTGCGGGGGGGGGGGGGCAATCCTTTCTGTTATCTGCCATTAAGTTAGAAGGAAAGAATTCACATTCTGGCATCATCTGTGGGATCAAATAATACATTGTTTGTCCAAACATTTCAGATTTCTTTCCCCTTTGATTGTATCGACGTGTTTGAAAATCCCCACAAAACAGAAACTTCATAAGTGTTTGTAATTGTTATGCAATTCACATGGAGGCTTATATTTGTAAACTGAGTTATAACAAGGTGTGACTTTGAATCATCTCAGCACCTTCTTTGTATTCTGTGCCCTGTTTGTCATATCTAGAAGTGCTGATCAGACTCCACAGCAGACAAAATGATAGTATAGCTCTTCAAGTGTCTAATTGTCCGACATATTTGCCTCGCAGAGCTACTGATGTTTTTAAAGTCAGTCAGTTTGCCGCTATTTATTAAAGAACCTTTTTGGAAATCTGGTCTGAGAAGGTTGATTGTTGTCATTTGAACTTAAGTGTTTGCTGTTGACACTTGTTTACGTCTGTTGTATAAATGCCACACTGTACAATGAAGGGTCATTAATACGACTTCAAACAAGCAAAATACACGTTGATGATACAACCTTTTGTCGGTCGTCTCTCTTTCAGGGACTTGATTACACACATACTGTGCATATAAGATTACAGCAACTGTTAGACACAAAGTTTCTTAGATTAAGAAGAGACGATGACTTTAAGTATTGCTGCATGAGGTCACATGTGTAGTCCTCAAGATTCCTCGTGGAGTGAAATGGACAGTGAAGAGTTTGCGATAACCTCCTCCATAACCTCGCAGTCAGCACTCATCTTCACAGGGTTTACTGCAAAGAGCCGTCAGCTGATTGCACGACATAGCATGACGCCGTAGATAGTAATTAGTCCCAGATAAGTATGTAGTTGAGACATTCAAAGTGATTCCTTGAAGTATTGGACAGAATTCAGAAGACTGTGGAGGAAATCCAGGATCTTTTGTGGAAGTTACGACCTTGTGTAATTGACAGTTTAGCTGACGAAGCCTCTCAGTGTTATTTTAAGCCATGGGCGACTGGCAGCATAAAAGCAGAATTCTAGGACATGTGAAAACATTATTCCATTATCTTAACTGTCACAAAGTTAAATTATATGATCCCTGAGTTGTGCACAAAATATCTGACCTAATTTTTATTGTCAGCCAAAAAGTTTGACCCATTTATCAAATTGTGACGCAGCACTAAAATTACAGGGTTTTAAAGTAACAAAGTACATGCTGTCGGGATTACATGATCAGATTACAAAAAATAAGTATATAAGCGTAATCACCCCAGATTAGATTTAGAAAATCCTTGTAATTAAATTATAGTTACATCGTCCAGGATTACTTGATTCAATTTTTGGTTGAGTAATCCTGGACGATGTAACGATTATGTCAGTTTTATGAACCCTTTTCATGATAACAGATGCTCTATTACCTTTTGATAAGGATGCAACTGTATAAGTGTAATTCAATTTGACCGACTATAAATGCACAAATATTAGTCAAATACTTGTTGCTGCATCTATTCTTTTTTTTTTTTCACAATAGTTGTAATGTTTTATTTTGAAGTAATCCTAAAGAGTTCAGATTAGATTACTTTTTTGTCATCCAATGCTATCATGGTACTAATTACAAAAAATGCGATGTCATTTGTACTCACTGACAACTCTTCAAAGAAATCGGACTCAACTCTGGTCATGAGAGTCTCAAGTTATGGTGGTTACGAACAAGCCCACACACATTTTAGTCTTGTGTGTGTGGTGCAGGGGATTTAAATAAAGGAAGAGACTTGTTGACACACTCACCTTTGATACTCTGAATGCTGCTGAGTGTCCAGATCCCAACACTCCCACACACAGTCCCTTGTTAGGGAACGTGGCTCCAATATTGGTGCGTATCCGTTTTGGGTAAGATAAAGCATCAAGTGAAGCCTGCCGGTAAAGTCATGACTATCAGTCAGTGACACAGATACAGGAGACACAGGAGCAGGAAGCTCTCAGTCATCTGCTTCTATCTTGGGATGCAGAGATACTGGTAGGCTGGGTGGACATCACTGCGTCAGTGAACCGAGCCGATGCTCCTGGTGACGATGAACGGAAAAACCGTCTTGGAAGACCTGAAGTCACTTAACAGGAGCTGGTGATTGCAGCTGTTATCATCTGCCCTGTTCTGGTTATTGCCACTAAATTAACAAATGTATGAGAGAATATGTATTGAATATTAGTTCAATCCTTGAGTGAATGTACTAGTTACATTCCATCACCGGTGCAGTGGTAAATAATTTTTAAGATGGTAAACAGATAGTTGGAAACTACAGACGCTCGTGCCCAGCTAGAGGGTTTTCTGAGGACAAAGTGAAATGTATCTTTTTAACTGTTTGAATCAAGGAATACTTGTAATCGCCCTTAAACTGTGGGCACAGTTGTAATGACGAAGAAGAATATCTGGCGGTTTCTCTGTGACCGGATGCCTAAAACAACATTTGAACTCCTCTTGTTTCTACAGTGACTTAATGTGTGTCCTCATTTCTGTGTTTGAGTTTGCTGACCAAAATTTACTCCAGTGAAGCCAAATGGCCAGGGACATAGGAAAAGAGACCCATTTCTTTGTATGCCATCTGTTGAGCATCATTACCTTCATCCTACGAGTTCTTTTTTTCTTTCCCCCACTCCTCCAGCCCTGCGCAAGCTAGGCAGAAAAAAAATTGTATTTTAACTACACTTAAGTGAGTGTGAATCATTTTTTTTGTTCACATTGACAAGTAAAACTGTGTCCAACACTCGATGTTACTGTTTCATGATAAAGAATATTTGTGTCTGGCTGTACAAAAGGTTCCTATAATGTTTTTTTTTATTTTATTTCCTCTTCTTCTTTATGTTGTATGTATATTGTATGTTCTTGTGCATGTAAAGATTTTGAAAGTTAAAAAGGCCAAAGTCCACAGTCTAAGGTCCTCTCTCCCACAGAAAACACTGCACCTGAAACGCCTCAGTCGTCTCCATGACTTTGTGACATCACACAAATGTGTGTCACCGTGTCCCACATTTGCATTTAGTAATTTAAGTAATTTAAACAGGTAGTTTGGCAGGTAAGAATTGATTTAGCACAGCTGCTCTGTTGTGGTTAGTGATTCTGGCTCAGGCTAGTGTGAGCTGACCAATTAAAGGAGACATGGATATTCAGGAGGGGAGGGCCTTAAAGAGACAGGAGCTAATCAGAGTGTTTCAGACAGAGGGGGGATAAAGTTCTGCAGCACTGGACAATATGAGAAAACCGATGTGTTTTATGAGCGTTAAAGTCTGTAAACCTATTCTAGTATTAACCCAAAATAAAATTATGAACCTGACAATTGACACAATAAGACTCCTTTCAGATAACCCCAGTGATTAGATTACAACACTTTATTGAATCATGTCAAGTACTGATCCTCCCTCGCATTTGATAGGCCTATATTAATTTGATTTACAAAAATACAGCTAACTGGCCCCAAGTTTTGAAGTTTGGGAAAGTGTTAAATATATGGTCGATGTTAAATACAATGAAAATAACAATTTGTTGATACATCTAGAATCATGCCAGTACTTTTTAAACTTAAGGTACATATTGTATTATATCATATCTACATTTGATTCATACTTTCATTCAAACAAATGAAAATAACAAAATTCGCACCACCAGGACTGTATTCCAAGCAGTGTGAAGAAGGTGGCAAGCTGACCTCAATTGAGGAAAATAACACTTACACCATTCAGCCACAACATTAAAACCACTGACAGGTGACGTGAATATCATTGATCATCTCATCACAATGTGATGTTCTGCTGGGAAACCTTTGGGTGCTGGCATTCATGTGAATGCCACTTGACACGCACCACCCATCCAAACACTGTTGTGGACCAAGTACACCCCCTGATCACAACAACACTACTCGATGGCAGTGGCCCTCTGGCTCTGACACACCGCAAACACTCAGGAACAGCTCAAGGAACACAATAAAGGGCCAAAGGTGTTGACCGGCCTCCAAATTCCCCAGATCTCAATCTGATCAAGCATCTGTAAGACATGCTGAAGCAGGTCTGATCCATGGAGACCCCACCCGCCAACATACAGGACCCAGAGGATCCACTATAAAACGCCCTGGTGCCAGACACCACAGGACACCCTCAGATCTTGGCAGGTCAGAGCTGTTTTGGCTGCACAAGGGGAACCTTCACGATATTAGGCAGGTGATCGTAATGTTATGCCTGATCGGTGTATGTATACACAGTTAACTTAATAAGTAAGATATGCAAAGTAAGAGAGTATTTTTTGTGTTTGTTCTGTGGTTGAGTCTCATTACTTAAGCATTTATGTAAATGGAATTTGTTATTCTTAATGCATATTCTGTGCAGAATGTGTACCGTCTTTCATAAATGAGGCCGACTTCACACTCACCAGAAAGAGTTCTCCATGAACCCTCTTACCTTTTATTCCAAATGGGTTGGAGCAGCAGCCAAAGGTGTGACAGCATGAGGTGGCATGAAATGTATCCATCTAATCCAGACCACCTCGCTGAATACAGTGGTGTTTCATACATCATTAATTCACATGAGTAATTATGGCAAATGTCAGCTGTGATGCAAGGAGGTGATAGTCCACATCCACGTGGACCTCGGTGACTGGAACAATACTGAGCTCATTCTGTTTGATTTCCAAATTCTTATTGCTTTTTCATTTTTCCTACAGTACTGGTGGAGAATTGCTCTCAGACGACTGATAAGGATATTTACTTTAATTGTTCTTGAATCGTTCGCTGCATTCGCAAATTTTCCCTCAGCAGATAATTGGAAGTTTGTAATGTTCTTTGTTCAGCTCTGTAAAGCTGTAAAATGTAATAATGTCTAATAATAAAACGAGTCGTATCTAAAGTTTTTACGCTTCATACGTCTTTATCCATAAAGCTCCAGCAGGAGAGTACCCGAAGCACTTCATCCTAATCTCCTTGTGTCTTTCCTCCTTTGATCAGGCAGGAGAGTTTCCTGCACTCGTTTTGAAGACTTCAAAGGCAATCAGGCTAATAAAGTCTCTACCAGCTCCTGCTGAGCACATCAGAGTGCCCGAACGGACCTTGACCCTTTAAATAATCAGTGGAGCCTGTTTGAATCGCTGCACTGGCTGCTGTTGGAGGGGGTAAAAGATGAATGGAGGGAAAGAAAACTGCAGAAGCGACGCCTGGATTGTGAGAACGTGAGAGAGATAATGACAGGGAGACAGATAAAACACGAATCAAGTGGATTAGTCCTTGTTATACAACTGGCGTATCTCAGTGATCAGCTCCCAGTGACCCCATATTTTGCTCTTTGGTTATTTATTTATTTAAAAGCTTGTGGCTTCTTAGTTTTCTGATAACTAGGAGGGCAGCTCTCTATTGTGGCTGCTTGCGCTTTCAGCAACAACCCAAACTCCTCTTTAGATATAGAGGATTACAAAGGCCACAGTATGATGGATTGACGCTGCCTGACATCACAGTCATACTGTAAAGCCTTTGTTCTGTCCTCACTTCCTCATTAGGAATGTGCAACCTTTGTTTTCAGCCTCTGAGGGGAACAAACGACAAGGATAACGTCGCCAGCTGTAAGACGCCAATATCCTTCATGTAGGGCAAGTCTGGGTCGGCAAGCCTGATGACTTTATAAGAGACTCTGGATAGTTTCAATAAACACTGCGCTTCAGCTTTGACTGGCGCATCCTGATACCCGGGCCTTCAAGGTCTCTCTAACTCCTTCCACATGTAATCTTTTACCAGAAATTTTATGGTAACAAGAGAAAATTTTAAACTAAGTCCCGGCAGACAGCTCCCTGCGGCCACAAAAACTGGGGCACTGCACGTCTCCTTTGAAGGTGGCATTCGCATTTTGTTCAGAGGACATCTCACTCCATGCTCATTAGCCCGAGGCAGGAGCTGTCTCTGCGTAACAAGGCAGCTCCACAAAGCTGGAGAGTCCAAGGTCTGTGCCAGCGGGGTTTCATCAGTGGTAGAAATATATATGGAGGAACTGGGATCTGAATTAATGACGACGCTGAGTAAAAACTAAGACACCTTCGAATTTGACTTTGTACCAACACAAATGAGACAATGGGCGGTCGAAGCATTATGGTCCTGATGTGGCAATTTGTCTCCACATGTTTTAGTCAGCGTAGTCAGGCTGCAGCAGTGACGGACTGTAAGGCTGTCTGAGGGGCAGCGGTGGTCAGCAGCTGCATGTGGAAGTGTGCCAGCATGTAAAAAAAAAAGTCAGGATGCAACCCTGTTTAAGATTTAAAATGGTTCCCACTTAAGTATAACTTAAATGGTGCAAATTCTCTATTATGTAGGGCAGCCTAGATGGCATACTGGGCCACAGCAGAGGGCACTTTATGTTTAAACTTCCATAGGGGCATCCAAGAAGAGGGTGCTTTTGCTGCAGAGACATGTAGGTCAGACACAAATCAGTAATGACTCACTTGTCATTTGTCAAACACAGGTGTCAGTGATAACAATAACAATCAAGTCTGTATTTAAATCCACTGGATTCTGCTAGGACGTTTATGAGCATCAAATTGAACTCATTCACAGATATCACCCGCCTAAATATGTCAAATTAAAAAAAAAAAAAACTTCCTGGACCTGTCCCTTTATCCAGATCTGCACTAAATGTTAACTGGGTCTATTCTGGACCAAGACCCATCCTCCAGCCAAGTTTTGTGGATATCCGTTCTGTAGTTTCATTGTAATCCTGCTGACAAACCAACCAACCAACAGACAGACACAGGTACAAACATAAGCTCCTTGGCAGAGGTAACAACAGCTGTACTGCATTGTACTGTTGAGGTTATCTGTTCTGCATGTGTTTATTTAAGACCACAATTCTGAAAAACAAAACCAGTCAGGAAAATGATCAGCAGCTGTCAGAGGGCAGGTGGGAAACATTCACAGCACGAGTTACACGCTTTGGCATATTTACTTTTTTTTCCCCAACACAGCCCAATTACATTATTTACACGCAGAAGTCAAGATGTGCTAAAGCATTATTCTCATTACAGTCACAAAAACCACAAAGAAGCAATGAAGTCGCAGCTCATGAATAGAGAAAAAAGTGGGAAAAGTTGATTTGACGTCAAGATCTGACGTGTTCAGATGTTATCAGCGATGGGTTAGTAGTCATTCACTGGCATTTGAGTTCCATTGGGTCTGTACAGGTCCTCTACCTGTCTGTGAACACAGTCACAGTTTCTGTTAACTCTTACATAAACAAGTCTTCATTTGACACAACAATTCATGTGAAACTGTGGCAATCCTAAAACGTGGCTTTTGTCACAGTATTTTCTTGCAATAAACTGATGATGTGTACGATTGTGCAATATTGGTGTATTCTCCACCTCAAAACTAGTTTTTGCCTGTGTCTTGCACAGAGTGCATTTTTAAAAATGTTTTATGTTGATTCTTTCATTTCAATTTACATCTGAATTATCATTGTGATTATTGCCGGGATTAACATCCTTGTCTTTTTACAAAGTTTCCCACGTACTCTATGCCTGAGCTCACACACAAACAGACACCATCAAAGGATGTGTTGCTAGCCATCTCCAGCTGACATCTGTACCGTATGTTCTGGGGAATCAAACAGACTGTGTATTTCTGCTGCATAAACACAGACAATTCTCCAGTGGTGACAAAAAAGCGTGTGAGTAAATGAAGATAAAAATCTCTTTTATTTTAATCAGAGTACTCCTCAGTATAACTGTTGCCTCTTTTTTTTTGCACGTGGTTCACAAAACTACTTTAAACTGCATTAGTGTTTGCCATGTATGGATTCAACCTCCCAGCGTCCATGTGTGAGTCTTTGACTACCAGACTTTTAAGCTTCTCTATCACTTCCAGGAAGACCCAGGACTGTTTCCACTTCAGCTCAGATGTTCCACTTGAGTTTGGCCGGCAGGTTTCCAGGCATGAGCTAGGACGTGCGCTCCTCCACTCCATCTCTCAGAACTGCCATTACCGTAGCAACAGCTTGGACTCGTGCAGCTGAGAGAAGACAGCTGACGAAGAACAGAAATATCAGACCTCGGTAATGAGCATGTTGAGATCCTTACGCAATTCACAGACACCGCGTACGCACATGTGCAGGTATGTTGTCAGCAGAAAATACGACAGAGCTTCATGGATGAATATGTGGTGCTCAAGCTGATGTTTATTTTAACACAAGCAGGTGACAAAAGCTTTCAAATCATGCCTGAATCTATCAGGTCGATCATGCAGCATCTAATTTGTAGCATGAAATCATATAAGCTCTGTCAGATATTAATAGGGAGTGGTCCGGTTTGAAAAGACAAGGCTCATTTAGGAATTGTGAGCCCGCCAAACATTAGATGGCCAGGCACCAATGGAGTCTTAAACGACCCATTGTTTCTGCAGGCGTTCTCCCCTCTTTTTTTCTCTGCGAAAGAAGTTTAATGCATCTGATTAGCATAGAACATTTTGCCTCTATTGGATAGTTCATTAGTTAGTCATGTGGACGTTCTGTATTCTCTGTTAATCACTATTAAATTGCAATGCATTTTCAATCTAATGCTGCGTAACGCTGAGAGGCAATCCAGGCCTGTGTCATGTGGAAAAAAAAAGACTAATTCAATAATCATCACATTTCAGAGTCTTAAGCATGCACTACAGAAACCCTCTCACCATCACTAAAGGGATTCTGTCAGTATGTTCACGCAGCGCAATGAAGGCAGTCCAACATCGTCTGTTCGGCGCAATTAGCTTTTTCCTTTCCTCTGTAAACATCTTTGATTCATCACGACTCTCCCACATAACCATAACTCACTTTATTAGGCTATGATCCTCTCTGCAGGAGCACGTCTCTCTCAATCGTCCCCTCTAACTTTGAATGAGTTGCAGTGTTTCATCTGTTTTATTGGCCTCCGAAGGCAGAGGCAGTACAGTATTGGAGGTGGTGTTGGACCGCAGTGCCCGCAGTTGTAGACCTCGCAAAGGCGCGTCCTGGCACAATAACGCTCGAGTATGACAGCAGCGCTGCTCACAGAGCTGCGGTGATGCACATCCAGCCAATGTAAACATGCCAACTAGCTTGAAATCATTAGTCTGAAAATTCTGTCAGATGCCCATCTTTCGCGTCACACTCATGGGTGTAGCCTCGAATTGAGAAACAACGATAGTGAATGATGGCTTGTATGAGAGAACAGCACACAACGGGTCTGCTGGGATTTAGAGCGCAAACATCTACATAAGACGGATTAAAACTCTAACACAAAAGAAATGTTTCTCATTAGTCTACAAAGTTTGTTTTTATTCACATTTTGACATTTTGAAACAGCAGTGACGCAACAGAACTGTGAAGTTGTAAGGCCGCAAACAGACCATTTTCACACTCTCACCACAGGATTCAGTGGCGTGAAAGGAAAGTAACACTGCTCTCTGTTAAATAACAATAGCTGTGAAAACAGGGACGCAGTGGTGCTACCCTGGTACCAACGGACGTGACTCTACATTAGTGCTGCTTTGCTTTTGGTGGAGGAACTGTGAGAAAGGTTTGCCTAACATGTAGTGGGGTGGTGCTATCTTCATATACTCAATCATTTGTTTACAGTATACCACAGTTAATGCAATCAGCGTGTTCATGTACAGTGAGGGATCAGTTGACTTTCGGGTAATATCAGAGGCCTCGATGTATCGACTGCACTGGTCCTGCTGATGAAAGATATTTGATGGAAAAACAAACAGGAATGTGCAAAAGATCCTATTATAGTTCAGATTCAGAGTTAGGATTGGTAATTTCCCCAACTTCCCATCCCTCAAGAGGCTTTGCCTTTTGCCAGGCCATCACTGTAAATAAGAATTTGTTTTTGATGATTAAATAAATAAATAAAATGATATCCAATATGAGTCTCCTCAATCAATAAGCTTTTCTGTTCAGGGCCTCCATAAAGTCTGTCCAGTTTGTTTGGTTTTGATAGTTCCACCTTGCTGCTCTTCAACCCAGACACCAGCATAAACGTTTGCATAAATACGTTAGTGCGAAACCAATGATAAGTTCAAAATTTGTGTTCTTTGCGTTCCAACTTGACGTGTGTTTAAGTCAAATTTCCTATGCTCTCTGGTCACAACGCTGTGCTAACGCTTTGCTTGGGTTGAGGCACAAAACCACTTAGGATCAGGGAAACATCATGGTTTTGGCTTAAAATACCTGTTTTGGTCACCACAAAAACACCTGTAGTCAGATTTTCCAGGGAAAAAGATGCAGAAAGAAGCCAGTTTTGTCGTCGCGAAAACAGCCGGAAGATGGTCCTACTGCCCGTGAGGAAAAGCATGGTTATGGTCCCCACAATATGGCTGCAGATGGTGGTCAGATTTCACCTGAAATATCCAGCTTTGTTCACCACAAAAACGGCTGCCAATATCTGACCCCCAATCCCGTAAATAAAAGACAGGTTTGGTTGTCACAAAAACAACTAGAGATGGTCCAACTTCCTGTGAAAAATAGGCTTTGGCTGGAATTGTCCCCACAGACTGAAAGTGAGGTCATCCGTTAAACGTTAACTGCTAACATCACATCCTGGTGACTGGGCTGTGCTCTTACTGAAGGTAATAATAGTGACATCATGATGACATAGTCCCTTTGTATTCCTGTACCGATGATAACTTGAATCGTACTTCTGTATGTTTCAGAGTTGCAACTAGGACGATAAAGGACGATTCCATATTTTACGGGACGGGTGGCAACCCTAGTTGCAGCCTTAGCCGGAAGCACAGAGAATCACCCCTTTATCCTCCCTCATTACCTCAGACACTCGCACTGATGAGTACAGCTTCTTGTGTAATACCTAGAAATGTCTGATGGAGTACACTGAAGCAGTGTCATCAGGTTAAGATGAGCACAGTAGCTGGCTCAACAGGGTGAAATTTGCAGAGTGGAGTTTGGGGGTGGGGGTGGAGGTGGAGGTGCAGATAATGACTCGGCTCATTGACTCACTACCTGCGAGTCATTGGCTGGCTTTGCTCAACTTGGTGAATCGGTGACATGACAGGAAAGCTCCAGGTTTGTCTGTTAGGGTACTGGGGCTGAAAGCTGTGGTGGGAGTGCTGTGGCTTGAATACAGGGAGCACAGATTTGCTGTAATATACTGGCTGTGATTTTTATACATTAGAGTATTCCAGAAAAAGAAAGGCAGGATGCCACTTGGACGCTGTACTCTCGCTCGCGCAGTTCTGCTTTCTCCAGCTTTTTTTTCTTTCGCTCGGTGTCTGAGGAATTAAATCAGTCACTCTTAACTTTTATTGTTTCAACATTTATTTTTAAAGGAGCGCTCTTGATCCCACGCTTAATATCTGTACACTATTATTCTTCAGTGAGAATCGTCGATCCTTCGATATAAAGAGCTAAACGGTCTACTTACAGTGTGACTGAGCAACCTAATTCAGTTCCTCTCTTTCCTGATCAGAACCTCACATCACTGTATATTTGATTCATGGACCCTGGGAAACTGAAGCTCCAATCCAGGCACACAAATAAGTCTCCAAATATCACTCACACTTTGACAACTTCATTTCCTTAAACTGTTTATCCACACAGAACAAATTATCCACAATACCGATCTTGACCTCATGATCTTCCAGCATGTGCCTGTCAGGTCACACAAACAAGAGACAGAGTTATCGCCCCAAACGGGAACTGTATTTGTTTCTTATTTATTTATTTTCTTAAGATTGTCATCCAAATGCGAAATGATCTCTCTTAAGCCCAAGCAAGGATCGAGTCGATCACTCGGATAACTCAGTCGGAGCACTGACGGTTAAGTGTTTACCTTGAACTGAGGCCAAGTGAGTCACGGAGGCTTCTACGTCGTCTGTTTCAGTTGCAAATGTTGAAACATGTTTCAGGAGACAGAGCAGTGATGTGCAGCTGCTTCGATGAATACTTGATTTAAAACGAGGAGCAAAATACGGGCTGCCCTATTCCTCCACACCTTTATCAGAGGCAGGTAAATGTGTTAAAGCAATACAATATAAGGCATAATTATCATCATTTTTTAATCGGGTTTACACAGAGACGTTACACCTCTGGGAACTTTCACGTTAAATTAAAAGAGCAGTCATGGCAGTGATCAGATTTTCCAATTTAGTCATTATCTACTCGCCCCTGTCCACTGGAGGGTCGGGTGAAGTTTTGTAATTACATAATATCTCTGGAGCATCACAGCAAAAAGCATTTGACTAAACAACTCAAGTAAGAACAGTCGTTTCTTGGACGTGTTCTTTAATCTAAGCTTTTTTTCTATTTATTTATCTATTATTATGTATATTTAAGGAGTGTATTTTATTCGATTCGTACATATATACATTGTACTTATTCGCGGCGATTACAATTGCATGTTTTATATGTGTAATCTGAATCTAGAGAGTAACTAAGGGTAACTACAAAGATAAATATAGCGGTGTCAATCTGAAATGAAGTAGAGTAGAAACAGTACCAAATGGAAACACGCAAGTAAAGATCAAGTACCTTCTCACTCTGTAAGAGTTACTGTTAGTTAAATGCAAAGGTCAGAGGTCGGCCTGTGACAACATTATAACAAAGATACAGAGCTGAGGTTTGATAGGCGTGATTAAGTGCCCTGTGTAGAAAATCCAGTGTTCGGAATTGGGATGCTTGCAGTTCGTAATCAGACTGCTGGTAGATAAGAAATCTCTAGCGAAGACTGAGACAACGCTTAGATTCCAGCTGCTGTACACATTACGCAGGCAGGAGATTGGCTAAATTGAGACAAATTTAGGATGTCCAATGTTCCCGTGGCATCACAGATAAAGCATTTCTTTGTTATGATCCAATACATCCCCGGTCTTCAGTGGTTTAAGAGATTAGTTCAGTTCCGCACTGTTACCAGCCTAATTTGTTCTTGTTCGTCACCCCGGCTGCTCTGTTGAATATCATAACGACCAATAAGTATTCTCTCTGTCCATGGGCGTGACTGGTATGTGACGCTATGACGAAGAAGAGGTTAAAATCGCTGAGAGAGCAGGAAAATCCAATCCATAATGGTCGATCACAAAGCGTCACAGCGGTCTTTCAGATATTTGTCGCGAGCCTCCGCATGTGGAAAATCCTCATATTCTAAATGTTTTCTACTTTCCAGACTGCATGACAGCTGACAGAGAAACCCCCCCCCCCTTTTTAATGTCTATAAAACCTTTACTTATTATCATGAATCATTCAGCTAATACTGCATGATGTTCTCAAGCGAGGAGAAAAATATTTTTGCCCCAGATGAGACAAGTTTTTCAGATGTGGGAACTGGGAGGGCTACAAAGGCTCCTCTGTCCCTCCTGGTCTCTCAGACATGACTCAAGCTGAGAGAGGGAGATGATGTCTCGTCCTAACAGGCTTCCGTGTGACACCACCACAGCAACAGTGAGGGAACAAATACGTATCGTTACTTTACTCATATATATGTATTTAAAAAATCCTCTCAAAAATGAATAACAATGACGGTGGTCACTTTTTGGAAACGACTTGTGGAGTTATTGAGAAACACACGTGAAATGCATCCCCTGTTTGACATCCGTCACTTATGGAAGTGTTGCTTGACACTTTGAAACAAACAGTGCCACATGCAGATGTATTATTCACTCTCCCACCCTTAAGACGCTGCACTCATGATAACTCGTGAAAATAATCACCTACGGTTTACAGAGAGCTCAGGAAATAGTTTGTGTTCGACCCAAACACTTGCAGAGGGATGTTAGTTTCCTCACTTTGAAATACTTTTCCTTCTCGGTTTTGTTTGCCAGAGTCGTGAGAATGTTTAGGTTCAGGTTCACAGCAGATCGCTCATTAGTCATTTCCAAGTAAAAGGGGTGGGTCCTCTTCACCTTAAGGCACCCGTCTTTTAACGACTGAATATTGAATTGAATAGAAATCGTTTCATTTGAAGTTTGCCATTTGTGCGTATCTTTCGCAGTTTAACCTTCCTGTTCCAACTCGTCCTTCACAGCCATCTAGTTCGGCAACACAAACATAATAAAGGTTTTAAAAGAGAACAATATATATGGCTCTTTTAATTTGAACATTAAAAATACCTTACAAGCTGTGGCCACACCAGGTACTTACCAAAAGAAGGTACCAATTACAGTGGTAAGTACCCAGAAATACCACTTTAGAAGAGTGGTAGTAGTTGTGCGCCAGGATTACAGACATTTGTACAGTGTCCCTCTCTCACGCACACATGCGCCACCCCACGCACCCCCTTCTTGTGTGACCTGAAGTGCGCATCAAGGGACGGTAACAAGGTCCATATGTGGTCACTTCCTCCCTCAACATGAGGGGGCAGCATTAACAGGACTGCAGAATCCATTGATTTACTTTCCGGAGAGAAGGAGAGACTTACAAGCTTCCTTGGGCAATAACTTTCTCTGACAGCAGGATGTGCACGAAGCAAAACTTGACAGATTGTGTAAATGGTCCAAAAGGCTCTGAAGTGTAGTTCAAATTTGAGATTAGACTTACTGGTAGAATCAGTACGATTTGTCAGAGCTGTCTGTTAATGCACCAGAAAGATATTTGATTGTTGAGTCTCATTCCCAGGACGTCAAATACCGACATTTTGGGTTGGAGCACAGCGAAATCTGTAGGCTGCAGGGTGTCTGCAGGTACGAGACAATAACTTGCCTTTCGTCCTCAATCCAGTCCCCCCCTCTGTCTGCTTCCATCTTGTTACGTCGTTTTGCGTTGCTACATCTGCCATTCGTGATATGCACTGAAATCAGTCTTGTGACGTTGGGAAGGCCGCCTGCAACCAGGCAAAATACAGAAAAAATAATCGAAAATTCCCCTCGAATGCATTCAAACTAAAGTGACTAGCCTGTTTTGAAAATGTACAGATATTTGTGATAATATATAGGGAGTAAAAGTAAAAAGTTGACAGAAAAAGTAAATGTTCAAGTAAAGTACAGATACTTTAGAAATCTACTGAAGGACAGTGACAAAAGATTTGTGCGTCGGTGCTTCACACCTCGGCTGACATAGATGCAACTGTGATTTTAAAAGTTTTTTCCAGAGAAAGGACAACAAGACAATCTCATACGCCAAACAGGCACATTCTTGTAAGAAATTATGTCATTTACAGTATTTTGCATATTCAGCTTGTTCCTGGCAGTGTGACGCCTTCACCTTCCTTGTTGCAGATACATAGATGGCCGCGATCAAGCTCCCACAAGTCAGATTTTTGGCCAGAGGGAGTCATGACTGCTCCTGAGAAAGTATTTGAAACAAAGGCTCAGGTAGCGTAGTGAGAGTGTCACGTCCGCCAAGTGTTGAGAAATTCGTCACAGGGATGAATGTGCTTCTTTTGAAGTTCGAGGGAAGTATTTTTTCACAGATATTATCAGTTGGATGATTGGTCATAGTCGTAATTCATTAGGGAGTGCTGAACTACAGGAACATAATGAGTGAAACATCAACCATTGGAGTTTAGGCTGTCGCTACTGGTTTTCCAGACACTTCTCTGATGGCCCTGGATGGCCTTAGTTACCACCTTGGCTTTCTGTTGTTTAGACCTGTTGGTAAATAACTACAGTCATTGACTCTTGGATGCCGAGTTAGTACAGTGTGTTGAGCAGGAAGCATCTGCCAGTGAAAATTAATGCATTGTTTGTTTCCTTCACCAATGAAAAAAATAATGCTGCACAACACCCCTGCAATCCATTTGTTGAGAGGTTTCCCATCCAGGCCATTTGGATCTAATTAAAAGCAACATGTAAACAGTTCTTGTAATCGGGGAGACTCCGACGCAACAAGAGATGATTTATTGTTAATAATAAAAACACAGTGGGGCGTTAAACTGGAGGGGAAATCCAATGATCAGCGCTCCGCAGCAACCGTCCCCCTATACGAAACATTAATTATAGGTTTCGAACCGATAGCAGTGCTGTTTCCCATGAATGCAAACAAAGGGTGACATGAATTATTCACATATGTTTGAGGACAAGTGATGCATCCCCCAAAACAATTGTTGTGTTTGTTTATTACAGTCTGAAAATGGTTCCGGTCATTCGCTGTATGCAGAGCAGACAAAACACCCTTTTGCACAATCCCCGCATGGGCTATATATTGTGGTCTTGGATGTGTCACCCTGGGAACATGTCAGATGTCCACAATAACAACACCCATATGCTGTGCCAGGGGAAGATGAAAACGTAGGATTCACTAACACAGCATTTATTTCTTAAAACATTCAAAGACTTTCTGCATGGGAGACATTTCGCAAGGGACAATAATTCACAACTCATAAAATAAAATAATTCTGAGCTGGTAAATCAGAACAGTTTCCCACACTGGACTCTGTGGACTCTTAATCCTCTGTCCTAATGATAAGATAGTATCTATTAAAAATACATCTTGATGTGTATTTTAATGCACAGGATGTTTTGAGGATAGAGACAGGCATTAAAGACACAGTTTACCTCGAGAACAAATACGTATTACACATTTTCTCTGTTGCGCAATTCATTCATCTCGATTGGATCGGTGTGCAATTCTGAGTTTCGGCGATGACGGTTGTAGACATGACCATGGCCGTCAGTGAAATACGATGGAACTAGATGGCACAGGCAGGTATCTACTCGTGAACAAGAGGCTGGCTAATGTTACAGCTCAGCGGAGGAGGAGGCTGTTAAAAGTGCATTGCGTAAGAATGGGCCACCTTTCGAAATCATACTGAAAACAAATAGGGGGTCGCATATCGCTGGAGTAACCGCTAACAGCTCCTAACTGTAGCTGCTGTTAGCTGGTTAGCACAGTTACAGCAGTAACAGTTACAGTTACAGTACAGCTGGCTGTCCAGACAGGGAGCTTGGTGTGGGGGAGTCAGGCCAGGGTAGATCAGTAGATATCTCTGCAAGACAAAACATAGACGTCTTATTGATAAAACTGTTATTTTTTCACATTCTGTTGATCATTTTAGTACATTTCTTTGCGTTTTCAACTGAATCCTCACATCTTGTGCCTGTAATGTTCACGTCCCATGCTGTCACCAGCCCGTCCCTCTCATCCATCAACGGATTCATGCTTCTTTGTGCGCAGCGATTCAAATGTAGTTAGGGTAGAAACAAAATAGTCCCCTTTAAGAAACTGCTCACAACAAGGTCTGTGGATTACCTTAAGTGACCGAGTCATGATTTCTGGAAGAGTATAGGTACTTCTAAGAGTAAACTGTCCCTGTTAAAATGGTCCCAAAATGCTCTATCAGAATGTAATGCCTTCAAACCGACTTTTGAACCTTCAATCATAGAAAGCAACACGTGAAGTGAAGGCTAACATGTTTCCAGGGTGGCTTATAGCCATCTGAATCAAGCAGAAATGTGTTCACAGTGTACTCATATACCGATGAACTCATGAAAACATGCTGACAACGAGCAGTTCAGGGTGTAGAAAAAAGAAAGAAACCGAGAAACTCTCAAATTCAACGCAGGATACTTAAAGCTTCTGGGATACTGAACTTTTGTATACTCACATTCTTCATATCTTCATAAACTCACCTACCTTACCTCCCCTTTCTCAGACCAGTTGATCTGCGCTTCGATTTGAAAATAAGGTCCCACTCGGGGCCTTAAAATAAGAATGATTTAACAAGAATGATTAATTACTGTAATATTCAGGATGCATCATATATTGAATTTGGCGTTGACCCGATCCAGCAGAGGGCCTGAGAGTGGGCCAAGACCGGAGCCAAGGCCTCCCTGACCAGCTCTGTTAGTCCTGATCCAACACTACAGGCTTAAAGAGAAACACATTGTCCGGCGACCAGGGACAGAGTCAGATCTGATGTAGGTGCGAGAGGCGGAATCAGAGAGATATACTCTCAATAAGCAATGTGCAACACATCTTTCCTCCCCCCCTCTGTGTTTTGTCATCTACCTCCATCTAGTGGTTAAAAGCAAATCAAATTCTGAGGGCAGCTTCTTTTGCTTCACAGCAGAACCTGTTGCCTTCCACCAAGTATCTCCACATCTCTGACGCAGGGTATAAATATAATGTGTTTGCTTGTATAGCTTTTTGATACGCAGCAGACAAACACCGTTGACGGCTTGATTGCTTTAAAAAAAAAAAAAAAACTGTTAAATCCCAGTTTGCTCTCTTTAATCATTTAGCAAATGTTGATTATCATAATTAATTCTGAGTTATTTGTATAATTAACATTACCAAACAAGAACAGTGGTGAGGAGATTGCTACACCTCTCATCTGATTTAAAGCAAAGTATGGTATATTTGCTTTACGGCACAGATTATCTCAACCATGCTCTTCTTTGTTATCGCTGGATCGTCTGATGTATCTGATTTAAACTCTACCATGACTATGAGAATAAAATACACACCACGTAACACTCTGATCATGTGCTGATGAGTGGTTAGTTCTCTCCCAACGCCACAAGAGGGCAGTGTGCCCCTGTTGCGAAAGGTAGGGTGGCAACCAGGTGAGTGTTTTTCAAGGTCAGTGTCACGCATCACACTATTTGGGCAGGTGATGTGGTTCTCTAGATGTACACGGTTTCTCCTTAAAGAAAAGGCTTGTGAATTTATTTAGAGAGCCCTCGAAAAGTCGATTACGATCCCTCCTCCTGTTTAAATGAGTTGATGAGTTACTCACAAATCCACCACACTGCCTACTGTGTGCTTCCACGTCAGCTAAGTCTCAGGATGCTACCGGCAGTGGAAGAAGACATCACTATTAATAAGCCTCTCACCAACACACGCGCGCACACACACACACACACACACACACACACACACACACACGCACACACAGCACACACTGTCAGGGAATGACAGAGAGAAGGGTTGGTCTGTCTTTAACGGGGCTGCAGTGGTTGCACCATTTGCTCACACGCTGGCAGACGCACACACACACACACACACACACATGCACAGAGAGAGAAAGAGACACACACACACACACACACACAGAAACCATCCATGAACTCATCCATGAGAAAAAGATCACAGCCGTGGAGGAGCTGAGTTAGCCGCACACACACACACACACACACGAGCTACACACAGCTACACACACACACACACTGCACGCCTGAGCCCCCATTGGTCGGCGTCTCTCCACCCCACCGCGGGAGTCTCTGAGGGGTCTGCTGCAGTACTCTGCTCCAGGGGCCTGGAAACGCTGGAGTGAGCCATTTTTTTTTCTCTCCTTACTTCTATTTTTGGGCTGGATATCGGAGGTCCACAGCCTGCCTCATTTTCCACTGTTTTCCAACGTACTGGTTCCCAGTGTGCGGCGCTTGCACAGTGGCGCTTTAATGCCTACTCTGCAGATACAAACAGCAATAAGGCCCCGTAGCTCAGAGAGGCAATATGATACCACTGAGACAACGAGAATCTGTGCAATAAGCTGGTGAGGAAGGACACATAAATTGTGCCTCGGTTGCAGGGCCCAGGGGCAGCGGCCCAGTGCTCAGCCAGCCATGCACTCAGGCCACGGCTAAAAGAATTTGGAAAGGACCCTTCCTGTAGCCCATCCCCCCACAGGAGAAGACGTGACTTAACTAGTCTCCTCCCAGGCGAGCAAGGAATCCATGACCAGAGGTTTGTTGCTTTTAGGTCGAACCCAAAAGGTCCTGCTGTAGCGAAGCTCACTGATGTCAATCAGCGGGCCAAATACGCCGCGTTGTGTCTAACTTGCACTCACAGTGAGATGGTAGGAGCAAATCTAACACATCCCGGATCAGACAATCCACTCAGATCACATATCACAGTCTATTTAGAGCTTTCGCTGCAGATCACAGGGGTGTTACACCTGAGGGAGAACACTGAAAAACAAAGGCCGGGGATAATATGCGGCTTGTGTATTAATTAATAAACACAGGTATGACTCGGGCCTACAGGTCACGAGCAGAACTACATTGTTTTGTTGGCCCCGACAGCTGGCAAATGTTACAGGTACTTAAAAAGAGTCTGGCAGTATAACAGACCTTTTTAGTACGCGTGAAATACAATTTTAAAAAGGCGGTAACACATAAAAATAAATAAAAAACGCCTGCACGCTGTCGGCGGCAGAGGATCCATCTTATCAGGCAGGGCTCTTCACCCCTGTGTCCTGGAAATAAAACACAAGAGTATCTGCCCACATTCAGAAAATAGAGGGAGGTCCCTAATTCCACAATAGCCTATAGGGCTTCAGATTCATGTAGGAACCTGTCAGAGGAAAGAAGCATGTTTATGAATGAACAAGCTGCTTTCTCTGCCCGAGTTCAGCGTGTAGTCTGTTTGGGAAGAGGGGAGGAGAAGGAGCCCTGTGTGATGTGGAGGCGTCCATCAGTGTGTTTTAATCGTGCTGTGTGTGTGTGTGACTTTACGCATGATGATTTAAAAAAAAAAACAAACAAAAAAAAAGCCTTAATAAATAAAGTGTCAAATAATGAGAGGATGTGCAGTTGTGTGCAGCGGCTGGGGACGAAAAAGTTTTCACCCCCCTTACACGTCTCCAGCTGTTAGGTGAGACGCTTTGATTGACAGTTTGTGATTTTTCTGATGTTTGGGGGGGTTTTATTTTTTTTAATTTTTTTTTTTTTTACGCAGTGGTTTTCTCTGTCTCTCCGCGGCCTCGGAGATGGGTATCCGGCTTATTGATAGTGCTGAATGCCAGCGGGCATTAGAACAGCAAGCGGCCATCTGCCAGCCTAGCGAACTAGCAACCCCACCAGCTGCAGTCGCAAAACGCCCTACAAAGCAGGACATGCATGCAGCTTCTGACGTCTGCGGCCACACTGCGCTACAAAGCCCAGAAAAACCAGGAGCGGAAACAATGAGAATCAGGCTTATAGACGCCGCATAGGTCCGCGAAACCGAGCAAGTTTTTCAGGGGGTGGAAGAGGCTGCCGTTAAGTGCACATCAGCTCATTTCGGATGACCGGTTTGCGCGATTATTTCCCCACGTTGAAGAGATCTATATGAAAAGACTCATGCAGGGGCACTTTAATACCCCGACATGGCGACGGCAAGAAAAGGGAGAGAGCTTTTTACTATTTTGGAAACTAGCGCGGACGCAGAAAGTAGCACGGCGTGCGACAGTCAAGACTCTCCGCTTAATCTTTCGGCCGATGTGAAGTGGTTCGAAATTCCGTACAGAAAGCCAGACTCGGACGAGGAAGACGACGAAGAGGAGGAGGAGGAGGAGGACGGCGGCGGCGGCGGCGGCGAGGGGGAGAACGGATTCACGGGCACAGCAGCAGCAGCAGCAGCCGCGGCGGAGACTGCGGACGCGGCCAGCTTCATCGCGGGAGGAGGCTGCAACATAATTTTGGTCACTGGCAGTAATGGGATCAAGCACGACGAGGAGGAGTACGCAGAGGACTGTTATTATTCTACCTCCACTAACTGCTCCGACACCACCTCGAACGATTCGGATATTGATTTCTCCGATCTGGAGGAGGAGGAGCGCAGGAGTTTTTTCAGCTTCCAAGATGACTTGGACGATGACTGCACTTCTCCCGACTTCTGGGGCGAACCTGACCAGGTGATCGCAATCGAGCCTTTCTCCGCCGTCAGCGGCCCTCAGCACTCGCTGGGGGACGATGCCGACACCCGTGACTATTTCCGGATACTCTTCCCAGATTCTCTTTTTGAACACATGGTAGAACAAACAAACAAATACGCCCTCTATCGGCAAAGGAGGAGTGGAAAATCAGACCCCCACTGGCACCCCACTGATGTGAGGGAGATGAAGGCTTATGTGGGTCTGAACATTCTTATGGGCATCAATCAGCTTCCAGACACTGGCATGTACTGGGCCAGTGACATTTTCATAGGCAATGCGGGCTTTAAAAAAACAATGACTGCCAGGCGCTTTGAGAAACTCACCCAGTACCTCCAGCTGTGTGACCGCGAGTCGGAGCCTGTGCGTGGAGAGCGTGGGTACGATGCCCTCTTCAAAGTCAGGCCTCTCCTTGATGTGGTGGAGAACACCATGTGGGATGCCTACACGCCCAACCGCTGTTTGACCGTGGACAAGTGTGCCATTGTCATGAAGGGACGTTTCTCCCCCACCCAGTACATGCCCTCCAAGCCCCTGAGGAAGGGGCTGACGGTGTGGATGCTGTGTGACTCACGCTCAGGCTACTGCCACCGGGCCAAGATCTATGTAGGCAAGCCCGATGAAGACGAGGCGGCGGCCTCGCTGGGTTACAGGGTGGTGACGTCACTGGTGCGAGGCCTTGAGGGTCAGTACCACCATCTCTTCATGGACAGCTTCTTCACCTCAGTGCCCCTCCTCCAGCGGCTGCTGAGGGACGGACTGTACGCCTGCGGGCCCACCCAGCCGGGGCGCAAAGGTTACCCAGAGGTCCTCCGCCCCCGAAACGTTGGCAAGCTGTCCCAGGGTGAGTTCTACCAGTGCCAGCGTGGCAACCTGGTTGCCACGGTGACACGGGATGCCAAGGTGGTTAGCTGCCTCTCCACCAACTCCGCTCCAGGCATCGTGGGTATCAGCCCAGGCCGGCAGCTGCGCGAACCAGACGGGGATGTTGAGAGCGACAGCATGGAGAGCTCAGGTTTGTCCTTCGGTGTCCCTCGACCTCTGCCCCTGCTGTTGTACCAGGAGAACATGAGGGGTGTCGACCTGTGCGACCAGCTGAGGGAATGCTACCAGGTCGGCAGGCCGTGCAAGAAGTGGTGGCGCTACTTCCTGTGGTTCTACGTCAATCTGTGCATCGTCAACGCCTACATCATCCTGAGGGAGAGCAGGGGGGGCACGCCACCAGCAGGCTTTAACGGCAAGCAGTTCACCCAGCGCCACTTCCGGGTGCGCCTGGCACAGCAGCTGATCGGAGACTACCAGGGGGCGAGGGGCATGGAGCGGGCAGCACGCAAGAGACACGCAGATTCACCCATAGAGTACGGACACCGCCTGGAGCGCATGTCAGAGCGCTCGCGCCGCTGCAGGAACTGCACCAACAAGGGACTGCGACATGAAAGTGTCTTCGGCTGCAAGATATGCAATGTCCACCTATGCAGGGGAGGATGCTTCTCTGAGTTTCATAAATAAAACTGAACTGATTTTTGTTTTTATATCCTTTGTGTAATCGAACAACTTGTGTCAAGGGAGTTTTTTAAACATTGAAAACTATTTGTAATTCCAAAGGTTACCACTACAAGTGCACAATATAGTCACACACTTTATGTAGAGCTAGTTTTAGGATAGAAGTATTATTGCACGCATCATAGAGAAAATAAACGGAGAAACTGTAGTTTATTTGAATTAGTATAGAATGTTTTGGCAACTTGCCTTCTGTAACACTGACAGAATTGCCTTGTGTCACTTTTTATACGTTTAAAATAATGAGAAGGATTTTATATGAAAAAGAAGAAATCAAACTTTTTCTGCACTTAAGATAGATCAGAAAATGTTTACTATGGGAAGTTTATCTCTCTGCTTTTCCAAAATAAAAACTTCATTATGATGTACTTTACTGAATCACCTGTTTCTTTCTGTGCTATTAAAGCCACGAGGAAAAAAAACAAAAAAACAATGTGAATGAAACCTGAGCTTTAAATGAATCGCTGGTCCGGTTTTGGATGTTTCTGTTCCTCAACACACATGAGAATCTGTGTGTCTCCGGGCCTTCAAGGGGACACAGCTTGGAGCAATTAGAGAGTAGAAAAAGCCCCTCAGTACTCTCCAGCCAGCGGACCTAGTGATGCCATTTCTTTCTCCGACCGCACTACAGACACACAGCCATCTGTGGCTCTATTACACTGGGTCCAAACCGAAAAAGTGGTACTTGTTACTGACATGATTGGAAAGAAAATGGAAGAAAGATGAAAGAGGCGCACTTTTCTTTTTTGGAAGGAGAATCTGAATGTGTGCTCGGTTAGTAAGACGAGTACGAGGATGTTCATTTCAATCAGCATGTACACGTCGGCTAAATGAGGCTGTGCTGGATCAAAGATGCTCCCAAGAGAGGAGGACAATTTAATTAAGAGATATTTGTGACCACTGTGAAACCTGATGTTGTGTAGTTTCGTCGAATCTTGACTGTCCACGCTGTTATCAGGCTAACAGGCTAAAGGCGGTATGTAGGCAGAGATAGACCGCTTCAGCAGGTCAGACTAGCCGTCTCCTGTGTCTCCTTCTGAGGTCTCTCTCTCTCTCGCTCTCTTTCTCTCTCTCTCTCTCTCTCTCTCTCTGCTTCCTCTCTCTCCGTTTCTACCACACACTCTCTCTCTCTCTCTCTCTCTCTCTCTCTCTCTCCCTCCTCAGGCTCTTCTGTGCCATCCTACACACTCACGGCACAAACACACACACACACACACACACTCACAGCACACACACCCTCCCTTCCCCTTCACTCTGCTCTCTCGCTCTCCCTCAGCCGCTCCCCAGCTGGGAGAGGGTTAGTCAACTGGACGGCCATCCCGCTGATCTGCGGGAGCCCCTTTGGGGAGTTACCATGGCAACCGTGGCCGATGAAGACAGGGAGTCGCCAGCAGGCCCGCATGGTTGTCATGGTACTCGCTCTGGCTACGGAGGTGGGAGGTGCCAGAGGCCACACCTCCCTACCCCTTCTCCAAAACCAGGCAAGGCTGTGGTGTGTGCGTGCGCTTGTGTGGGTGTGTGTGTGTGTGTGTGTGTGCGTGTGTGTGCGTGTAGGGAGCTGGCTGGTTGACAGCCTGCACACTGTACACGGAGCCAGACTGGTTACCAGGCAGGCTTTGCTACATAGCATAGCCAACACCACGGCTGCTGCCAAAAAATGAACTGAATGACATGGAACTGCTGCTCTGGAGACGTCTTAATGCAGGTGTAGGATTCAGGGATTAGAAGAATCTGTCACGCTCTGTTCTGCCTCATACCGAACCAGAGTGAAAGCTCCAATTCCAGTTTGCTGAAGAACATGAAGCACGCTGCTGCTCTGCAGATATCTTCGTGCAGGTGTGGGAGGCTCAATTAGCTAAATCGTCACTGTGGTGTGTGCTTCATAAAACCACACTGCACATTTCTATTTTTCTACTCAGTCATACAGCATTAAGACCCTGTTTTTTTTCCCCATTGTTCTAACATTTTCTGAGTTCTGTCAATGGCTGTCAGTCTTCTTCTCCCAACATAGTCATTACACCCTCAAAGTTATTACAATAACTGTTGAATTAAAAGTGGTTTTCAGGCAGTTTCGACATGTTATTTGAATCACGTTATGCGTGTTTCCACTTAAATATTAATACACGTTCTAATAGACTCCAGTGACACACGATGACAAGTCAATTGCAGCAGACGTGAGCTGAAATATGAGTTTAATTTCCAGATTCCCACAAAGCGTTGCAGAGGACATGCACACCAGAGCAGTGGAATGCGAAGCCCGTGTTGGTCAGTCTTGTGCTTTTTCTGTCGAACACAGTCAATTTTCTTCCCTGTCCTGTGAGCTGAACGTGAAATCTTGAATCCCTGTCTGTGCGTCAGAGCCAGCGTTCTCTGTCACTCTCTCTCTCTGGGTAGGTGGGTGTGCTGTATGTGGTGTCACAATAGCCAGATCTAATGCTTCCAGGATGGATCCCAACCATAAAATGCTCAGCTCTCAACATGTTTCCCCTCCTGGGCAGGGAGAGATCTCTGAGTCTCTGCTCAAGAACTTGGGCCTGGTTCCACTTAAGAACCGCTGGTTGGGTAACACATGTAGTTAGAATCATGAATGTGCCTTTGTTCAATACTTTCCTCTGTTGCAAAACGAGTCCGTGGACGAGGATGAGCGTGAGAATCCCCTAACATCTAATCCTCCAGCTCTTACTGATTCATTCTTTGTCCTGCTGCTGCGGTGTGTGAATGTTCATTCCCAACAGTGGTGCTTTGAGAGGAGACAGTGAACGACTTCTTAAATGTAAATCGGTTATATCTGTTCAAATTAAAGAGGGTCTAATAGAGAAGAAATTCTTTACCTTTATAAATGTATCTTATTAAAGGACTAGTTCATCCCCAAAAGTCAAAATTCAGCTTTTTACATACCAGTGCTGTTTTGGAGAGGAACATTTACACAACTACTGCATTTAAGAGTAGTTTGAGTTAGTTGTACAATACCTTATACTACTTTATTTCAACTCCACAATCCGCTGTCAGAGGAACATATAATATTGTGCTTTACTCGTACTCAAATGTGTTAAAATATTACTTTGGTAAAAGTGAAAGTCACCCACATGAGTAGCACTCGAGTAAAAGTCTTACAGTATCTTATGTCAAATGTACTTAAGTATCGAAAGCACAAGTAAAAGTCAGTTTTACAGATATTTTTATGCATGTATCCACTGTATACTGTAGGTGGACGATTGCTGGATCCAGTACTCAGCATATTTTCCGATGTACTACTGTACTATTACTGTGATTTAAAAATGTGCTACTTTGGCTCTGATGCAGTATGGTATCTGCAAAATAACCAGTAACAAAAATTATACAAATAAATCTAATGGAGTAAAAGTAAAATAATTGTGGAATAGTGGAAGTATAAATTAGCAGAGAAGGGAAATATTCAAGTAAAGTGCAAGTACCTCAAAACTGTACTTAAGTACAGTACTTGAGTAAATGTACTTAGTTAGAGTCCATCACTGATACTACTTGTCAGAACAAGATTTATTTCAGATTAAAAGACATAGTGTGTCTGTACGATACAATGTATGGCTAAAGCACAACCAGTGAGTCAGAAGTGCTTTGGCCTGTGGCCTCTTGTCGTGATTCACATGTCTACGAGTTGTTAGCAGCTCCACCAAAGAGACATTTATCCCATAAACTTTTCACATGGTTCCATTTAACTGACTGTTTGAGGCTTAACAATCCAAAACTCCCTAATAGTTTACGGAAATGAAAACAGATTTGTGTAGCAGACCTTTGTCTTTCCTGCCTCATTCAACTAAATCACCACACAGTGTATGAAGTAGTTAAAACTGGCTCCAGCTCACCGATGCATCAGCATTAACAATCTGATAATGTAATGGAAGAACGTCAGTGACAGGGGGCACTTTTCAATGAGTTTATTTTGGATATGTTAAGTGCATCAAGTTAATAAATTCCACTGTATTTTCAGAGGTGGGAAAAGTACACACGTTCTTTACTCAAGCAGAAGTACAGATAGACTGGTAGAAGTAGAAGTACTGATTCAACTGCTTTACTGTGCAGTTACTGTACGGCTCTGAAATGCACTCAAAGTATAAAAGCAAAAAGTATC
The DNA here is from genome assembly GCA_039737535.1 of Lagodon rhomboides. Taxonomy (NCBI): domain Eukaryota; kingdom Metazoa; phylum Chordata; class Actinopteri; order Spariformes; family Sparidae; genus Lagodon; species Lagodon rhomboides. The sequence goes on from CM077791.1 coordinate 12,294,047, forward strand.
CCTATATTTCTACTGGCCATTTCTGTGCAAAGCTGATTGAACCTCATGTTATAATAATATAATGCAAAGCCTATTAAACGTAAAGGTAGAATCAGTAGAATTTGTATGAGCTGTTTGCAAATGCACCAGAACGATAGTCAATAGAACGACTGGTCAGGAGTCATAATAAATGATCAATAATCCCCTAAAACCCAATCAAACTAAAGTGACAAGCCTGTTCTGCAAATGAAAGGAGACGAAGGTACAGATATGTGCGTTAAAATGTACGGAGTGAAAGTTAAAAGTCGTCAGATGTGCATTTTAACTCTCACTTCTTTTACTTGAGTGAAGAATCTGAGTCACTCACATTAATCAAGTCTTACAAGCAGACTTGGTGACACACATCTCCATCTAGTGGACATAAGGACACACAGTGAACACATTTTCAAGCACTTGAGGTAGTTTTTCTGTTTTTTTCTCCAAAGAATCATTCAGCAGCATACTTTTTGTTTTGTTTTGTTGTTTTATCCAGGAAGCTTTCTAAACCAGATCGATCTCTTTGGTTTTTGTTGATGTGGTTTTGGAGAACCCAGCAGGATGACCAGAGGGAGTTTGATCTCTGCGTCTCTCGCCAGTGGGACATCTAGAGTGACCTGTACACCAAAGAAACACAACCTCTGATAGTGTTTCAAGCTCATGCAGACTCAATTTGGATATACACATTTGATTTACTTAAGTTTATATAAATTCTGCTATTGATAAAAATGTGATATGACCAAAAAATCTTCTCCCCCACTTTTCATCGGGGTTGGTGATTTCCTCTCTCTGTAGCTCTACACCAGCTCAACACACGGACCCTAAACCTTTCTGAGCTGATAGTGGGTCAGAACAGGTTGGGCTGTAACCTGACACCTTCTCCTACATGTATGCTCACCAGTGTGGAGACAAGCCATGAGGGCTGTCCCCTTTAACCCCTCCTCCTCCTCCTCCTCCTCCTCCTCCTCCTCCTTCTCCTCCTCCCTGCCTCTCTCCTCTCTCATGCAGCCACAGTGTGGCACTGTTATCATCATGTCTGCCATACTGAAGGTAGATGTGTTTGTGCAGCTGACCCCAGGACCCCAACACATTAACCCTAGAATAAACTACTGTAAGTAAATAAACATTTACAAATTAGGCTATTGCAAACATCAGTCGCAACTTACAATAACAACTTGATGCAACAGTGCTTGATAAATGGTTTATAAAGCATTTAATTGTGTGGTATAAGTGAACCTTTAGCTAGAGTTTAATATACTACACATTTACCATTAATTAATGATGGTTGTTATAAAATATTGACTTCTTTTCAGGACATTATTAGTTGTGTCATTAATGTCATCTGAAAAAACAGATCATTGTTATTTTAGGAAATTTAAAGTTAATCTGCATGTTATGTGAAATATATCATCATATATAGTTTTCTTTAATACAAACTGCAATCAACATTAGCACTTAAAAGCTCATGCACCACCCTTTAAGTGATGTCAAGGAAACACTTTCTCATCTGTGTCTGCTGATCTGTGGCTCCACAATGACTGCCACTACCTCCCCAGTAGGATGTGATACTGCAGGGCTGCCGACGGCAGGGGAACACCAGGTCAGTTGTCCAAGGCCCCGGGTCTTTGAAGGGCGCAAAGAGGCCTTAAAATAATCTCTGACCGTTAAAATAATCTGCTGGAGGGGCCCCTTTGAGATCGTCTTGGATACCCATGGCACACCTGAGCTCAGTAAGTAGATCTATCTATTAGCTAAATTAAAGATGCAAAATTGGGAGCTTTTCGTAATATATTGGTATTTTTAAAAACACTCACAGAACACTGAAACATAAAACAATGATATGAAGTCATTACCGAAAAATGGATTGACAACGTCATGATAAATCTCACCTGTGAGATATGACAAAAGGTATAGCTACCTCTGGGGGTGGTGTACCCCAGTCACTATGATTAAGACTGACTGGAGTTGGTTGAGAAACTGCGAACCAATGCCATTATACTATGTTTGTGACCACAATATGAATACCTTGAGTCTGTACTCGAGCTTCATCATGCAGCAGTTGAAGAAGGTCGGGGGCAGCTGCGGAGGGATGCTCAGAACTTTGGTTATAGTCCGACTGGTGTGAGCCAACACAGAGTCTCCGCTCCCAAACGGTGTGTCATCGGTGTGCACTATCCTCTTTGATTGGGCCGCAAAGGTCTGCTTCTCACACAGGTAGAAACTGGGGGTTACTGTGCGTGCTGACTCATTGAGTACTTCAACAGAGACCCCCAACGCCTCACCTATTTACATTCAGGAGAAAAAAACCATCATTAATATTTCTGTTAAGGCCGTTCAGAAAAATGTGTTCTCGGGGAAATGTGTTCACCTTGCTTTACTCCCATTTGCTCTGAGGTGACATTCATTGTAACCTTATCGGAGCCATAAAATGAAATCCTGGTCACACATTGTTGCTCCTACAAAATAAAGGTCGATGATGTTAATGTTTGACACTGTTGACTGAGCTAGGCTCATACAAATCTGGCTGGAAAAACCTGAATGAAAATAAACTCCGTACCTTCAGTCCAACGATGATCATTTCTGATTTGGAGGCGAAGGGGAACTCAGACTTGGTCAGAAAAGGGAACTCAGTCTTGGTTTTGTGGACGAGCCAAATGGACTGAGTCAGTTTAGCTCGCAGACTATACGTAATTTTGCCCCACTTCCCAACATAAGATGAAGGCATGTCTCTGTAGGGAAATAATCCAAATAAATGAGGGAGTTTATTTGATCCCACCAGCCGACAGGAAGCGCTTATGATCAATGTGAAATTCCAGGAATTAGGTTACATTATCTCACTTACATATTTGGAATCACAAAGGTGAATGGATATACATTTCTCCCAGGGCTGATGATTTCTGAACCTAATAAAAATAAATGTTTTTTGTTACACATACATTCATCACAGCTTCAAACTTCTTAACTTCCTTTTCCATTGGCACAAGAGAGCAACAAAACAAACCATCGCCTTTGTTTTTATCCTGTAGAATGATGTGTTCAAAGTAAAAGTATTTCTTCTTTTCACTGTGGACCCTCGTGGCTTGTCCTTGTTGTTCATACCACGTCACCTTCGCTTTTCCTTTGGCTTTCACCAAAAAACACTGCGCCTTGGTTTCCTTGCTGGCCACCACCGTCACCCTCCCTGAGAGGGTGTCCCCGGGAGAGAAGGTGCCTCGTTCGTTCAGCTTGTTGTAATCCAATGAGAAATGCCTGACAGTCATGATAAGGCGATATCAAATAACTTTTCCTGAAGGTTGTGGAGTGAAGGCGAGAGGATGATCTCCTTCCAGGCAGGTTTGACTTGATCCACGGCGATCTTTTGTTTGTCAGGCGTACGTACTGCAGCAAGGGACGTCTCCAGAGCCTGCATCTGTGTTAAACAGGGTCACGCGATCAAGGGCTGCAGGTGTCACTTTCACGCAGGTAACTCTAGCCAGCCAGCCTCGCAGGCTAGGTTAGGCCAAATAAATTGAGACTGACATTATACATGCACTTAGACAACAGATTACAACACGGTGTTATATGTGTGCAAACTCATTGGTATTACTCATTTTGTTAATTAAATTATATACAGAATATAAAAAAAAAACTTTTAGAATATTGATTATTCCTGCTGGCATTTTTATAATCTGGTTTGTTTAATGTCAGTTCTGTTCATTCATTTCACGGGGACAGTTTTGTCAAGTTGTCACCAATTGGCAAAGGTTTTTGTCAGCATAATGAGGAAATATGTCCACCTCACATAGCAAACCCATAAAAACAGCTTTAACGTTGTTGGAGAAAAACACATTTCATCTATTTCATATCGTAAAGAATCGGTAGAATCTAGATGACTCAGATGACAAGCAAGTCGGGTGTTCACATTCACATTTACCTTTTACTTGTAAAAAAAACAAAACAGGTGAAAGTCAAAACCAGGAGGGCGGATTAAAAACAAATCTGAAAATGGGTCAGGCCGAAATGCAGAAGCCAAAGGAGCAGGTGGGGGATTCATGCAGGTCAGGCAGGCAGAACAAAAGGCTGTGAAGCTGAGGCGTAAGTACAATGTACAGGCTGGTAGTGTCTGAGTGGAAATGGGCGGGCGGGTGTATTCTATCTACTGCAGAGCTGATGAGGGAAGGTGAGTGGAAACACCTGAGCAGGTGGGCGTGAGGCGTTCAGGTGACAACTAAAGCATGATTAATATGTATTATACAGGCAGGTTATACTTTGCATAACACTGAGATACACAGGATGCAAATTGAGTGTCAACGTCCTTTTGAGTCAGCTGCTGAGACATGAAAATTGGGACAGAGGCAGAGCCCATTTGTACTGTGTGGCGTATCGCACTGTGTTTGACTTCAAGTGTTTAGTCAATAAAATGGGGGTTTACAAAGAGGATAAGCGTGTAAGTGCTTGGATTTTTTTTTCTTCTCATTTTACATTTCAGTTCAGACGAGTCCTCTGAGGTAGACTGCTGGATTATCTTCATTTAAAAAAAACACCTGGCTCCTGCTGACTAAACCTGACAACAGAAAAGTTGGTCGGGAAGAAAAAAAAATGGAAGAGAAGCCAGAGGAAAAAGAAAGACAGAACACTGAGTACACTGAAGGGGGCTCATTTGAAGATGTCTGAGAGTAAATAAATGCACTTTACAGTTTTTATTTAAGAAGGTGAATGAAGAGGCAGCATCTGTGAGTTTAGTTAAACATTTACACCCATTGTTCGACAGTTGAACCGTTACTGTGGAAGTTACCAAGCTCATTCCATTAACCTCGACTCTTAACCTAAATGCTGAGAAACAATCCAAGCCCACAACCAAAAAGGCTAGTTAGCCTAGCAATAGGGTAGCATGTAGCCTTGCCAAGCTAATTTAAAAAAGGGGTAATTACTTTATTGTCTTTGTACTGTTTATTTACAGCGGCACAGTCTAGTTGCTTAATCCAGAGTGACTTTGACATTGTTGCTGCTCTTGGAAACAGGAGCTCACAGACTTGGAAGCAGTTGTTGAGGCAGGGGGCGTGTGATTGGCTGAGAGGTGAGGGTCAACGACAAGGTCACGTGATATAAAATGTGGCATAGAAGAAAAGTTTGGCTGGGAAAAATGTGATCATGAAAGTAAAATGGATATGATAGAAAATGTACCATTTTCTATCATATCCAGGTACATTTATATATTCTGCACAGTTTATTCATGTGAAGATTTCTTTCAGAATGATCTAATGTGACACACTTTGAGGCTCTGTAAGAAATGTTATCTATATTATTATTGACAACGACTTACAACAACAACAACATACTGCTACTATTTGTCATGGACATAATGGACATAAATAAAAAAAAACATATACAATAGATTGCTTCCTGAGTCTCTATCAAGTTGCATTGTGGGTAATGAAGGCACCAGGTTTTTACAATAAAGAAGAATGCATGGAACAAAAAAAGGTATATCTGGTCCTGCTCCATCAAATTGAATATTATTTCAACTGTCCATCATGACTCTGATTCTTATATTTGCATATTGTACATTGCACATCTGTATATATTTTAATCTTATTGCTCTTCTTCTTATTTTTTTTTTTTTGTATTTCATGAATATTCGTATACCTTCTGCTTCATTTTACAGTGACATTCAAAGTGGATAGCAAAGGACCAATCTGACTGTGCATATGACAATAAAAGCTTTGACTTGAGTATGTGACTTGTGATGCTAAATCTGTGCCATATTTACAGAGCATCCTAATATTTGCCAGAATCAGGATAGGAGGGGTACACTGCATATGCTCCATAGGCAGGTGGGGGATCTATAGGTCGGGGTGCTGGTTGCTGTTGGGGTGCCCCGCCCCAGGGTGCTTGATGTGGGCCCCCAAAAGCTTCAAATCCAAAGCCAGCAGAAGGAGGTGGTTGTTTCACATCGGGAACCTTATGGTGGGGCAGGACGACTATCGGGATTTTGATCTTTGGGTCTGAAGCATATTTAACATCGAGGTAGACCTGTGGAAAACATTGCAGATGTTATATGGTCAGAGTCTGGTGTTTAGTTCAGTGGATTGGAACATTCTTACATTTCTTAGTTCCTATTGATTTGGTCACTAGAGGTCCCCACTGGTTTACTGTAGGTTTTCTCCCCCTTGACTTTGGTGTGTTCAGTACTGCTCATTGTCTTTATTATGTTTAGTTGTTCTCTGCCTATTTTTGAAAGGTTTCTTTAGTTACTGTAGTTTCAGTAATTTTACTGTCAGTGAGGAAAATACTTCCTTTGCCCTTTTGTATATTTTACATCATCAGCATAGTTTTTTAGATATTTAAGGTTTGTGTCACCAGTAACTGAAAAATAGAACCTCGTTCACCAACTAAAAGTACGAGGAGAAAAGCCCCACAAGCTCCCCGTCAGTACCGACTCTAATAGTAATCAAGCATATAAGCAGAAGAACGTCTCATAATATACTGCAGTTTACCTTCAGCCTGTACTCCAGCTTAATGATGGAGCAGTTTGTGATGGAGGGAGGCAGTTCCCTGGGGATGGTGATCACCTTGGACACAGTCTCCTTGTTGGAGGGTTCGAGGGCCTCAGCCTTCTCCTTGAGGATCTCATTGGTGTGAACTCTCCTGTGACCCTGGGCGAAGAAGCTCCTCTTCTCGTACAGTACAAATTTGGGCTTCACCGAACGACTTGAGCGGTTGTTGATTTCAACCATGACTTTGAGATCCTCACCTGTAAAGAAGAGAAAAGAAACCCAGTCAGTAGCTGACGCTGATTATGATGTTGTGATAGGATCATGTGTATTTAGTTTCTGTATGACACACATTAGACTGACAAGCGACCACAGTAGCAGAAACATGTTCTTCAGCGTGTTGAAAAAGGTATTTCCTTTGTTCCTAAAACACAGGAGTGTGGCAAATGTTTGCTCCTCCTGTCTCATGGCATACGCCCTGAGCATAGCATGAGCCGAACGCTGTACGACTGCCTGTAGCGCGTGATGTTTATTGTTCTATGTAAGCACTACTAATTTGACATAATTCACTGGAAAAAAATATCTTGAATTAAATTTACTCAACCTCCACTCTGCCAGATGGTCACATTGAGACAAATATCTCTCTACTTTTTGTATTGAAAGACGAATACAATTTAAAAAGTGCTGAATGATTGTGGATTTATTGCAGTTATTTTTATATATTGTTTACTGAAAATGATTTAAAACTAAATAAAACAAGAATCAAAGGCTGGATGGTAAATAAGCTCTTAAGTAATGTGGATTGCACATGGGATGGAAGATGCGACTTGTGCTCATCGAGATAAGACTTTTGTTGAAACTACAAGTTACAGGAGCAGGACCACACCTCAACCACACCTCTCCTCATCTGTCATATCATATTCAACCATATTTGAGGTCTTGAGATTACAACCATGCACACATATGGGACTAGGAGATTCCATGAGGTAGCTAAACACCAGACCATGAGGAGCTTTCAGAGTTAATAATAAAATCTCAAAATCAAAATTTAAACAGTAGCCAGTGAAGTGAGGCCAAAACCCTTGCGATATGTTCAAATCTCCTTGTAAGAATAATGAATCTTGCTGCCACCTTTTGTACCAGCTGCAGGCGATGTAGTGAACTTTGACTTACAGAGGGTGTTGCAGTAGTCTAAACGGGAGGAAACCAGGGCAGTAGCAACTTTAGTGAGATCCTGATTTCATAGGATGGGTCTTATTTTAGACATGATAACAATTTTCAAATGTAGGAAGCCAGGCTGAATAACCCTTTTCACTTGAGCACTGAAGCAAAGTTCTGAAGTTCAGAGAGCACCAAGGAAAAAATGTGTTGTTGGACCTGGATTGACCCTTCCCCACTTCTTACACCCTCTGTGCCTTAGGGTTAAATTCCCTGTTGCCCTGAATTAAGTTCAGTGTGCACTAAAGAAGAGAAATATATCAGCAGTTGCAGAATGAACGGCTGTAGCTACAATGTCACTTTGTCAGTCCAGAGTTTCATCTACGGCATAACTCACAAAAACTTTTTCTACATTTCTACACTCAGTGGATCACAAGTTCTCTATTTTCAGATAGGTGTGTGAAGGGTGTTGCAATAGTAGAAACCCTTCAGGAGCAGGATTTCCTCTACCAGACTAGATTGTTACCTTGCTTGTATCCCATCCGCTTGGTGTGAACATCCATTGAAACGCTTCCAGAGCCAAAAACGTTGACAGATTTATCCTTGGAGCCATACTGAGGTTCCTAAAAGAACATCAACACAGTCAGATAATTGCGCTTTCTGCTTAGACAACATTCAATTCTAAATGATTAGACTCGTGATTTTGTACCATAAGTCCGGGAATGTCCATGTCTGCTTTGGACACAAATGTGAAGTGAGTTTTGGCCTTTTTCGTCAGCTTCATTGATTGTTTCAGCTCTGCCTTCACCTTGTGAACAATTTTGCCCTCACAGCCTTTGAAAGATGATGGGATTCTTCTGTGAAGTACAAATTTAAAAAAAATAAATTGAATGAATTTAACTGAAGAAGAGCATCAGTCTAAAGAAAAAGATTAAGTGAAGAATGGGCACCTGTCAGGAATTTGGAAGGAAAACGGAAACACATGTCTTCCTTTCCCGATGACTTCAGTGCCTGGAACAGAATGAACCATAACTCTTTAAACAGTTTTATCAATATTCGCTCATTATCTCATAGTCGTTGGATTAGCTTCAATGTATCACATATCAATGAATGAATCAATTTGATACGTTACCATCTTGTCTTGCCTCCCTCAAGATATGGTGTTTCACGTCATAATATTTCTCATCAGCCCAGTACACACGGGTGTGATGTTGTCCGTAATGTTCAGTCCAGCGAACGCGAGCTTTTCCTTGTGCTATGAAAACAAGCGACTGGATCTTAATTTCCTTGGAAGTCTCCACGATGACTCTTCCATTCATGGTATCTCCATTTGTGAAGGTGTTCTTGCTGTTGATAGCATCATATTCGATTGAGAAATTGTTGATGGTCATTCTCCGCAAGAAACACAGTGAGTAAATTCAAAATCTCCTGTGAAACCGAGAGGACAGTCAAAGCGTTGTGAACTCTGAACAGCCGCTCAGCATTGTTTATACATCTGGTGTCAGGCAGCGAAATGTTGTTAAACCGGTTCTTCTTACCACAGGTGAGAGGCACACATTCAAACACGGTAGAGAGAGAAAAAAGCCATTTAACCATGAGCAACAAAAAAGTACTTTGAAAGTACACTTTTAAAAAAACAGATGCGTTAATATCAACACAAGTTGTGTCAGTTCCCGAAACACTCATATACAGACAACACATTTGTGTTAGTGTTAACACAACTACTGTATTGAGAGTTGTAACTAAGGGTGTCACGATTTCGATTTTTAATCGGAATCGACCGAAATTAAGTCACAATCTCGAATTTCGAATTAAAAAAAAGAATCGTCGATGCTGCCTCGCCCCCGCGTCACGTCCGGTCGGCTTGTCAGACGGGAAAAACACACAGGTGTTGAAGTGCTGCGAGTCAACCTCCTCTAACTTAGCTACTGCTAAGCCAGTAGCTGTTAGCTACAGCCAGTCAAACGATAGCATGGTGTTACACCATTCCTGTTCGGCTCCCGGACCGTGGTCGGGAAGCACAGGGGAGATGATTTCCTCCAGGGCCGAAGTTTCTGTTTCCCTTCGGGGTGAACCCCCTTTCACGTGTTAAATTGGTCGGGAAATAATACCAGGGAGCTTTGCTGTATCTTGAGGAGACGTCGCCTTTATTCACAGCCAAACTGCAGCCTATATTGTACACTTTATTGCTGTCGCTACTACTGCTACTCCTTTCTCTTCTCCTTCCTCTATCATTCATTCACTGTCCGCACGCTCCCTCACTCTCGCTCGTCCACTTACACCTTACGCACCTTACGCACACACACCTCACGCACCGCCCTATTCCTGAAAGGGGCTACGCCACTCTTGCAACAATTATCTGTGTGGTATATTTTCAACTGTACGGAAATAGTTTGTTAAGACACTAAATTGTTCAGAGAAGACTTTGGACATGGCTGTTTTATTTTTTTGTTTGTTTTGTTGTGAACTTGAATGTCATCTTCTGTGAAGAAGACTGCAGTTACAAAAGAGAAACTAGATGGCAGGTTAATTTGTTTAAGTTTCCAGTTGACTTAAGATATAAGTTATTGTTACATTATGTTATTAATAAATGTTTTAGATTTGACAAGTAGTGTGGTTCATTGTGAACAGTGGTCAGATATTATATTGCATAAAAGTCTAGTCTAAAATAGCAGAGCAACCTGTGCTTTACAAAAATACATGTAAAAATCGAGAATCGAATCGAACCGTGAGCTTAGAATCGAAAATGTAATCGAATCGAGGATTTGGAGAATCGTGACACCCCTAGTTGTAACACATGATTTGTGTTGGATTTTCTAACACAGTGATTATGTCAATTATAAATATGTGTGGTCCTTTTGACATGTTATTGTGTTAAATATGTGATCATTCTATTTCTAAGGATTTGAATGTATATAAGCAGAAACCAACCTGTGGAAGAAATGTTATAATTTATTGTACAATTTATTTTGACAGTCATGGTCCTGTTTCATGTAATGTAATTCATGTAACCAGTGAATGGAAAATGTGAGTGAGAAGTAACTTTTTTATGAACAACCAGTTCTTAGAGGAACTGCTGCAAACCTGTTCGACCTGCATCATTTTGCTGTTCTTCATTAACACAATGCAAAACAGGAGCAAACTGGCAACCTCTGGTAGCAGCTGATTAGGTTTCTAGGAGAGGCAGGGTGTGTGTGATTGGCTGAGAGGTTTGGGCAGATAACTTGTGGCAACACCACTTTCATACTTTACAATCAAAAATGTCTATAAAAATATTTATTCAAGTAAAAACAATAAAATCACAATCTTAATTTGGGAAATTCATATTTACAGGTACAATCACATATTTTGCACGATTTATTCATGTATTGATTTCATAATAACTTAACATTAAACACTTTGGGGCTCAGCAAGAACTGTAGCTAATTATTTGCCCGACAACAACTACTTTAAAGACAACAAAACACTCTATGCACATTCTTTCATGGACATTTAATGAATACAATTTGTACAATAGTTGGCTTTGTGAGTAGTTCATCTCAGCCTTATTTGCTCCTGCCTGCCATTTATTCCAGCTGTGATGTGATGCCAAAATCCTGAGTCTTAAGACAGGAAGTGAAACATGAACGAGTGGAGGTTGTTCACAGGTCTGGAGAGGCATTGCTGTGTACAGTATGTGAAACAAGTTGCAATTTTGATACTTCTCTCAACTGTACATGAGGAATCTTGAGAGCGATGCTAAATCTGTGCCATATTTACAGTGCATCCTGATATTTGCCAGAATCAGGATAGGAGGGGTACATTGCATGTGCTCCATAGGCGGGTGGGGGATCAATAGGTTGGGGTGCTGCTTGTTGTCGTGGTGCCGGTTGTTGTCGTGGTGCCATGCTCCCTGGTGCTTGATTTGGGCTCCTGAAAGCTTCAAATCCAAAGCCAGCAGAAGGAGGTGGATGTTTCTCAGTAGGAACCTCAAAGGCAGGTAGAACGACTATTGGGAGCTTGATCTCTGGGTTCGAAGCACATTTGATATTCAGATGGATCTGAGGAAAGACACATTATTGACGTAAATGTTAGAAGATGTTGCTTGATGTCCACTCTGGTTTATTGTCGGTGTTGACGTTGTTGAGCTCATCAGTTGTTCAGAGTATTTGTACTGTGCATCTGCAAGAGTGTTTCAGACAAACATTTTTTTTCACCATAATATACTGCAGTTTACCTTCAGCCTGTACTCCAACTTGAAGATGGAGCAGTTCAAGATGGAGGGAGGCAGTTCCCTGGGGATGGTGATCACCTGGGTCACAGTCTTATTGCTGGAGGGTTCAATAGCTTCGATCTTCTCCTTGAGGATCTTTTTTGTGCAAACTTTCCTCCGACCCTGGGCAAAGTAACTCTTTTTCTCGTACAGTAGGAATTTGGGCTTCGCCGAACGAGTTGAGTGGTTCCTGATCTCGACCTTGACTTGGAGATCCTTACCTGGAGAACGGAGGGGAAAAACAAGCATGTCAATTTCTGAAACCAATCATTTGTATTTCAAAGAGGCTGAACTGAGGCTGAGGGTGTACTAGAAACCATTGTGAAACGGTCAGTCAAGTTTCTTGTTCACTTTTGGCATCTTGCACCTGGAAAACTCTCAGATCGGAAGTTGGACATTTCAGCTAGGACATTCCGATCTCCCACATTATCTGGAATGCAGCATAAAGTGTCCCTCATAGACACCTCCCTGACGTTTGATGACATGAGGGAGGTGTGTCCAGTCACTCAACAAGTAAAGGCAATGAATAGAAACCCTTCAGGGGCAGGATTTCCTCGACCAAAAGACGATTACCTTGCTTGTATCCCATCCGCTTGGTGTGAACATCCATCGAAACGTTCCCGGAGCCAAAAACTGAGAGAGATTTATCCTTGGAGCCATACTGAGGTTCCTAAAATAATATCAACACAGACAGATAATTGCGCTTTCTGCTTAGACAACATTCAATTCTCAATGATTGGACTCATGATTTTGTACCATAAGTCCTGGAATGTCCATGTCTGCTTTGGACACAAATGTGAAGTGAGTTTTGGCCTTTTTTGTCGGCTTCATTGATTGTTTTAGCTCTGCCTTCAACTTGTGAACAATTTTGCCCACACTGTCTTTGAAAGATGATGGGATTTTCCTGTGAAGTACAATCATACAAAATGAATTTGACTGAAGTAAAGCATCAATCTGAAGTACAGATTAAGTGAAGAATGGGCACCTGTCAGGAATTTGGAAGGAAAAAGGAAACACGTGTCTTCCTTTCCCGATGACTTCAGTCCCTGGAACAGAAGGAAACGTAACTCTTTAAACAGTTGATCAATAATGATTAGTTCAAAGGCATTGTAGTAGCTTCGATGTATGAATCAATTTAATACGTTACCATCTTGTCTTGCCTCTCTCAAGATATGATGTTTCACATCATAATATTTCTCCTTAGCGTAGTACACATAATGCGAATATTGCCCGTAATGTTCACTCCAGAGAACCTGGGCTCGTCCTTGTGCTATGAAAACAAGCGACTGGATCTTAGTTTCCTTAGAAGTCTCCACAGTGATCCTTCCATTGATGGTATCTCCATTTGAGAAGGTGTTCTTGCTGTTGATAGCATCATATTCGATTGAGAAATTGGTGATGGTCATCCTCCAAAAAGAAAAACACAGTGAGCAAATCAAAATCTCCTGTGAAACCAAGAAGAAGCTCAAAGCGCTCTGAACAATGCTGTTTTGCACTGTTTATATCTTAACTCAGGCATCCAAATCTTGTTAAGCCTGTTTTTCAAACCACAGGTCACGAGAGGAACACGTGCGAACACAGAGACAGGGAAAAGAAATCAGTCCAGAAAACTTACCACAGTTCAATAGGTTTAAAAACAGTATCTTAGTATGAATTGGATGGTATAATCAAAGCAAGTTATCTCTTTGATAACAACCTCAGTATTACCTGTAATTGAACGTGGTTTTATGACCGTCACATGCTTCACTTTCTCAATGTGTCACATGACAGATTTTCCGATCATGTCAACCTTACTGGCATCCAGTGGGAAAATTGCATGTGATGTTTGACATCACGGAACTTTACTCTGAAGTAGGGGAATGTGAATGATGCAATGACCAAAAGTAAGTTGTCTCAGCTTATCTTACAGCGTCTTTCAATAAACCAGTGTGACTCATCTCTACTAAGGCAATTAATCTTGCCTGAATAGGTGCTGGTGTGCTCAAGGACCGTCTTTATAGGATCAAACTCAAGAAGAACGCAGGTGCTCTTGAAGAAGAAAAAACAAATTCCAGGCACTTGAAAAAAGAGTAAAACAAGTACTTCCATTAGATTAAAAAGCCTTTATTGAAAACATACCTACTTACAGAACAATAAAACAACGACCGGTTGTTGGGGTACAAAATGGTGGCCAAAGATCAAGCAAACATTTTATAAACTTGATAAGGGGTGTCACCCAATCTTGATTGAGTGAATTCCAGTGGTGATAGCAATGAGTCCCACGTTGAAGATGATGTTCCTCCGCAAGTATTAAAAAATATCCTCCTTTAAAATGGGAGACAACCAAACTAACAAACATCAGCGTCAAATGCAACTATTTAATAATAAAAAACACTATAATGGTAATCCATGGAGTCCATTCTCTAGCACAGGGGGGGTGCTTCGAAATACCCCTCACTCCCCCCTTCCAGGAAACACATAGGTTTGTCCTCCAGAGCAGTATTTGGTTTGTCCCTTCTTGGCTACTGTAGAAACATGGTGGTGCAGATCATACAGAAAGAATCGCAGTACAATCTGAAACTGGAGAGCTGTTTATTCATGATATATGCCCGTTTTCAACAACATTTACGAATCTTTTCTTCTCACTAGACACACAGATGCAACAGCATTGTTCTTCCCTCTGCAAAATACTGCAGCAGGCATTTGAAATTCTGCAAGGATCTCTTCTTCACCATTCTTCACTATTTGTAACGGAGATTATTTCAGAAATGACGCAACATAGTTCAGCATTACTGTCCCAATACATAACAGTTCTTGTATATCGGACAAAATGGTTATGGACCATTGGACTGGACTATAGCAACAGTTATGAAATGATATAACAGCGATAAATATACTGTAGCTGTAACCACAAACATACAAAAGCATACAAAAATAAAAATAAAGCCTATATAAAGCCCTTAATAATAAAAAAGATATTTCTCATAATAACACTGTGAGAAATATCAAATTATCTTTAGTCTCATTACTATAATGCATTGCCCAAATCTGTCATAGTAGGGAACATTCCATATGCATCATAAGGAGGTGGGGGGTCAAAAGGTTGGGGTGCTGCTGCTGCTGCTGGTGGTGGTGCTGGTACGCTGCCCCATGGTAAGTTTGTGTTCCCTGATGGTTCGAATCCGAAGCCAGAAGCAGCAGGTGGTGGTGCAGAGGCAGCACCCTGAGCGGCCGGCAAGATGATGATGTCAAATTTGATCTCTGGGTCTGAAGCATATTTCACATCGAGGTAGACCTGCGGCAAACATTGTTGACGTTATATTGTTGGAGTAAAGTTTTTCTTCTTTATGTCAGCATGATTACACCACATTCACAAATCAACTTCCTCCGTTTAAAGCATAACTGACTCCTTAGGAAAACACCATGCACCAGCCTTCAGGATCTGCGAAGTGCAGCCGTCAGATATCAAACAAGCCCCCCAAATCCTGAAGTATCTTCAGTGTCGCTCCCTTTTTAGGTTAAGTTCTTTCCTTACTCGAATCGGGGGTCTAAGGAGAGAGGATGTGGATTGTAAAGCCCACTGAGGCAAAGTGATTAGGGGCTATATAAATAAAGTCGTCTTGACTTGCGAAGTCACATAAGAAACAGAGGCTCCAGTCATACAGATGCTTACCCTGAGTCTGTGCTCTGCTTTGAGGATGCTGCAGTTGTGGATGGAGGGCTCCAGGTCCTGTGGGATGGTGATGACTCTTGTGACTTTTTCACTAGCAGAAGGAGGGATTGGCTCTCCCACTTCTTTTAGGAGGTCTTCGGTATCGAGTCGTCTCTTCCCTTGTGCAAAGAAGCTATGCTTATGGTACAAACAGTACTTGGGCTTGATTGGACGAGACGAGTTGTTCTGAATGCAGGCAACAACGTATATACCCTCTCCTGCAAAAAAGACCAGCCGATGTCAGCCATGTCAAGGACAACCCTTGTTTTGAGAGTAATGAGTGTCAATATCAGTTGGAGGGCTCTCACCTTGGCGGAAACCTGTTTTTTCAAGATCCACATCCATGGCTACTGTTCCTGAGTTGAAGTATTTCAGTTTCTTATCCTTAGTCCCGTGCTGCGGTTCCTGAAAGAGTCGAGGGTATTGAAGAAGGGCTCATTCAACTGCTATCACCGACACACACCCCTATTACACATTACCCCTATTGGATTGTCAGGTGTGAATATGTGTATATCTGTACATACCATTAGCTGAGAATCACAGCTCATGTCGACGTTTGACACAAAGTTGATCTTTGCTGTGTCTTTCTTGTCAATCCTCAGGGATCGGCTCAGCCTGGCTTCCAGCGAGTACACAATTTTACCAGCAGAGCCCTTGAAGGAGGAGGGCATTTCCCTAAAGCACAGAATCATGAGAAAAAATGTATGGGATTTTTTTATGCATAGTTCGCACATGAAAGCAATCTAACAAACTTTTACGTTTTATTTTAATGTGTAGGTACTATATTCATTGTTTAAAAAACAAGAACACTGACTGAGTCCATTAAAAGATCAGTTACTCACTTTAAAGGGATCTGGAAGGTGAACGGGTAAATGTGGATACCTGGAGGGAGAACTCTGTTGTCTGAAAAGCAACAAGAAGTCACAAGGTTATAAGCAAAGAAGGTCTTCGAACATCTGTTTGTTTTACAGCCGTTTGAACTTTTCAAGCGTGAACAAGCCCTTTGAATGTCAGGACCTCCCGCAGGCGGAGCCACAATGGTGAAAGACTTACATGTCTCTCCTCCCTGGGCGCTCAGCAGCACTTGGTCGTCATCTGCCGGAGACAGAAACAACACAGGAATTAACTTCAACTAGCATTGGTTACCTGAGCTATTGAACTACAGAAAATATCAGTTCCGTAAACACAAGATGATATTCAAACACCCAACCGAGTTCAGTTTACCATCACGGTAGCCAAGGCAATGAAACAAATCCTCAGAACTGAGGTGCTGGAAACAGACATTCTGTTGGCGCTTCTGCATGATAAGTGACTTAAACACTGATCAATCATCAGAACATTTCCTGTCTGATCATTTCATCTTAACTCATTGAGATCGTGTCAGCATTTTAAATGATTCTTTGTCCAAATAAATTAATTAATCAAGGAAGTTGGTTGTGAGGAGGTTTGTCTGGGTCAGGTATTAGTTAAGTAATGTCTGTAAATATTTTTTGTAAATAGACTTAATTATGTGTTGGGGAATTTCACTTGTTCATGTTCACTCCTCTGCCTGGTGGGAGTGGTGTCATGTGACTGACTGAACACACACACACCATGGACAATTACTGAGAGATGCTCCCACAGCAGAAAGTGACCCACATCCAAGCGCAGCGAATTGGCAACACGTTGTCTATCTAAGATCACTGTTGTTAGAATTCTTGGAAAAACTCTTGAGGAAAATCCAGAGGGACCGAAAAGTCAGTTAAATGAATGAATTGTGACGATAAGGCGGAGCAGAGTGGCATAATCGTAAGTCATAATCAGGAAAATGAGCTTCAAGTATTGAAAGTTGAAGTCCCCGATAAAGCTGCGACTGTGATTCTTAAATCATTAAAATAAGTGAAGTTATTGTACAGGGGAAGCAGCAAGTCGTTGTATTTGAGAAGCTGGAACCATTAACTGTTTTTATATGAAGAAATAGTTCCCATTCAATTTTCTGTCAAACGACTATTTGATTAATCAACTTTTCATTTCAGCAGTACCTGTATAAACTGTTGGATAGTTTCATTTACAACAAATCAGTATGTAAAAATCTGGTAACTAGTAACCAGAACTAGTACATTTACTCAAGTACAATTTTGAGGTATTTGTAATTCATGAGAGTATTCCCATTTTCTGATTTATACTTTATACTTCCACTCCACAACATGTATTTGATAACTTTAGTGACTAGTTACCTTGAAGATTGCATAACGCATCGGAACCAAAAGTAGCACGGTTAAAATCAATTTATTTCATCAGCAATCACATTTTTATAAAAACACTGAACTGAAAATTGTGAATGTCAGATCCAATCCTCGTATATATAAACATACATGTGAGTATTTCTACTGCAAAAAGGTAGTTTTACTTGTGATTTTGATACTAAATTACTTTTACTGCCAGAAATGTACTTCTGATACTTCATTACAGGTAATACCATATACTCTAATACTTTTGATACCTTTACCTGCAGTATGACCTTTGAATACTTTTCACAACACTCAGTCAGCGGGCTACTCAAGTGGTCAGACACGTGGTGGAGTAAGAAGCACAGTGTGTTCCTGTGAGATGCAGTGACGTGGAAGTCGAAAGTGGCACAAAAAGAAGAAGAAGACCTAAGTACAAGTTCTTGAAATTTGTACGTGGGTATAGAGTACTCGAGTAAATGCACGTGTAAAGCTGCATTCCACCCCTTGTCATTTGTAGGATTCCACACACTCAGGAATGTGCTGGCTGCTGTGTGTGAGCGGCAGGCAGACCAACGCCCCACCCACACACAACAAATCAGTCCAAGCTGCAGGAGGAAGCTGGCAGCAGCTTGTGCAATGAACAACTTCGACCACACAGTGAACCGCACTGGACATCTGCCACACCCTTCATCACCTCTGTGCTGCACCTTCCCTTCCACATCACCCCTGATCTGATTCGTGGAGTCCCTTCCTTTGTTTACAAACACGCTGAAGTGACGTCTGAACATTCAGAGCTCTACGTCGCGTCATTCATCAACACCGTTGTCCTGTCCGAACCCACTCACCTCTGTGATATTTGTCTCGGATAAAGTAGTGCTTGATGCTGAAGTACTTATCCTTGGACGAGTACACGACGGTGACCTGCCCGTGCCTCTCTGACCACAGCACGCTGGCCTTCCCCTTGAATTTCACCAGCAGGGAGTCCACCTCGCACTCCTTGGCCACCTCCAGCGTCACAAGGCCCGACACGCTGTCCCCGCTGGTGAACGTGTTGCTGTCATTGATCGGGTCATAGGTGACTTTGAGGCTCTTGATGGTGCTCGACATGTTGCGCAGTTTCGAGGAAACAAACATGAACTGGAGTAAATATATCAAAGGGGAGGGCGCACAGGAGGTCTCAGCCCCGCCCACTACCGGACAGGACGACACCCTCGAAATGCCTCGACATGTTTGGCTCGGGTTTGAGGGAAAAGGTGCATCCCATTTACCTTAAATCGCACCTACGTGTCCCTCACCCTGCTCGCGGAGATACGCGAGGAAACCACGGGAGGAGAGGGGAGACGAGGACATGTGTTTTGAGAGGAATGGGACGCACCCCGGCCGTGTCACATTTCATCCTCGGCCTGTCTTCTTGTCAGACTTCTCAAAAGTAAACGATGTAACTTTCAGTGGAGGAATGTAACTAAGTAGCTGCGTTTACTCGAGTACTTTCAGGCTTTGGGAGTGAGGGGATTACCTAATTAATTAGGCCACACAAAAAGGTCAACTGTATTCTGGTAAAGTTGCCCAGAAGAAAAATATGTAATTAGATTACAGAAACATTCAGTAAAAAGAGGATTACAGTTTTAAAATGAAGAATGATAATACAGCGCACACACTCTGGTCTTGAGTGAAACAAATACACACCTGTGTATTTTTACAGGCTACACTTGTTGTTTACATCAAATTCAAGTAATTTTATTGATATGTATTTCCTCTCCTGTTCATGTGTGTTTAGAATTAACTGAAAGTAATCGAGTTACGTTGCTTAAATATTGTGATACTTTTGATTACATTACTAACTACATTTTTTAACACTATCATGGCAACAAGAAGATGTTGGTTCAGTTATGTTACACAACATAGAGTTGACATCTGCATTTTTCCCCCGTTTCCACCTGTTGATCTAAACATGTATCCGCCGACCGTTAATAATCATGTGGATGCAGTTAGAAAGACTGTTGTGATTGAGATCCTGCAGAATCTCTGTGTAAAAAGGGGCTGAGGGAAACTGTCCCCCCATTCCTCCTCTCTAACTCTCACACAGATGGCAAGGTGGAATATTGGCACGAGATTCCCGCCTTAGTATTGTGCTTCATACATGACTGACAATGAAAAACACTGCTCTAAATCCTGACAGGTTTAAATTAGTTTAAAGGTCCAGTGTGTAGGATCTGGTCGCATTTAGCGGTGTGGTTGCAGCTGGACCCCCCTTGTCTCATCGTCCCCAATGGTAACTGTGAAAAATGCAGAACACTCACCAGCATACTTGCCAACTGTTCCGATTTTCCCCCGGAGACTCCCCAGCCCCCCGCTTTGGTTTAAAATCCTCCTATTTTGACCAATATTTAGTTTGTTCATTCCGGGCTACAGCAGAAACATGGCGGTGCTATGTTGGTGAACTCTGTGAGGGTGGGCCCGCTTCATCTGTGTCAAAGGTTCATTCTAAGGTGACCAAAACAATGAAATTGATTTTATTAAATGCTAATGGTAACATAATTATGAATAGTACATTCAATTTCTGCCCCTAAATCCAAACGAAACCAACACAGTGAACCTTCAACAAAATCAAGGCAAAGTGACAGGTACCCTGTTTTTGTTCACAGTGTCCAACACATTGCTGTATAGAAAAAGGAGACACTTGAATTTCAATTTTCAATTTCAAGTCTGGTCAAATGCAACATCACAGGCTGAAAATGTGCAGGTTTGTTGTTAAAATGCACTAGTCTTTGACTGTTTATACGGCAACATGTACTATTGCACTTAAATGCATTCTTCATCAAGTGCTTTAATTTTTCATGATCATTTGACCACTGCACAGTTTTGTTTTCAAATGTACTATAAATGCTTTTATGACATCTTGTATTATATCTGAATTGTTGAGGCTACACTTCATTTGTTTCTACAGCACTTGATGTTTTATTTTCCGATGACTGTAGTGGCATCTTAGTATTTTATCTACCCCAGGTAACGCTAGTAGGCATGGACAAAATATTAGAAACACCTTTTGGCAAATACAGTCCAATGGAACACCGCCACACATCAACAGTGACCATAATGCAGTCAGCCTGAACATCCACTATGGAAGGAGTAACTGGACTGTTGTGATGTCATCAGTGTCATCAGAGCCACTTGGATACCTGACCCTGTGATGCCTCGCTGTTTTATGACTGTCTAGATATTGTCATTATGAAGGTTTATAGTAAACATTTATCATGTGCTGCATGCTGTGATTATGAAAAACCAAGACATGTAAATGATATAAAGACTACTGAATAGCATCAGACTTACAAATATGGATCAAACTTGGTAAACAGTTTTAAGGATAACGGAACGTTTACGATTGATCTTTACAAAGTTGGCAATCTGTAACTGCTGCCTTCTTTCCATCAATTATCTTTAGTATGGTTGTTATCACCTAGTGTGTCTTTTGACCCACTTTTGATCATTAGGGTCATTAGCCCAATCTCATGAACTATAACCATACCCAGCATGTGACTCAGTGAGATTTAATTTTCCAGTGGAAAGAAAAATACACACGTCAATGTTCAGTAGAGCTTAACAACATCTTGTGACTGAAGGCTTATCTCTTAGTTTGACTGTAAGGAACCAATATAGATTAGTAGTTGACTCATCCAGGTAGGCGCCTTATTTCCACAACACAATGTGCATTTCACATTATTCCATTAGTGATTTTTACTATCTATATATTTTGAAATGAAGATATAGTTCAAGGGAGGAGAGGTAACATCATTATGGGATTAAAAAGTGTGTTTGCAGCTTTTTGAATATGTCTTAATGTCATTTTCATTAACTCTTTTCTCTATAAACAGCTGTTTGTCAGAACCTGTATCTTTATTCGTGGTATTGAGTCACATATATTGCAGCTGATGGCAAAGACGTAAGATTCCATATTTTAAAGATCCATTTTGTTACCAAGTTTTCATAATTGTCGTGAGTAGACATTAGTCAGAGTGTGAGTGAAAACTGTGTTTCTCTGTGTGGTGCTATGTGGTCTCTGGAATAAAAGATTTTGCAAAGGAGACACAGCTTTTGCATAGTGGTATGTATTGTGTATTTACAAGAAGCAAGCATAGCAAATATGTACATATTCTTCATGACATAACCTAAAACCTAAAATGTCAGTATTTGTCATTAAACACGACACGCGACATCATCCAAATCTATATTTGATATTCTATGATTTTTCATTGAAATCATTCAAGTGGGGGTACATCCCATGTGTCCCATAGGGTGGAGGTGGAGCAAAAGGGCCAGAGGCTGCTGGGTTTTGTAGGAAGCTGGTTCCTCCTGGCATGTATGAGCCTGCAAATGCTTCAGATCCATAGGTGGGATAAGCAGGCAGATGTTCCCCATCAGGACCCTGTAAAGCGGGCAGGATGACTACGGGGAACTTGATCTCAGGGTCTGAAGCGTACTTGACATCCAGATAGACCTGTGGTGGAAAAGTAGTCTGCATCACTTATCGTAGGTATAAAGACATACAGACACAATGGCATGTTTTGTGGAGAAAGATACCTACCCTGAGTCTGTACTCCACTCTGAGGATGGTGCAGTTTAAGATGGACACACACGTGTCAGGAGGGATGGTGATGACCCTGGTGACAGTCTGACCTGCAGAGCGTGGGATGGGGTCGCCCACCTCCTTCAGGATGTCTTTGGTGACGACTTTCCTCTTCCCCTTCGCAAAGTAGCTACACTTCTTGTACAAACAGTACTTGGGTTTAATATCATGAGACGACTTGTTGTGAATGGACGCCACCACCGTTATGCCTTCTCCTGCGAAACAAAGCAGCACTTAATACACACTGTTTATAATCACAGCACATTGAACATCCCATGACTGCACACATGAGTGACATATAGCAGTAACACCAGACTGCGTACAATATCATAAATGACAAAGGTCTACTGTTAACCCCTGCATTAGTTGTAGATGCAACAAATTAAAATACATGCTGTGTCAGAAGGCAATGTACTTAATTGTCTCTCATGTCCTCTTCTGGACCGCCAAGCAGTTTGCCAAACAATACAAAAACCCCAAAGCAAATAGGCTAGCACCTCAATTAAAGCTTATAATCATTCCATACATTGTTAAAAAGCTTATATTCTTGTGATTCTTTTCTTTTAATCCATTTCAAGCTAAAACCACATCAGCAAATGTGCAATCAACACACAAACAAACAAACAGCATGTGTGATGCTTTGCCAATTCACCAACAGAGTCCAACAAAAACTGTACCAGCTGGACTATACTTTAAAATGTATAGTCTAGCTTTAGATTTGAAATATGAATTAGAAATATTTTCAAAATACATTGCTGACATTGCTTGCCGTGTTTTGAAGAAGCGATCCCTCCAACCTAGAGAAGATATTGGGATTATCTCTCGGCCGTTACAGTTGCTACATGCCTCATTTGCTGTTGTCTTATCTATGTATCACAGCACCTCGCTGTGAGCAACAGGACTTTGAGCTCTGCACGCTTCAAACGCAAATATTTTTCTTTTGCTGCAGCGCTGTTAAGATGCTCTGTGGAGTGAATGCTTGATTCAATAATATCAGATCCAGTTGGTCTAAAGTTACCTTGGTGGAAGCCCGTTCGCTCAATATTTGCATCCATGCTCACTGTTTTTGATGAGAAAAGCTTCGGTTTCTTCTCAGTGATATCGTGCTGCGGACTCTGAGAGGCAAATGACAAAGGAGTTAGAGTTGGTGTTATTCTCATCACTGCAGCAGTGTCACACAGCAAACACATCAGACATGCATTTGTGAGTGTGTGTGTGTGTGTGTTGTATGGCGGGTCAGTACCATCAGCGTCGGATCACTGTTCAGGTTCCAGTTGTGACTGACGGTGAACTTCTCCTTAGCTTTGCTGTCTACTCTCATCGACCTGCTCAGATTGGCCTCCAGCGTGTACACGATCTTTCCGTACGTGTCTTTGAAGGAACACGGCAGTTCTCTTAATGCGAAGACAAAGAAAATGTACAAAAGAGACTGGATGAGTGACAGTAATCCTCCTTCAGTGGCACTATAAGATTGTTTAAGGCTGATACTCACAAATCATCAAGATAAACTACATGTCGAGTGGAAATTACAATTTGTTTATATCTTATGACAGATGTTTGTAGATAATATTAAAAATGAAGAAATAATTAAATGTGTTGTTTATTAGACTATATTTGAAAGAAAACTCACTGCGCAGGGATCTGGAAGGTGAACGGGTAGACATTGCAGCCCTGGCCAATAATTGTATTGCCTGAAAAGCAATAAAGTTACATGATGGATTTATTTAACTCTTGCATATCCTTAAATCTAACCAGTGAAAATGAGACAATTAACACAGGAGGATGTTATGCTGTATGTCTTGTTGTATGCGCAAACCCCCTTAATGCAGGATAAAAACAATACTGTTAGGTTAAAAGTGAATGACAGTAGTACGTAGCTCACTTACCCTTCTCAACGACAAACTGCTTGATACTGAAGTACTTCACTTTGGCAAGGTATGTCTTGAAATCTTCTCCATGACCTTCACCCCACAGGACTTGTGCTTTTCCTTTCAGCTTTATACAGAGTGATTCTATAGTGCATGTTTTGTCCATTTCCAGTGTAATTTGTCCTGTGATACAATCACCACTGGTGAAAATATTGCTTTTGTTTATGGGATTATATCCCACTGAAAAGCTCTTGACACCACTTGACATGATGACCACCAAAGCTCTAAGTAAGGCAAAGTGCCAGGTGAGACAGTGAGGACGGAGGTTTTATAGGCTGAGAGGCATGTCTGTATGCAGATCAACACTTTCTTGTTAATAATTAAACCACAATAGCTCAATAAATCTTGCTCTTCTCATTGGTTTTGCTCTCTCAGAAAATAAAATGGCACTTCAGAAAATTGTTGTAAAAAGAATATTACATGGATGTGGCTAAACCACACCATTTATTGAAAGAGTTCAGTCTGTGTGAGAGAGAAGATAGCGTTACTGGATTCATACGCTACAACAGGCCCAGTCTCCTGACGTGGGTGTGTCTTAATACCTGTCAAACAGGTCATAAGCAGAGGTCATGTGAGATGATCATGCTGATGGAAATAATGAGTACATGGAATCAATAAAAAGTGCTCTGGTGTCCAAGGTTAATTTATTTCTGGGTTTACAGCACAGAGTTGTTTAACGGAATGATTACTGTAACCTGGCGAGTAAACAATGGGACACCAAGCTGAGGACTCATGACAAATGTCTCTGTGCAAGTGTGTGTGTGTTTTGAGCCCTGAGATCACATGGCTAGCAGTCTGCAGCCACAACACATGTCAGATCTCAAACAGGGCTTTCAGCTGCACAGTGAGGTGAAATCAGACTGTCCTTAAATCTGTCATGAAAACTACCGAGGCTATGTGACTATGGTTATTTCAGTTGTCAAGTTACCGTAACCCGTACATGAGTCACCTTGTATGATTTATGGTGATTCTCTGCTTTCTTCACCTTTGACAGTGACGTCCTCGTTATTTGTTGGGGATGATGACGATGTCACAGGGGCGCCAGGGATTTTGGGCCCCATGAAAAGAAATTTAATTAGGCCCTTGTATAGACCTGTGAAAAAATGTTATGCTGTTTATATAAAACTATGCATTTTAATGATATTTTTGGCCATCATTCCCATATTTGTGAAAAGAACAACATGACAGTTGCTTAGTTACTGCTCACTGTCTCCCTTGTAGTCCCGCATGCAGGTCTAATTTATCTCCACAACAGTAGACTCACAGGTGGTGGCATTGGATTTGGGGTGAAAAATGACATATATGAGGCTATATGGTCATTGTGATTTAATCTTCTGATTTCCAGAAAATATAAACATTTCTCTGATTGTATTGAGAGTTGTATTGAGTCACACAGTCTGCATGCAGCAGGAATGATCTCCTCTGTTCCTACTGCAAAGCAGTGAGAGTCCCAAACTACTGACCAAACATTCTATTTTAGTAATAGCTGAATTTGAACTATATTATATATACACATACATATGCTTTTTATTTCAGAGGTGCTTTTAATACATGTAAATCATTCTGAAATAAATATGGATTATAGACTATTTTTATTTTATAGGGGGCTGACAGACAGCTGCTGCTGCTGCTGATGCACTTGACGCATCTCTTCGGATGAAATATCATGCTTAATTTAAGTATTTATCATTCCCAAGGTATAAGACAAAGCTGAACCTCTCAATCTGCTTGTAATATAACATATAGACCTTGATTATGACACCCCCCCCCCTTTCAAGGTTCAAGGTTCAAGGTTCAAGGTTTCTTTATTAATACCAGCTGGTAAATTTGTTGTGCAGACAGGCACTCGGTAATCCCAGTATATAAAAATAACAGCCACACACAGACATCATGACAAACAAATCACAAATAGAAAAGAAACAATGCAATTGACCCAAAATACATAGCCATAGGAATAAAAAAGTGCTTACACATCTCCCTGGATCCCACTAAGTTCAATATGAACAAAATCACCTTGTAGCTTTACTATTCAGCATTACAATTGCTGTGGGTATGAAGCTACTTCTGTACCGTTTGGTCCTACCCTTAGTGACCACAAAATGACAGCCAGAGCGAAGAAGCTGGAACTCGCCATGCAAAGGATGTGAGCAGTCATTATGAATAGCGCTGGCTTTACGCTGCAGCTGTGTGTCATAGAGGGCTGCCATGGTGAGTTGAGACTCACCAATCAGCCTACCAGCCCATTTAATAATCTGGTTCAGAGAATTTTTGTCCTGTAGAGATAAATTACCAAACCAGGACACCAGGGCAAAAGATAACACAGATTCAATAAAGGCTCGATAAAATAGCCTGAGCATAGTTTTGTCAATATTAAAACAGGACAATTTCCAAAGATAAAACAAACGCTGATGCCCCTTCTTACACACTGCTTCACAATTCTTGTTAAAAGACAGTTTAGAATCAATGACAGTCCCCAAATATGTGTAACTTTCCACACATTCTACAGATTGACCCTTAATGAATGTTGGATCATAGTTTTGGGTCTGTGTCCTAAAATCAATCATCTTATCCTTTGTCTTGGATGCATTAAGCACCAAAAAAGACTGGTCCCACTAACTAATAAAATCTTGCAAGACTGGACCATGGCTGGATTCATTGTTGTGCAACAAACTCACAATAACTGTGTCGTCTGCAAATTTTAAAATGTGCCTGTTTTCATAAACACTCTTGCACATGTTTGTGTAAAGAATAAAAAGTAAAGGGGAGAGAACACATCCCTGAGGTGAGCCAGTGGAGGAACATAGTGACTCAGATAAAATACCATTCACTTTGACTCTTTGTGTTCTATCTGTTAAAAAATCTAAGACCCAACCCACCAGATTCTGGCTCAACTGAAAGTGCTCAATAAGCCTTGTGGCTAAAATGTGAGGTTGGATGGTGTTAAAAGCTGATGAAAAATCAATAAAAGTCAGTCTAGCGTGGGTTTTGTTCCCCTTCAGATGTTTAAATAAAAGGTTCAGCAGGGTAAGTATGGCATCTTGAACACCTCTGTGGGCCCTGTACGCAAACTGCATAGGGTCAAGTGCATGTGCTGTCCTCCCTAGAAGTTCTGACTTGACAAGTTTTTCAAATGATTTAATCAAAAGAGAGGTGAGGGCGACCGGTCTAAAATCATTCAGAGTTTTAGGTCTGTTGACTTTAGGAACAGGGATAATTTCTGCCTGTTTCCACAACCTGGGCACCTTTTGCTGACTCAGTGACACATTAAAAATGTAATGAACAATGGGGCTCAATTGTTTTGCACATGACTTAAGTAAAATACCACTGATTTTATCAGGTCCAGGGCTTTTATTTGTTTTTAAAGAGAGGAGACACTTTTCCACTTCTTTTTGCTCTAGTGCAGGGTTTCTCAATCCCAGTCCTCGAGGGCCACTGCCCTGCATGTTTTAGATGTGTCCCTCCTCCACCACACCTGATTCAAATGATCAGCTCGTCATCAAGCTCTGCAGTGGCCTGATAACGAGCCACTCATTTGAATCAGGTGTGGTGGTGGAGGGACACATCTAAATCATGCAGGGCAGTGGCCCTCGAGGACTGGGATTGAGAAACCCTGCACTAGTGCAAAGTGCTGATCATTTTTAAGATTATTTCTCAAACTCTTAACTTCACTGCTAAAGTCAAACTGGTCAAATCGTAGATAGAATCTATTCAGAGCACTGGCTAAATCACAGTTTGAGCCAAAACCATCAATAGAGACGTGAGTGCTCTTTGTCTGTTTTATGCCTACCATTGTCTTAATACCAGACCAGGCCGCAGAAAGGTTGTTCTCTGCTAGTTTGCTCTCTACTTTGGATTTGTATCTCTGTTTAGCCCGTAGGATTTCGGTTCTCAGCTTTCTTTTAGCTGCTTGTTGTTCAGCAGGTCCCCCATCAATTTCTCTTTATGAAACATTTTTTTGAAGACTAAATCTTATTTTTATAAAGAAAATAATTAAATCTGACAAGAACGCACCAGTCATAGTAACACACTGAAAAAAAACAAGGTAACGTGATATCTTTATATGTTTTTAATGTTGTTTGAATAGGCCAGAAATTAAACCTCAGCCTAATGGTAGTTCTATTTTCTAACATAATTTAACCATCTAAATGTGAAAAACAGAACGACATGTTTATTTTAATTATACTCTGCTTCATTGATCACCATGATCTTAAAGTTGGAATTATTCTCCACCTCAGTTCTTGGCCTACTTTTAACCCTCTGAAAATGATGGTGGATCATCTGGCTTTAACATTACTGTCTTCTGAAGGCCGTCACGGGCTCAGTTTTTAAGCACAAGCCATAAGCATCATAGAAATCTTGAAATTGAAATGAATCCGCTGATACCAAACATGCCATGCTAGCTTACTGGGAAAGAAGCTAAATATCGCTCCAATTTTGAACTGTTTTTACCGCGAGTTCCACGACCTCAATGTGAAATGATCACTTGTAATAACAACTTTCAGTCAGCACTTGATGAGGATGAGGAACCTGCTGCTGCTGAAACTGAGCTAGCTTCATGGCTGTCTGACTGCCTTCAATCTTTACAACTGCTGACATTAGCTTTAGCTGTTCTTAAACTGTGTTAGCTGTGAACTGTGCTCACCTTTCTTTTGAAAGGAATTTGTGAGGAGTTCCCTCTCGTTGCTTTCTTTCCCTCTCTGCCTTTTCCTTTCGTTTAAAGCTCCTTTATATTGCTTTCTTGGGGAAAGACATATCTTGATAAGCAGCAGCCACTCCGCTCCTTAAGTTTTTTCGGAGAGGCATCTACCTGCACCTGCAGCTGCAGGGGTGGACTGAACCATTATGTATTGTAATGGGTGAGAGGGGCCTCAGACAGCCTCCACTATTTATTTTTTATTCGAAGTAAAGTCTCTCATCCGATTTATTCTGCCAATTTTAAGTTAGTTATGACACTAATTACTTAGAAATGAAAAAAATGAAAATAAAAATAACATTTTTATTTCAGGCCTTTCGAGGGCCACCTCCCCCATTGGGGCTCATCAGTCCCACTTTCCCCCCAGTTCAACCCCTGCTCTGTCAACACATAGGAAGAGAGCACCACACCAGACAAAGTAGAGAAAGTTGTTCACTGGCAGTCAAATCAGCCCAGTGACACAGCTGATCAACTCCTTTATTCCTGCTCTTAAGATTTACCACAAATTTTTATAAAAAGACAAATCTTTAAAATGCCATGGTTGCCTGGACAACCAGGATTAAGCAACAATCTTTGATATTGTAAAGCAGCAGTCCCTGATTTAAAGTCATATGTCATACTGTGAATTTACTCCATCCAAATCTATATTTGATCTTCTATGATTTTTCATTGAAATCATTCAAGTGGGGGTACATCCCATGTGTCCCATAGGGTGGAGGTGGAGCAAAAGGGCCAGAGGCTGCTGGGTTTTGTAGGAAGCTGGTTCCTCCTGGCATGTATGAGCCTGCAAATGCTTCAGATCCATAGGTGGGATAAGCAGGCAGATGTTCCCCATCAGGACCCTGTAAAGCGGGCAGGATGACTATGGGGAACTTGATCTCAGGGTCTGAAGCGTACTTGACATCCAGATAGACCTGTGGTGGAAAAGTAGTCTGCATCACTTATCGTAGGTATAAAGACATACAGACACAATGGCATGTTTTGTGGAGAAAGATACCTACCCTGAGTCTGTACTCCACTCTGAGGATGGTGCAGTTTAAGATGGACACACACGTGTCAGGAGGGATGGTGATGACCCTGGTGACAGTCTGACCTGCAGAGCGTGGGATGGGGTCGCCCACCTCCTTCAGGATGTCTTTGGTGACGACTTTCCTCTTCCCCTTCGCAAAGTAGCTACACTTCTTGTACAAACAGTACTTGGGTTTAATATCACGAGACGACTTGTTGTGAATGGACGCCACCACCGTTATGCCTTCTCCTGCGAAACAAAGCAGCACATAATACACACTGTTTATAATCACAGCACATTGAACATCCCATGACTGCACACATGAGTGACATATAGCAGTAACACCAGACTGCGTACAATATCATAAATGACAAAGGTCTACTGTTAACCCCTGCATTAGTTGTAGATGCAACAAATTAAAATACATGCTGTGTCAGAAGGCAATGTACTTGAATTGTCTCTCATGTCCTCTTCCGGACCACCAAGCAGTTTGCCAAACAATACAAAAACCCCAAAGCAAATAGGCTAGCACCTCAATTAAAGCTTATAATCATTCCATACATTGTTAAAAAGCTTATATTCTTGTGATTCTTTTCTTTTAATCCATTTCAAGCTAAAACCACATCAGCAAATGTGCAATCAACACACAAACAAACAAACTAGCATGTGTGATGCTTTGCCAATTCACCAACAGAGTCCAACAAAAACTGTACCAGCTGGACTATACTTTAAAATGTATAGTCTAGCTTTAGATTTGAAATATAAATTAGAAATATTTTCAAAATACATTGCTGACATTGCTTGCCGTGTTTTGAAGAAGCGATCCCTCCAACCTAGAGAAGATATTGGGATTATCTCTCGGCCGTTACAGTTGCTACATGCCTCATTTGCTGTTGTCTTATCTATGTATCACAGCACGTCGCTGTGAGCAACAGGACTTTGAGCTCTGCACGCTTCAAGCACAAATATTTTTTCTTTTGCTGCAGCGCTGTTAAGATACTCTGTGGAGTGAATGCTTGATTCAATAATATCAGATCCAGTTGGTCTAAAGTTACCTTGGTGGAAGCCCGTTCGCTCAATATTTGCATCCATGCTCACTGTTCCCGATGAGAAGAGCTTCAGTTTCTTCTCAGTGATATCGTGCTGCGGACTCTGAGAGGCAAATGACAAAGGAGTTAGAGTTGGTGTTATTCTCATCACTGCGGCAGTGTCACACAGCAAACACATCAGACATGCATTTGTGAGTGTGTGTGTGTGTGTGTGTGTGTGTGTGTGTGTGTGTGTGTGTGAGTGAGTGTTGTACGGCGGGTCGTACCATCAGCGTCGGATCACTGTTCAGGTTCCAGTTGTGACTGACGGTGAACTTCTCCTTAGCTTTGCTGTCTACTCTCATCGACCTGCTCAGATTGGCCTCCAGCGTGTACACGATCTTTCCGTACGTGTCTTTGAAGGAACACGGCAGTTCTCTTAATGCGAAGACAAAAAAAATGTACAAAAGAGACTGGATGAGTGACAGTAATCCTCCTTCAGTGGCACTATAAGATTGTTTAAGGCTGATACTCACAAATCATCAAGATAAACTACATGTCGAGTGGAAATTACAATTTGTTTATATCTTATGACATATGTTTGTAGATAATATTAAAAATGAAGAAATAATTAAATGTGTTGTTTATTAGACTATATTTGAAAGAAAACTCACTGCGCAGGGATCTGGAAGGTGAACGGGTAGACATTGCAGCCCTGGCCAAGAATTGTATTGCCTGAAAAGCAATAAAGTTACATAACAGATCATAACCAGTGAAAATGAGACAATTAACACAGGAGGATATTATGCTGTATGTCTTGTTGTACGTGCAAACTCCCTTAATGCAGGATAAAAACAATACTATTAGGTTAAAAGTGAATGACAGTAGTACGTAGCTCACTTACCCTTGCTCTTCTCAACGACAAACTGCTTGATACTGAAGTACTTCACTTTGGCATAGTATGTTACGGTTTGTTTTCCATAATGCTCAGTCCACTTGACTTGTGCTTTTCCTTTCAGCTTTATACAGAGTGATTCTATAGTGCATCTTTTGTCCATTTCCAGCGTAATTTGTCCTGTGATACAATCACCACCGGTGAAAATATTGCTTTTGTTTATGGGATTATATCCCACTGAAAAGCTCTTGACACCACTTGACATGATGACCACCAAAGCTCTAAGTAAGGCAAAGTGCCAGGTGAGACAGTGAGGACGGAGGTTTTATAGGCTGAGAGGCGTGTCTGTGTGCAGATCAACACTTTCTTGTTAATAATTAAACCACAATAGCTCAATAAATCTTGCTCTTCTCATTGGTTTTGCTCTCTCAGAAAATAAAATGGCACTTTAGAAAATTGTTGTAAAAAGAATATTACATGGATGTGGCTAAACCACACTGTTTATTGAAAGAGTTCAGTCTGTGTGAGAGAGGATAGCATTACTGGATTCATACGCTACAACAGGCCCAGTCTCCTTACGTGGGTGTGTCTTAATACCTGTCAAACAGGTCATAAACAGAGGTCATGTGAGATGATCATGCTGATGGAAATAATGAGTACATGGAATCAATAAAAAGTGCTCTGGTGTCCAAGGTTAATTTATTTCTGGGTTTACAGCACAGAGTTGTTTAACGGAATGATTACTGTAACCTGGCGAGTAAACAATGGGACACCAATTGCTGAGGACTCATGACTGGGGTAGATGAAACATACAGTAACCACCTTTCATGTATTTGGCGACAGTACACCATCACAGCCAAATATGACATCCGAAAAATAAAACACTGAAAATGTATATTTGAGAGTCTATAATCTTTCAGTGGAATATTTTAATGGGGGGTACATCCCATGTGTCTCATAGGGTGGAGGTGTAGCAAACGGGCCAGAGGCTGGTGGGTTTTGTAGGAAGCTGGTTCCTCCTGGCACGTCTGAGCCTGCACATGCTTCAGATCCAGTAGGCAGATGTTCCCCATCAGGACCCTGTAAAGCGGGCAGGATGACTACGGGGAACCTGATCTGAGGGTCAACAGCGTACTTGACATCCAGATAGACCTGTGTTGGAGACATCATACATGTTATAAGGATCATGCAGCCCCGTTGACATAAAGACATACTGACATGTTTTGTGGAGAGAGATACACACCTTGAGTCTGTACTCCACTCTAAGGATGTTGCAGTTTAAGATGGACACACACGTGTCAGGAGGGATGGTGATGACCCTGGTGACAGTCTGATCGACAGAAGGTGGGATGGGGTCATCAACCTCTTTCAGTATTTTTTTGTGGTCAAGTTTCCTCTTGCCCTTCGCAAAGTAACTAATCTTCATATACAACAAGTACTTGGGCTTAATGTCACGAGACGATTTGTTGTTAATGGAGGCAACGACCTTTATGCCTTCCCCTGCGAAAGAGCAAAGCATTTAATACACGATACCCCCTACACATAGACAGCAATAATCTTATACCGCATTCAATATTTATATAACAAAACTACAGCTGTTAACCTCTGCATTAGCTGGAGACACATGGCAAATTAACGCCACTTCATTATTGACGGTACATAATGTGTCAGAAGGCAATGAATTCAATAATTTCAGATCAAAAATAATCTAAAGTTACCTTGGTGGAAGCCCGTTCGCTCAATATTTGCATCCATGCTCACTGTTCCTGATGAGAAGAGCTTCAGTTTCTTCTCAGTGATATCTTGCTGTCGACTCTGACAGGAAAATGACACTTTTTTTTTTTTATCTCAGGAACCCTGCACATTGCACATCTGCACAGGCACATTTATTATATATTGCACAAGTCATGCACACAGTACAGTACAGTTACTGTCTGTTTATCTTTATTCTAATAGTTTTTTTAATTATATTTTTTATTCAAGTTGTTATTTTATTCTTTCCAATATCTCTTTATCATTGTCTCTATTTTTTGAGGCTTGGTCTTATGCTGCTACTTATTTCCCTCTGTGCTGCTGTGTTACCTGCGAATCTCTCCCAAGGGTGATCACTAAAGGAGCATCTTACCTTTTTTAAATTAGCAGAGTGTGTCAAAGTCAAACATATTGGACATGCTTTTATGCGTGTGTATGTACCATCAGTGATAGATCACTGTTCAGGTTCTCATTGTGTCTGAGGATGAACTGCGCCTTGGCTTTGCTGTCCGCTCTCATCGACCTGCTCAGATTGGCCTCCAGTGTGTACACGATCTTTCCGTATGTGTCTTGGAAGGAGGACGGCAGATCTCTGCAGGATGTGATGTAAAAAGCACCGACTGGATGAGTGACAGCAGCACTATACTTTGATTGTCAAAAGTTCATACTCAAAAAGCATCATAAAGCTAAAGATTGTAGTATTACAGATGCTCGTTATTAATGAAAAATACTGACTGAAAACTTGACTGTGTTTATGTTTAGAGACACAAACATTCTAATTGTTTTGATGTCTTTTTAAAGAGAGAAACTCACTGTGCGGGGATCTGAAAGGTGAATGGGTAGATATGGCAGCCCTGGTTATTGATGCTGCCTGAAAGACAATGAAGTGCCTTAATAAGGCTTCCATCAAGGTTTGTTAAGCAAACTTTTCAATACATTTGTCTTTGACTACTCCAGTCAGCATGGTCGCCCACTGGGAGAAAGTGAAAAACAAGCCTCCTGTTATAACCTGTGTTTGCTATAAGCGTGAGTTGGTCACAAAGGCACAAACATTTAACTTAAATTTTAGCATGTATCAGTATCTGCAGTATGTACAGTATATTTGTTTGAATGCACGTTGGTCACAAAGCCAGAAAGGTCTCATTTGAATTGTTAGGTCAGTAAGGGTCTCAATATTCTTAAATCCTGCAGTATGTGTATTTGTTTGAATGCAGATTATGGGATTTATTTGACCTCCTGTACATCCTTAAGTCTAAGCATACCAGGCAAAAGACCACGCTGAAATGAATTATTGAAATCAATCTGATTACAGCAGGTTGTTTCACACATCAGTGGTGCACTTACCTTTGCTCTCCTCAATGATAACTTGCTTGATGCTGAAGTACTTCTCTTTGGCATGGTAGGTTTTGCTTTTTTTCCCATCTAGTTCCACCCAGTGGACTTCAGCTTTTCCCTTCAGCTTTACACAGAGCGAATATATTTCGCAGTCTTTTGCCAGTTCCAGCGTAATTTGCCCTGTAATACAATCGCCACTGGTGAAAATATTGCTTTGGTTTATGGGATTATATCCCACTGAAAAGCTCTTGATAGTACTTAACATGCTGCTCACCGATCAAAGCTGTAAGTAAGGCCAGTGAGGACAGAGATTTTATGTGCCGAGAGGTGTGTCTGCACCCAGAGACACTTTTGTTTTTGGTAATAATTAATCCAAAACATCAATAAATGTTTGTCACTGATAAGAAACAGATGTTGTAGTAGTTATGCTACTTCATTAAGCAACAATTAACAGTCTTAAAATGTTGTATTTTAAGGTGGAATGTGGAGACTGAGTTGAGGAGTCTCACAGTAATAGGCTGGTGTTACAGCAGTTGATACTTCTGTATCGCCTGCCAGATGGGAGCATGGTGAACAAACTGTTGTCCAGTGGTTCTGCAGTTCACCTGATGTCTGAAGTTGTGAGGATAAACATACTTGAAAGCACCACAATGTAGGTCAATATATGTGTACATTTCTGATGAAATGTCTGAAAGTGTCCCTAATCACCTTTAAATGTTATTCTGGTGAGCAGTTTCTTAGTAAGACAGCAAGAAAACACTGATTTATACAGTTAGAAAATTAATTAATATTTACAATGAGCACGTTTTTTTTTCCATGTTGAGTCTGCGCCCTGCTCACTAAATCATGACTCATTTTATTATATTCCACTTGAGTATAATTACAAGTGTATGACATTATCAAATGTTAAAGTCCATAGCCTGTACTGGTGACTGAAAACTACTGTGGGAATGTGGCTATAAAAAGTTGTCAAGGTGTTGTCACCAGTCCAAGACTCACCTTGCAAGACTTCTACTCTCTTCAACTTTGATAGTGACGTCGTTGTTTTATGCTAGGTTTGATGTTTCCATTAGCAGGAACAACTGTGTGAAATACAGTGTGGACAACATGCTTAGACTACTAGTCAACAAACCTCCATTTTGTATTTGTTTCAAATGTGAAACCATTTAAAAAATGTACCCTTCGAATGGATAATATCAGCTTTACAGTTTGAACATTTGAA
This sequence comes from Lagodon rhomboides, assembly GCA_039737535.1. Taxonomy (NCBI): domain Eukaryota; kingdom Metazoa; phylum Chordata; class Actinopteri; order Spariformes; family Sparidae; genus Lagodon; species Lagodon rhomboides. The sequence goes on from CM077791.1 coordinate 12,330,332, forward strand.
TCTTTGAAAAAATGTCCATAAATTTCAGAACATATCAGTATTTGGTACGTAAGCTGTACGTGAGGCCAGTGACAGGGAATAGAATTTTGGTAATAAACCAGCACATCATTAAATTTAATTGTCACTGGTTAGGAACAGATTGGTAGAAGCTAAGCAAAAACACAGAGTTGTACAAGATAATTTAGATGTTATACGTACTCAGTGAGACAAAAATTTGAAAATGTATATTATTTAAGGTGGAATTCTGAGAATGAATTCAGGAGTCCGACAGCCTGATGAAAGAAACTTCTCTGTAGTCTGTTGTAGGCATGCTAGAGGATACTTTTACACTGCAAAAACTCAAAGTCTTAAATATATTTGTCTTATTTCAAGTAAAAACTATTCTGTATTGATTGTTTTTTCCTTATTTGTCAGCAGCAGGGTGAACAGACTGATGCTCAGTGGTTCTGCAGTTGAATTGATGTCTTAATGGTGTGAGCATAAACATGCTTGAAAGCACCTTAACGTTGGCAAATGTACACCTTTCTACAGAAATGCGTGTAAGAAACACTAATCATCTTTCAGTGTTATTCTGGTAAGCATTTTATATCAAGAGAGTGCGTTAGAAAGTAACACAACATCTATACAGTGAGTCATGAGTTCATGTTGTGTCAGTGCCTTGAGTCATTTTAATACATGACAATCAAGCATATTACATTGTACAGTACATTACACAAGTTAGTGAGGAAGTCCATAGCCTGGTGATATCAGACTGACCATAAAGCTGTCACGAAGGCTTCCCTGTTTATGTGACCGTGGTTATTGTCATCATACACAGCTGATGGTAACTTTCTACAACTTTCTACGACAGTGGCATTATGAGTATTTGCTGGGGTTGATGTCATCATTGTCTGGAACAACAGTCTGTGTAAGTGTGGCAGTTTTCAGCCTTCACCCGACAGGTTTGTGGCCAATTGTAATAAAAATAAATGTAAATGAATAAAAAAAAGATATGACTCAGACAAGCATGATGAACAAAGCCTCCAAGTCAAGTCATCTCCCGACACAGTGACGCTATGAGTTGCTGCCTCCTATAGGAAACGAAATGCACTGCATCATATTTGCAGCCAAAAGGCAGCTGTATACAGGCAAAAACATCTACAGGCATCAACATCACAATGAAATCATCTCAACACATGTTTATCCTACTCCAGCTAATGCTAACCAAACATGACTGCCATGGTGTTACTGGATCGGTTTCATATACAAAGTATATCAAAAAGTTCAGTCACACACAGGAATACGAAAGAAGCAGCTTAAGATGATGACAACCCAAGTTATACATTTATGTCATTATACATTATGAAATGTGCCTCATCAAACACAAGATCAGGTGAAGAAAGTTACTGACTGCCAGCCAAATCACCCTAGTGATACAAGAGCTGATCAACTCCATTATCCCTGCTCTTATGATTATCCCAGATATTTTAGAAAACAGAAATCCTTTCAGATGCTTCAGAGCCATTGGTGGGATAAGCAGGCAGATGCTCCCCATCAGGCCCCTGTAAAGCGGGCAGGATGACTATGGGGAACTCGATCTTGGGGTCTGAAGCGTACTTCACGTCCAAATAGACCTGTGATGGAGACATAGTCAGCACTTATCACAGCGATTAAGACATAAAGACATTCTGAAATGATTTGTGGAGAGAGATACACACCTTGAGTCTGTGCTCCACTCTGAGGATGCCGCAGTTAAAGATGGACACACACATGTCGGGAGGGATGTTGATGACCCTGGTGACAGTCTGACATGCAGAGGGTGGGATGGGGTCGCCCACCTCCTTCAGGATTTTTTTGTCTACAACTTTCCCCCGTCGCTCTGCAAAGTAACCACGCTTCATATACAACACGTACTTGGGTCTAATATCGCGAGACGACTTGTTGTGAATGGAGGCCACGACCTTTATGCCTTCCCCTGCAAAAAAGAGCAGCACATAATTCACAATGCTTGTAATCGCAACACGAGCTCTCTTAAACATAACCTCTTATTCTCTGGTTGACAGAGTATTGGGATTATCTCTGTGCCATTACTGTTGCTTCATGTCTCATCTCTTGTCTTATTTGTAAACCATAAAACATCTCTGTGAGTAAAGTGACTTTGAACTACTTTCCCTGCAGAGCTTTTATGTTTTGCTGCAGTACTGTTAAAATCATCTGTGAAGTGAATGTATAATTCAATAATTTCAATGACAATGATACATTATCTAAAATTACCTTGGTAGAAGCCTTTTCGCTCAATATTTACATCCATGCTAATGCCCGATGAGGAGAACATCAGTTTCTTCTCACTGACATCTTTCTGTGGAGTCTGACAGGACAATGACAAATCAGTATCTCAGTTAGTGTTACTTGTCATCACTGCAGCAGTGCACAGATTCTTTTTGTGTATGCATGTGTGTATTTTCGTGGTAAGGTCAATACCATCAGCGATGGATCACTGTTTAGGTTCCAGTTGTTTCTGAGGGTGAACTGCGCCCTAGCTTTACTGTCCACTCTCATCGACCGGCTCAGGTTGGCCTCCAGTGTGTACACGATCTTTCCTTTTGTGCTTTTGAAGGAGGGTGGCAGGTCTCTGCAAGTTGTAATGACTGTCAGACTGGATGGGTGAGAGCAGTACTCTCTCAGTAGCACTATAATTAGATGTGTAAGGCTGATTCTCACATGAGGAACTACATATCAGGTCAAGAAAATCAAAGATTGTTTACAGTATGTAAATGATTGTTGATAATAATGAATAGATAATGAAAATATATATATATATATATATATACTAATGATTATGTAATAATTATAATAATTAATTATAAATGATAATATAATATAATATAATATAATATAATATAATATAATATAATATAATATAATAAAGAACAAATCATATGTGTTTATGTTTAAGACTTAAATGTTTATTAGAGTATTTTTTTGAGAGAAAACTCACTGTTCAGGGATCTGGAGGTTGAATGGGTAGACATGGCACCCTTGGCCAACAACACAATTGCCTGAAATGCAATATAGGGCTTTTTAGTAGCTTTTTTTAGTATATATATATATATATATATATGTATATGCGTGTGTTAGATTTAAGGATTGATTCCACCTCTTGAATATCCTTAAATCCCACAGGTGAAAATTGTTAGAATTACCACAAACCAATACCATGCTGTGTGTCATATTGTATGTGCAGATACCCTTGATGCAGGATAAAAACAATACAGTTAAGAGACAAAAGAGGAAATGCAAAAACACCTTTTCATAAGGCTATGTAAATTGTTTCCCTTTAAAAAGTCTGATAACAGCATGATGTGACATAAGTAGTTCACTTACCGTTGCCCTCCTCAATTTTAAATTGCTTGATGCTGAAGAACTTCTGTTTGGAATGGAACCTTAGGAGTGTTTTTCGTTCGAACTCATACCATGTGACTTCTGCTTTTCCCTTCAGCTTTATACAGAGTGAATCGATTTTGCAGTCTTCTGTCAGTTCCAGCGTAATTTGTCCCGTAATAAAATCACCAGTGGAGAAAGTATTGCTTTTGTTTATGGGATTATATCCCACTGAGAAGCTCTTGATAGTACTTGACATGTTGACCGCCAATCAACGCTGTAAGCAAAGTGCCAGGTAAGACAGTAAGGATGGAGATTTTATATCTTCAGAGGCGTGTCTACGTGCTGATAGACACTCTGGTTTTGGTAATAGTGACACAGTGCTTTAATTAATCTTGCTCACTGGTTAGAGCTGCTGGTAGCTGCTACACAACAAATTATTGGCTCTCAGAATATAAAATGTTTCTTTGGGGAAAAAAAATTGGTGTTAATAGAATATTATATGCATGTGGCTAAATTATATTCTGTGTGCGAGTGCTGACAGCATTACTGGCAGCATACGCTATGGGCCGGGCTATCCTTATATGGGTCAGACATGTTATCAGCAGGGATCAAGTCAGATGTTCGTGTTGCGGGAAATAATAAAATAATAATTTAGTATATGCATTCCATGAAAATCAGTTAGAAGGTTAACAAGGTTCATTATTTATTCATTTAAAACAAAAAAACATCCTGGAATGATCGCTGTAGTCCTCATGGTAGTTCATTTCTGATTCTGATTCATAGAAGACACATTTAAAAAATATATTTGTTTAAGGTGGAATGCCGAGGAAGAATTCAGGAGTCTCTGGTGGTGCAACACTGCAAAAACTCTGTATTTCTGTTAAACTTTTTTTTTTAATCGTTGTTTGCTTTTACTTGTTTTTCGGCAGTATGGTGAACAGACTGTTGCTCAGTGGCTCTGCAGGTCAGTTGATGTTTTAATGGTGTGAAGATAAAAATGCTTGAAAGCACCATAATGTTGGCAAATGTATACTTTTCTACAGAAATGTGTGTACGAAGCACAAATCATCTTTCAGTGTTATTCTGGTAAGCAGTTCTTATCAAGAGTGCGTTAGAAAGCACGTCATTTATAGTTACAGTGCTTCCTCTACCATAACTAATAAATACAACATACAATGTGTCAGTGCCATGTAGACTCATTTTATTATAGTACTTTTAACTTTTACACTACATTACACAATGAGGAAGTCCATAGCCTGTTGATATCAGACTGTCCGTAAAAAGGCTTACGTGACTTTACCGGTTGTCGAGATACTGTCACCTGTCCAAGATTCATGATGGAAAACTGATTTTCTACTTTCCTTGAATTTGACAGTGACATTGTTGATATTTGATGGGGTTGATCATCATGTGCAGGAACAACTAATGTATGTGAAATACGTGTTAGACATTGTGTATTATGTCATTAGACCGTGCTACGCACAGCTGTCAAAGGGAAATACCAATGTTTAAAAAAAAATAAAATAAAAAAAACACATTTTAGGACAAGCTGATGGTGTCCGCAATTATACATAATAAGGCAAAACTTAGTTTCCATGGTACTTGCAGCGTTTTTCTCTGTTGAAGGGAGCAAAACATTTGATATAGTTTGGCCCATTGTGTTAAATCCGTTCAGCCAAAATTCAGTTGTTTGCATGGCAAGTCTTTGTCATCATTATCACTATAATCATCATCATCATCATCATACAGATTACATTCACCCGTAGTGTGTCCAAATAATTTAGTCAGATTACAGAGTAATATCCACAGTTAAACTACAGAAAACTATGTATGTGACAACACAACATGTTAAAAGACACTGTGGTATTTGAGAGGAAAAAATAAGAACAATAACAAACATATACTTGATATAATGATATATTTCTTATCTGAATTGTAACAATCGACACTGGAAATGCACACTGATAATACTTTCTTTGGTATTAAGTGGCAACAACATTCAACATAAGTAACGTATCTTTTCCCTCCTTCAGTTTGCTCAGTCATACAATGAAATGTAACAGATTACTGATAGAAGTCTACAATAATCCACGGTGAATGGACACACAACTGAATAAAGGCACTTAAATGCTGTAAGAGTTTCATCATAGCAAGCTTTGTGTCTTTGGCTTATATCTAACATCCTGAATGGTCACTTGCTGTGTAACAAAAGCATCATGGTGTCCATACTTTTAAACCTGACATGACATTTTATATAGTTTGAGAACCAACACTGACAACAATTTCAAATAGGTCCTGTGAACACACAGCTGTCAAGAAGTAAAACATGGAGGAGTGTTTAACAGAGTGTTCAATTACTTTCTTTAAAACAGTAAACATGAAATCAATTTGCACTGTGGTTGTTAATGTTAATGTTAATTGGTGTTAATAGAATATTATATGCATGTGGCTAAATTATATTCTGTGTGCGAGTGCTGACAGCATTACTGGCAGCATACGCTATGGGCCGGACTATCCTTATATGGGTCAGACATGTTATCAGCAGGGATCAAGTCAGATGTTCGTGTTGCGGGAAATAATAAATAATAATTTAGTATATGCATTCCATGAAAATCAGTTACAAGGTTAACAAGGTTCATTATTTATTCATTTAAAACAAAAAAACATCCTGGAATGATCGCTGTAGTCCTCATGGTAGTTCATTTCTGATTCTGATTCATAGAAGACACATTTAAAAAATATATTTGTTTAAGGTGGAATGCCGAGGAAGAATTCAGGAGTCTCTGGTGGTGCAACACTGCAAAAACTCTGTATTTCTGTTAAACATTTTTTTTTAATCGTTGTTTGCTTTTACTTGTTTTTCGACAGTATGGTGAACAGACTGTTGCTCAGTGGCTCTGCAGGTCAGTTGATGTTTTAATGGTGTGAAGATAAAAATGCTTGAAAGCACCATAATGTTGGCAAATGTATACTTTTCTACAGAAATGTGTGTACGAAGCACTAATCATCTTTCAGTGTTATTCTGGTAAGCAGTTCTTATCAAGTGAGTGCGTTAGAAAGCACGTCATTTATAGTTACAGTGCTTCCTCTACCATAACTAATAAATACAACATACAATTTGTGTAGACTCATTTTATTATAGTACTTTTAACTTTTACACTACATTACACAATGAGGAAGTCCATAGCCTGTTGATATCAGACTGTCCGTAAAAAGGCTTACGTGACTTTACCGGTTGTCGAGATAATGTCACCTGTCCAAGATTCATGATGGAAAACTGATTTTCTACTTTCCTTGAATTTGACAGTGACATTGTTGATATTTGATGGGGTTGATCATCATGTGCAGGAACAACTAATGTATGTGAAATACGTGTTAGACATCGTGTATTATGTCATTAGACCGTGCTACGCACAGCTGTCAAAGGGAAATACCAATGTTTAAAAAAAAATAAAATAAAAAAAAAACACATTTTAGGACAAAATGTCAAGCTGATGGTGTCCGCAATTATATATAATAAGGCAAAACTTAGTTTCCATGGTACTTGCAGCGTTTTTCTCTGTTGAAGGGAGCAAAACATTTGATATAGTTTGGCCCATTGTGTTAAATCCGTTCAGCCAAAATTCAGTTGTTTGCATGGCAAGTCTTTGTCATCATTATCACTATAATCATCATCATCATCATCATACAGATTACATTCACCCGTAGTGTGTCCAAATAATTTAGTCAGATTACAGATTAATATCCACAGTTAAACTACAGAAAACTATGTATGTGACAACACAACATGTTAAAAGACACTGTGGTATTTGAGAGGAAAAAATAAGAACAATAACAAACATATACTTGATATAATGATATATTTCTTATCTGAATTGTAACAATCGACACTGGAAATGCACACTGATAATACTTTCTTTGGTATTAAGTGGCAACAACATTCAACATAAGTAACGTATCTTTTCCCTCCTTCAGTTTGCTCAGTCATACAATGAAATGTAACAGATTACTGATAGAAGTCTACAATAATCCACGGTGAATGGACACACAACTGAATAAAGGCACTTAAATGCTGTAAGAGTTTCATCATAGCAAGCTTTGTGTCTTTGGCTTATATCTAACATCCTGAATGGTCACTTGCTGTGTAACAAAAGCATCATGGTGTCCATACTTTTAAACCTGACATGACATTTTATATAGTTTGAGAACCAACACTGACAACAATTTCAAATAGGTCCTGTGAACACACAGCTGTCAAGAAGTAAAACATGGAGGAGTGTTTAACAGAGTGTTCAATTACTTTCTTTAAAACAGTAAACATGAAATCAATTTGCACTGTGGTTGTATTTTGTTTGTGTTTGTTGAGGTACAATGATATAATAAAGTAAGGCCAGCGGTAGTTACTATAACACACTGAGACGTGTGATACATCACTTGGTGAACAATAACATAAACAGAGATGGAATTTGAACGTTGCAAGAGAATAAAATCAGCTCATTTACATCAAAATGAGTAAAAGAAAAGAAGAGACATGTTCTAAAAACAAAACAAAAAAAAAGTTCCAACACACTGTGTGTTGAGCTGTAAACATTTGAAGCTCGCTCTGATACTAAAACCCTGAGAATTAAAACTCCAGTCTGAGGTATCACAGTGGGTAACCCAGAAGAAAAGCATTCCTCCATATACATAATATTAAATGCCTTTTAAACAATTCACCATACGCACACATTTACTCATGAATATCGTGGGGGCTGAGGGTCTACAGGGGTATCGCACAGGATGATGGGAATCATCACTGTGACGTCAGAGGAAGACGACACTTTAAGGCTCACCTATTAGGAGACACAAGAAAACAAGACACAGACTTGAGATTCATCATGAGGCTGTATGAAAAAACCGGATCAATTCTGATCCACTGAAAATCAAAACACATACAGTATTTATTACTTCAGGTTATTGTACTGTTTAGAGGTATTTAAAGTAGTACATTAAAGCTCTCTGAATGACTGATTTCTTTCAGCATCTTAAAATTCTGCACCTTCAGGCCATCAGTCTGTCGTTGGTACTAACCTCAATAAAGTATTCAACCTCCAGGATGCTGCAGTTGGAGATGGTCAGCGATGCAGACGAGGGTATAGTGAGCATGAACTCGGTGCGCACGTCAGTGGTGTGAGCGCTGATGGGCTGACCAGTTGAGGAATTCAAGGTTTTGAAAAAAATCCTGCGGCTGACCCTGTTGTGGGTGTAGAAGCCCTGTTTCTGCTTCAGTTTTAACTTTGGGGTAGCCAGTCGAGACGAAGCATTGCTGAAGTCGCAAATTATTTTTGCAGTTTCACCTGAGGGGAGAACAGACACAAAATTAAAAATGTTCATGCTTCACTGTCATGATTATTAAATGGATGGATGGATGGATGGATGGATGGATGGATGGATGGATGGACTGATACCAGGGATGAAGGCTTTTTTCTCTGAACTGGCTGTAACTGTGATGGGACCCGAGGCGCACCACAGGCAGCACACTGTCATAGTGTTGCTGCCTGAGAGAGGAACCTGCAGAAAAACAACACAGAAGGGTTGTGAGGGATGGACATAAATGCATCTGATGACTCTTTAAAGCTGCTGTAGGCGTCATTTTAGGTAACTTCCTGTCTGTTTTCCAGTAAGCAATCCCCCCTCCCACCTCTCTACATCATCACGTAGCAGCAAACATTCACAAATCACTTACCGACAGCTCTGGCCGGTTGATATCAATGTGGTTCACGAAGCTGAACTCTGTCACAAAGTCCTTGGACAGATGCCAGGGTCTGTGGATGCTGACTGTCAAGGTGTACGCTATATGTCCATGAGCCCCACGGAAGGAGGTTGGGAAGTCTCTGCATTGTTACAAAACATATTGTTTTCAAAAAATGGAAATAATAAGAACAGATCCAACCTGGAGACAAGACAAACATCTTGGTGCAGAATAAGGATTCAACAAGCTCAGATGTTGGAGAAAACCATGTAAAAGCATCTACAGGTGCTGCGATCACATGGTAGAAGAAAACAATAGTGACATACCTCAGTTTAGTAATCAGTCTTTTTCTAAAGGTAATGATAATCTGTGCACATCAATTTACCAGAGAAGCTGTAAATGCAGAGAATACTGCATGTGTCTCTCCACTTTGGGTGAACTGACCCTGTGGCCATTTAACTACTAGATGGCACTGAATACTTTATTCTGACACCCGCTGCGTATCCCTTCATATAAACCATAGCTGAACAGAACTTAATGAAAACATGAGACATGACATTACAAACCCGAATGTCATATTTCTTCCAGATGCCGATCAGTTCTTTCGGGACTACCCTCTGAATAAGCTTCACCGTGGCATTATAAACACAATGTTTATCAATATTTTAATAACTGCCCCTTGACAGATTAATGGTACACAACACACCCATAAAGACCCATTAAAACTGACAGCACAAGGCGAATAAAAACTCTTGGCACAAGTTAACTTGACACTCCTCTATTAGAGAAGGGAGTAGACCTGCCAGCAGTGTCCTCTAAGTTATGAGATTTAGTCTGGAGTGGAGCGAGGGAGAACATATTCAGAACTCAGTCAGAACCTTTGCTCAGCTTCTTACAGATGCACAGAAAGCCGTGCATTACTCAATATACCAGATTCAGCCTTTGGTGGTATGCATCTACTGTATGTTGACAAATATATCTATTTTACACACAGCTGTGAAGGGATTTTGGTAAACACCAAACCACACAAACATTGCTTAGGGCTGAAGAATATGGCCAAGACATCATATTGCTATTACTTTAACAGATATTGGGATTAAGATATGATTCACAATAAATGGGAATAATCCCTTTTGAATCACAATTTTCATTTTCACTGGAAAACTCTTAAAATCCAGATAATGCGACATGAGTTGGGTCTGTTCAAAACACACATGTTGTCCTCCATCTAGACAACAAGATTTGTAAGCCAGGGTATCTCTGCAGCACTACAGTGTGTGGCTATTGTTCAATACATTTGCTAAGTGTTTACAAACGGGACTTCAGGCTTAAGTTCAGTGTTTGATGAGTCAGATCATTTTGAAGTAGAAGGATCTAAAATGAAAAAATCATCATCCGTTATAAAAGCTAACTGTCCATTAATCTCTTCATACTGGGAGACTCAGAGAGTGACTCGACACTCCTGGAAGGTTCGCTTGTAGATAGGCTGTCCCATAGAGCACAGGCACCCCTTACGTCCTTGATTTTATTTGCTTGTATTCATCAAAATAGAGCAGAGTATGGAATAAGAAACAACTGACAAACTGAATTCCCTTTTTGCAGCATCCTCTCTGTGTCTGTAGTCACCACTCTGTGGTCTCATTAAATGTTCCGCCCACAACAGTATCTGATTGGTTGCACATCAGAAGTAATAGCCTATCAACACTAAATAACCTGAATCTGCTAGAGCTAGTAACTAAAGTCATCAGATAAACGTAGTGGAGAGGAAGCATAATGTTGCAGAAAATGGAATACATTACATACAATACACGCACAGAAAACAATCAATAAATCTTTATTTGTATAGTGCCAGTTCACAACAAAAGTCATCTCATGACACTTTCTGGATTGAGTAGGTCTACATCATACTTGATTGATTTATTTACAGAGACCCAACAATTCCCCCATGAGCAAGCACTTGTCGACAGTGGCGAGACATAACTGCCTTTTAACAGGCAGAAACCTTGGAGCACAACCGGACTCAATGGTCAGTGGCCATCTGCCTTAACTGGCTGGTTGAGGCAGTACATACAATATATACATAAAATACATAAGTGACTACCTAAAGATTGTACATAATTAAAGTACTTAAGTAAGTTGCATTTAGTTACTTCCCATCACTGGCTGATCTAAATTTTGAGACTACAGCAGATGTATATTGGTTCCAAACATGGTTCTCTGTCACCTTGATCACAAACAGCTGGAACCATTATCAGCTCTTTAAAAATCATATGACCAAGTCAATGACCAATAATAATAATGAGAATAAATGATTAGGACCCCTGGATGCGCCCGGACCACAGCTTGTCAACCACTCAACCAACTGCTACAGTGAATCTTTACGTGGGGTGAGAACATCGGCTTCTGAGAGGCAGTGTTGGAATGTAACTAAGTACGTTTAGTCAAATACTGTACTTGAGTAGAATTTCAAGTCACTTCTATTTGTATTTTCTGGACTTTTTTTGGAGGCCACTATCGCTCCTTTCGCTGCACGACATTAGTGGATAACTTAAAGTTACGACTCAAAGATCGCTTGCTGCACGTGACCCAAAGCAGCAGGTTTTATAATGAATTATTTCATGAAAAAAAATTAAATAAGTGAAATAGGCCTACTGATTCCGATTGACAAAAAGACACTGAATGGTCGACCCATAGGATACAACACATAAACATAATGCACTTTTATTTGTAGCCTATTTGTGATGCTAAAGTACATTTTTCTCACCAATACTTATAATATACTAAATATTTTGTATTTTGGTACATAAATCTTTACCTTTAGTCAAGTGTAACTTTTCTGTACGTGTGTACAGCACTGCTGTAACGGAGACAAGGAGAGCTGCACACAAAGGGCCTCATTCATGAAAAGTTAGTAAATTTGTGCGTAGATTTGCACATAAAAGCCTACGCTACTAAAAACCTACTCTGGATTCATGAACGCCGCGGGGAAACTCAGATCTGATCGTAAACACGTGTGTATGATCATGAATGCCAATCCATCGTAAGGTGACAGCGCGCTCCCGGTAATCAGCTATTAGCATAAAACCCCGCCCATGAATTGCCAATGAACACCATATAAGGAGGTGTAGCGGCATCCTGTCGACCTGTCAGTCATGGCGCAAAGAAAGAAAGAAAGAAAGAAAGAAAGAAAGAAAGAAAGAAAGAAAGAATTATTCCGAAGCGGAGATTGAAATCATTTTGGGAGAAGTGGAGTAACCCCTATCCTATATGGATATAGAAGGGTAGGGTATAGAATGAGGCCCTTTATGTGCAGGTGCTCAGTACCGGTGTCGTGCCAAAAAGTGATCGTCTGCCAGAATCTGATTACAGGCCGCGGGAGCGCGCACAGCAGCCCGTTGAGCGGTAGCGCAAAAACGTCTGCTTTACTCTAGATTAACCGGTCATAATATGCTGATACACACAACTGCATTACAATGTAATTATACCAAAGGCATGTGTCTTCGAAAGTTTAACGTTTGTTGTTACGTAGGTTAATTATTACAACTGTGACCAAAAGAAGTGTAGTTTGTAGCGAAATCAGACATGGCAATTACGTGATATAGCTACGTGTCTGTGCTTGGTATGTCTGATGACTTTGTTTAGCCCTGTCTTCGGAAATTAGACTATAATGAATATGATTTATTGGTGGGTTTTCAATAAAGATATGATAGCCTAACTTTTGCAATGATCCTCGTGACTCTGCATTGTTTTTATCTGATCTGGGCACTATACATAGCATTTGCTTCCCATGTTTGGATGTGTTTTGCAGTTTTCAATCAGTTTTCACCTGTAAAAAATTGATTGAAGGCCAAATACAGTTAATGAAAGGTTATTTCTGCCTAAATATGACTTGATCTCATTCATGAGCTTCATAATATAAACACTAGAGCTCACATGACAGCTTTGAATCCTTTTAAAGGACCATTACAACAGAAAATAGGCATTTTCACCTGCCAAAAATTGATTGAAGGCCAAATACAGTTAATGAAAGGTGATTTCTGCCTAAATATGACTTGATCTCATTCATGAGCTTCATAATGTAAAGATCTGAGCTCACAGGACAGCTTTGAATCATTTTAAAGGACCATTACAACACAAAATGGGTCATTTTCACCTGCCAAAAATTGATTGAAGACCAAATACAGTTAATGAAAGGTGATTTCTGCCTAAATATGACTTGATCTCATTCATGAGCTTCATACTATAAACACTAGAGCTCACAGGACAGCTTTGAATCCTTTTAAAGGACCATTACAACACAAAATGGGCATTTTCACCTGCCAAAAATTGATTGAAGGCCAAATACAGTTAATGAAAGGTGATTTCTGCCTAAATATCTGCCAAAATATAACTGATGAGTGATATGAAGTGACTTTGAGGCAGAGCACCCCTTTCAGTCCAACATCAGGAGCTGGAAACAATATTTGGCAAGTGTAAAAATGCTATTTATGCATTGCATTGGCCCTTTTAAGGCATGCAGGCAGCACATGCATCGTGCTCATGCACCATGCTCATGCACACTTAGTTAATTAACAGGCCTGCTTAATTGACATGTGCATGCATAGGCTGCGAGGTGCACTTCAGTGACTTCACTTTATTTCATCAGTCATCATGGATCCCTAAAGTGTTTTTTGTTTGATGGAACCCTAGCCCCAGGATTTTCTACAGTCGAGCAAAGTAATTTTCGCCGGAAGACAAAGACTTTTGAAGTGCAAGGTGAGACGGGTCCTCAAGCTGAATTCTTCGACCTAACCTGAGTATACATAGAAAACTCAGTTATCCAACAAAACAATCTATCTGTATAACCAAAAACACACATTCAGGCTTTTCTTACAATAATAAAATTAAAGATTAATATAATTTATAAGCCCCTCGGACGCCCCTCATGTATACTCAGGTTAGGTCGAAGAATGTCTCATGAGATTCTGGCAGACGATCACTTTTTGGCACGACACCTGTGTGCAAGTGTAGTATGTACTTCCCATAGCAGACAGCTCAGACGTACATACCCGTGCGGGAGCTGGCATGTGAACGGGTACACATGCGTGCCAGGCTGAAGTTTTCTCCCACCAGCAGCTGCAAGAGGAACACACACTGAGTGACTCTGCTGCTCAACAAAGACTGACCGTGTCCACATTGTGTCAGTGACGTCATACCGCTGTTTCCAGGCACGATGACGCCTTTTAATTTAAAGAAGTCCAGATTTGCCGTGTAGTGTCTCCGGTTGCGTCGTTTCCCTCCTGAACCAGTGGACCAGTGGACGTGCGCCTTCCCTCTCACCTCCAACGTTATCGAAGTGACGGCGATCTCCTTCGAGAGCCCGAAAGAGACGTGCCCAGTTATCAGATCGCCGCTGGAGAAGTAATTCCTCTCGTTCAGAGCGTTGAGGTTGATGTTAAAGAACTTGATCTTCTGCTCGAACATCGCTGAGATTCGAGTAGAGGCTGAACAAACAAAAATCGGAAAAGGGCAAAAACTTTCCTCGCGGTGAAAAAGCCTATTTGGTTAAAGTAAAGTACAGGAAACACCCCTTTCAAAATAAACAATACAACACTGCGCATGCGCCGGAGGACCAGCCGTGATTTCCGGCGGAGTAACAAAAGTGGCATCCCGTCATGAGTGATTCCTGAAAGTCTCAGTGCACAGTTTTTATCCACATCTAACAAGCTACTGAAGTTGTCTGCGACACACTTCACACCAGCAGCTCACTCCTGTCTGCTGCCGGCTACCTTAATATTCAACACCAACCAAGAGCTGTGCGAGGAAAGTGTGAATGCAAAACATATTATTATTATTCACTGTTTCTCAAGCATAAATTCCAGTTTTTCTTGATAGGATTTAACCAATGTACCATGTAGGTTTACAAGACACTAAACAGCATCAACAAACATGACTGTAAGGATCAACACCTTTTCTCCGTCCTAAATGACCAACAGTTTGTTTTGTGGTCGCAATGTTTCCCACAGGAAAAAAAAGAAAAGAAAGAAAAAACCTCCTTTCGGAATCAGAAATACTTTTTAACATTAAAGATGCTCCATGTACCGTCACTGTATCGAGAGGTAATAAGAAAAGTATGAACAGAAAAAAAAGGTTATAAATGAGATTAAGTAAGAATTAAATATGTAAAAATAAAAATATTCAATAACTGTAAAAACATGTGCATCAAAACTATGATATGTGGTGGTTATAAACATATATATGGAAAATACGCTAGAACTACAGTGTAGATAATACTGAGTTATTGAATTGAATTGCGCATGCGCGTGTCTTTCAGAAACTCTCCAGGCCTACTGTACAGATGCCAAATAAATCGTTTCAACTCGATTATATTAGTTTGGAGATCGTTTGACCCAAAAATCGAAATCACGATTAAAATACGATTAATTGCACAGCCCTACCTGAAAGAGAATAGATTTCCTCTGCACGTCAACAATAATCCATAGTGAACAGTACACAGATAAAACACAACACTCTTGACAACTGAATCAAGGCGGTAACACAGCTTCATCGAGCAAGCTTTGTGTCTTTAATTTAACATTAAACATGCTGAACAGTCACTTGCTGTATAAACAAAGCACCATGGTGTCCATACTTTTAAACCTGACGTGACATTTATGTAGTTCAATGACCAACGATGAAAAACATAATTTACCTTCTTCGTGATTGAAAATTAAGCTTTTCACTGACAAGTTTAAAGAGCTTATAAAACAAGTTTAAACACGGAGGAGTGTTTGACAGAATGTCCGGCTGCTTTGAGACGGTAAACATAAAATCAGTTTACACTGTTGATGGTTCAGTGATAAAATAAAGTAAGGCAAGCGGCGATGGCGCCTGCAGCGGTAATTATTGTAACACGTTGAGACATGCAATACGTCAAGTAGTGAACCATTATATAAAACAGAGGTAGGATTCAAAAGTTGCAATACTATAAACGCAGCCTTACAATATCAAATCTAAGTAAAAGAGAAGAAACATGTTTGAAAGTTTAATGTAACATGTGAGGAAAAAAATCATAAAAATGATGTTTTCCACACAAACTGTGTGTTGACCTAAAACCCTGAGAAATACAGCTCCAGTCTGAGGTATCACAGTGGGTAGCCCAACAGAAAAGCATTCCTCCATATACATAATATTAAATGCCTTTTAAACAATTCACCATACGCACACATTTACTCATGAATATCGTGGGGGCTGAGGGTCTACAGGGGTATCACACAGGATGATGGGAATCATCACTGTTATGTCATGGGAGCACGGTACTTTAAGGCTCACCTATTAGGAGACACAAGAAAACAAGACACAGACTTGAGATTCATCATGAGTCTGTATGAAAGAACCAGATCAATTCTGATCCACTGAAAAACACATACAGCATTTATTACTTCAGGTTATTGTACTGTTTAGAGGTATTTAAAGTAGTACATTAAAGCTCACTGAATGACTGATGTCTTCCAGCATCTTAAAATTCTGCACCTTCAGGCCATCAGTCTGTCGTTGGTACTAACCTCAATAAAGTATTCAACCTCCAGGATGTCGCAGTTGGAGATGGTCAGCGACGCAGACGAGGGTATAGTGAGCATGAACTCAGAGCGCACATCAGTGGTGTGAGCGCTGATGAGCTGACCAGTCGAGGAATTCAAGGTTTTGAAACAAATCCTTCTGTTGACACTGTTGGTGCTGTAGAAGCCCTGTTTCTGCTGCAGTTTTACCGTCGGGGTAGCCCTTCGAGACGAAGCATTGCTGAAGTCACAAATTACTTTTGCAGTTTCACCTGAGGGGAGAACAGACACAAAATTCTAAATTTTCAAGCTTCACTATCATGATTATGAAATGGATGGATGGATGGATGGATGGATACAGTACCAGGGGTGAAAGCCTTTTTCTCTGAGCTGGCTGTGACTGTGATGGGACCCAACGCACACCACAGGGAGCACACTGTCATAGTGTTGCTGCCTGAGAGAGGAGCCTGCAGACAGTGGTAGAGAACAAGTGAGGGATGGACATAAATGCATCTGATGAATTTTTAAGGCTGCTGTAAGCGTCATTTAAGCTAACTTCCTGTCTGTTTTGCAGTTATCAATGGGAGACACACTGGAGTTAACAAAGGCCCATCAGCTCTTTTTTAGCCGCGCCTCAGCCGGTTTACATGATCCCAGTCACTTACCGACAGCTCTGGCTGGTTGATATCAATGCGGTTCAAGAAGTTGAACTCTGTCACAAACTCCTTGGACCGATTCCAGGATCTTTTGATGTCCACTTTCACGATGTACTCTATTTCTCCGTTGATCCCACGGAAGGAAGTTGGGAAGTCTCTGGATTGTTACAAAATATATATTTTTTTAAAAAAATGGAAATAATAAGAACAGATCCGCTCAGAGCTCAGATGTTGGAGAAAACCATGTAAAAGCATCTACAGGCCCTGCGATCGCATGGTAGATGAAAACAATAGTGACGTTCCTCAGTTTAGTAATCAGTCTTTTTCTGAAGGTAATGATAATCGGTGCACATCAATATACCAGAGAAGCTGTAAATGCAGAGAATACTGCATGTGTCTCTCCACTTTGGGTGAACCGAGCCTGTGGTTGTTTAACTACTAGATGGCACTGAATACTTTATTCTGACCCTCGTTGTGTGTGATATGTGCCATATAGCATAAATCATAACTGAACACAACTTAAGGAAAACATGAGACATGACATTTCAAATACCATATTTCTTCCAGATGCCGATCAGTTTTTTCAGAACTACTCCTTGAAGAAGTGATAACTGCCTTCTGATAGGTCCCCTCTGTGAAACCACAAAGTATTCTACTCAAGAGTGTTACTTACTTTTGTACCGTTGCTGTTTAATGCATTATCAGTAGCAGGCTTCGATCACAGTCTGATCTGATCCTCGAAATGGTCACCTCTCCTTGCCTGTGTCTGCCCCTGTTCTGTTGTTGTCAGTATGTCAGGGTTTTCACTATAATCAGAGTATCAGTAAAATACTACTACCCCCCAAAACTTCATTACAGCAATTTGACTAGTTGTATTTAGTGACTCCCAGCCCTGATCTCACACTGCTGTGACAGACAGCTCAGACATGCATAACTTGCCCATGTGGGAGCTGACATGTGAACGGGTACACATGCGTGCCAGGCGGAAGCTGGGTCCCACCAGCAGCTGCAAGAGGAACACACGCTGAGTGACCGGCCTTGTGTCCAGATTGTGTCCGTGACGTCATACCGCTGTTTTCAGGCACGATGACGCTTTCTATTTTAAAGAAGTCCCGTTTTTCTGAGTGGACTCTCTTGTGTCTTTTTCGACCAGAGGTCCAGTGGACGTGCAGCCTTCCTGCCACTTCCACCGTTACCGAAGTGAGGGTCGCCTCCTTTGTGAGCTCGAAGGAGACCTGTCCCGTCATCAGGTCAGCGCTGGAGAAGGTGCTCCTCTCGTTCAGAGCGTTCAGACTGATGGCACAGTTCTTGATCGTCTTCTTCTCGAACATCTTTGAGATTCGAGTTGAGGCTGAACAAACAAAAATCCAAAAACTCGTGAATGAAAAAGGCAAAACTTCCCTCGCAGTGAAAAGGGGCGAGCACGAAAACAAGATAGTCTATCAGGCTACGCATGCGCTGGAAGCACCCAGCCCCGGCTAGGCCTCTCCCAAGAGGAGGGGAAACTCTTGTTGCTGCACAGGACTGAAGAAGTGACAAAACATGACATACCGTGAATGATGTGTGTGTGAAATATTATGACTTTGTGCCTTTGCCGTTATAAAAGTGAAAAAAAAAATGCACATAGGTTTCAATTTATTAATAAATATATATTTTGCATTTCACAAATTATATTTTCCTTTGTGAAATTATGCATTATGTCAAACTTTTAAAGAGGATTATGTTGCTCTGGGTTTGTGATATCTGATCTTGATCACACTTGAGAGTTAGCATTACAGACAGCATTGTATCTTGCATTTATTCTATTTTCATCTTATTGTTAATGTGAACACATTTTTTGTTAGTGTAATCTGAGTAGAGATTCACATGTAAAATACCTCAGTTACGTTACGCTATACACATGTTTATCTAGAAATGAGTGTTCCCTACTGTTTGAGCTTCGAGTGTACAGATTTTCGCTCTTCAAACAAACATTTGAAGTTATTGTAGAGGGCAAAGTAAATGTTTTTCATTGATTTAAATAACAACATTTCTCTTCTACCTGTGCTTTTTCACACGTGTGTGTCTCTAGTTGGTATTCTGATGAACAGCAGTAAGTCTGCAACAACTTAGTGACAGAGACTGAAGGCAGTCAGCTTACCAACTGTATTATCTAATGCTGTATGTGCATGTGATCATGATCTGCTCTGAAGTGTGTTTATCTGATTACATGAATGAATCTGGTTTGATTCTTGCATCCTTTTTCATCTGTGATTAAATAATCCAGATGTTCTGGCCAGAGGTTTGTGCCGAGTGTGTTTCCATTTTGAATCGTTTTATCTCAACTCGGAATGCAATTTTTAGGCAATTTCTTTGATTGATGGTTGGCTGCCTTAATAATCAAATTATCGTTTAATCATCAATAATACATGAAATATGTTGGACAATTTTTCTTTAGAAAACTGTTTAAACCGCTGACGTGATCTATGTTCAATGCAAAATGAGTTAAGTTAACGGATAAGTGGCTGAAATGATGAACTAAATCCTGCTTTTTAAAGAATTGGCCCATCTGCTGCTCAACAACTGGCCAAACAATAATCAACCCATATTGAATAAAAGAGTTTCTATAGAATGTTTATTTTAATTTTTTTTGTCAATTACAAATCACTTGTTGAATTAAATACATTTTCTTATACCAGTATTTTGTATTATATTTTGATATATTTAATAAGCATTTGTAATGTTTTCATGTTCATCTCTGATTGTCGGTTAAGACATTTTTAAATACTTTTTTTTTTTTTTTAAATAAACTGCTGTCCGCTTAGCATGTATGTGCCCTGCAAAGAGCCAGAATGATTTTAAGGACCTTATTTTGCTTTAGATAAAATAAAATGTTGTGTTTAAGAATGAGTGTAGTTTTTTTTTTTTTTGTTTTTTGTAAGGTTCCATTCGCTCAAAATACAAAATATTTATATAATTTCTTGCCTCCACATTCACGTATACACTGATGAATGGTAGTTTTGGTTTTACTCACCCAGGTCATATGTGTCATTTAAACCTGGGATGCTGAGGACACTTTGTGAACTGGACACTTTTGTCCCCATCACTTTTTAAAAAGCAAAATGTGTCATAAATGAAAAAGGCTTATAAAAACATGAGCCAACAAATAAGAATACTTTGAAATAAAAAAAAAACTGACTGCTGCTGATTCTGGTGTGAAATGACACAGTTTTAACACACGACCTGGTAAGTAGGCCTACAGTACTCTATAAACTAAGGTTAAGCAACAGCCTACAACATGTGCATTATACAATATGTATGTTCAGCATATGCTAAAAACTCAGAATGTAATACATCAGATGGACTGATCAGCTAGAACAGCCACAAAGATGGCAAACAGTACAACAAACAGCTTCCCACAGATAAGATAAGATAGAACTTAAATTTAAAACTTAAAGAATTAATTATATCATATTATCTTATTACGGTACATAATAAGACAGTGACTTACAGCTGCGTGCTTGAGCAGTTTCAGATTTTCCCTCCCTTCTCCTCTTAGACATCGTGCACTTTGGTTGTAAATAAGGCAGCTGCAAATTATTATTATTATTTAAAAACTAAAAAAAAAAAAGATGTGGCCATACTGATCTTTTCAGATATCTGATCTTGTGGCGACCTCTAGTGGAGGAGATTGACAGGTGTGGTATTTAAAGTTTAAATGTGTGAATTAGTTGTGTGGAATTTTAAAAGAATAATTTTAAAAAAATAAAATAAAATCAATGATTTTGTTTTGTTTTTTGAATTAACATGGATTAAGAATTAGATGTATCTAATCCCTGCTCAAATTCATTCATTCATGTTCTCACCAATAGATATTTACACTGTATGTTCAGAGTGAGCCATGATTGGTTGAACATGACTTATGAACATATTTCTACTACTACTACTTTCTATCTACTCTTGCCTCATACGATCTCGTTATTACATCAAAATCGCAGATGTTGAATTTGTTTATTTTCCACCTGAGCATTTATGCTCAACATTCACAAACAACCACTTCCTGTGGGCCCAGGTTTTGAGATATCCTACTCTGAGATCTCCCACCACCCATGTTCAGTGGAGGTGAAATACATTTTAGTTGAGATGCTCTGAAAGTTGGAAAAATACATTTGAAAGCAGTAATATCTTCTTTTTTTCTTTTTTAAATACTGTCCTCATGGTGGATAATTTATTGTCTAGAATGTCTAGAATCTTTTTATACAGTAAGTGAGGCTTGAGATCCATCCAGAGGAATAGGGACAATGTTTCAGCATTAACACATTTCGTTCGCTTACATTTATTTGGCCTCTCAGAGCTGCAATAAACGTGAAAATAAGACAAAAGCTGTTGGCAGGTGTAAATGGGAAAATGTCTCTTTTCTCTTCTTATTGGAGTGAACTGACCCTGTTCATTAACCACTAGATGGCACTAAATACCTTGTCCTGATGCTGTCTCTGCATCACACTACACACCATGACTGTTAAGAACTCACTCACAACATGACTTGACATTTCAAACCTGTGTGTCATACCTCTCCCAGATGCGGATCGGTCTTTCAGAACTCTTCCTGGAATAAGCTTTGCGGTGTTACTGTAAACTTAATGTTTTTTAATGCTTTAATAACAAGAAGTTAAACTGCCCTTTGATAGGTTAATGGTACACAATACAGCCATAAAATGCTGATAAAGACCCATTAAAACTGACAGCGTAGGCATATAAAAACTCCTGGCACAAGTTAACCGGACCACATATCTTTTCATGCTTGCTGTCTTGCTCTGTTTGAGGCGGGGATAGACCTGCCAGCAGTTTGCTTTAAATTATGAGGCTTTCTTTGAGGTGTGGCGAGGCACAACATATTGTACAAATGATTTGTCAGAGATTGTGTTTGGCCTGTTACAGATGTGTGGAAGTAGCGCATTGCTCAATAAACCAAACTCACCCCTTTGGTGGTGAATGCTGAAACATATTTAACTCACACATAGCCGGGTCTTTGGAAAACACTCCGCCACACAGACAACTGCTCACAATAGACCAGTCGGTAGAGCATGTTTTAGAGGGAATTCAGCTTAAGAACATTAGGACATTATTTCAAGCCATTTACATCATACTAAACCATTCATATAAAGTTTGTAAAACCTCCACCCATTGTTTAATGGTTCAATGTATACCACGTGGTACTTCAGATCAGAGTCTTAATGTAGCGTTTGGAAACAGGAAGAGCTCAAAAAAGCAGAGGCCGCTTCAATCAACAACCGTTAATCATCACTGCTGTTATTCAGTCTAACTGTCCATTAGCTTCTTCAAAGACTTGCAAACGGTGGAAAGAATTTCGTGTTGAAATGGTCCTGCCAGACTCAAGACGTCGGTTCAACACTCTTGGAAGTTTAGCTAACTGATTAGCTCTCACGCAGGGCACAGGCCGCCCTAACTTCTTTTGCTTTTGATCACTTTTACTCATCAGAGTAAAGAATAAGATATGATTTAAAAATTGAAATAATACACAGTGTGCTGATAACCCTGTTGCATTTTTAACATGTAATAACAGATCTTTGACACAAAACCCTGAGCCTTAGTTATAGTGTGACCCGATTTCGACGAATCCTGCGGCAAATCTTTTGTCAGCTGTGAGAACATCGGCTTCTGAGAGGTGAGATGTTTCATGCACGGTGTTGTGAGAGGCGACCGATTGTTGTAAATGTGGAAGTTTGATGTAGATTAGTGGTTGGCACATTCTGCTAGCAAGTAAAAGAGACTTAGCAACATGATATTTTGATGCAGATCTACGTGTGTGTGTGTGTGTGTGTGTGTGTGTGTGTGTGTGTGTGTGTGTGTCTTTGGTCGAGTGCACTCACACACACGACCATTTATTACAGGCTTTAGCTTTAGCTGTCTCTGATAAGGGCACCTATCAGGTTCAGTTGAGCTCACGGTGACTTGAATTTGCCTGCCAAGTCGGTAAACCAACCACACACAGTATGACGGCTGCACACACACACACACACACACACACACACACATCACACACATCTATCTCTCCATCCATCTTTTTATCTCATAGATATCACATCAGGTCGTTTATTGGATCAACCAGTCGGCAGCGGTTGGTATTTTGATCCAGCCGTGTCCAGTACTGTCGGACAACTTTATTTTTGTTTTTCTTGGTTCGCTTCTTTTTCAAGCGTCGTTTGACTTCATCTCAAATATTGTAAACCATGTTCAGTATTTCCTCTGACATCAGGCATTCTGAATCTGCCCTCATCAGCTCCCATAATGAGGCAGCTGGTGGGCGCAACGTTTTTTCCTCATCATCATAAGTTTGCTGTCCGTTTTTTTTTTTTTCTGTGTGAGCTCAGACAGAGTAATTACCTGAACTCACTCTGTTTTGTCATCATTATCTCTCCTATTTTTACTATGTCACCCAGGTAGACTCTGTTGTTTGTCGTACAGGAATGGAGTAGACGTTTCAGCTTATCAGACCTAAATCCAAAGTGAAGTAAAAGAACCCAGAGGATAAGCTGCGTTATTGATCTGTAGTTTCTACACACCGCCTCTCTCCTCTAGTTAATCCACAGGGTCAGCTCTAATGACATTGAGGAGCTCCTCTGGCAGTCGACACTGCTGCCATTTGCAATTTAGATAGAAGGAAAGGAGAAGAGGAGGAAGAGGCGTACGAGGGTGAAAATGAAGAGGGAAAGCGAAGGAGAAAGGAGACGGGGGAGGAACAAGAGGGCTGAAATAAGTGAAAGGGAAAGGAAGTAAAATACAGGATGGATAAAAGGACAAGACAGGGAAGGGGGCAAGAAGGTCAGGGGGAGATAAAAAAAAAAAAGTAGAGTAGGTGGATTTGAATGAAAAGAGTCACTGCTAATTTTGTCATGTCATGTCTCACATTAAATACTCGTAATAAAACTTTCGCTAAAGGAAAAGTTTGACATTTTGGGAGATAGGCTCATTTGATTTCCTTGCCAAGAAAATGACGAGATGTTTGCTATCATTATCTAAATATGAAGTTTCCACCAACAGCCTGTTAGCTTAGCTGGGAAACGCAGGTGAAAGCTAGCCTTTCTCTGTTCAACGGAAGAAAATATCCACCCATCAATGCATCTTAAGCTCACCATTAATACTCTGTGCAAACGCTGAAGTGTAAAAACAATTCGCCCTTTCACAGGGTTTACGTGACGGACTATTTCTTGGCAGAGAGCGGTGACTCTCTGGAGTCTCGCCTGGCAACCTCATGGTGGCGACAAGGTTTCCTGACATCACGCTGACATCACGTTAACATTAACAGTCACCTCGGGGTTAATTTGCATTGCAGAGATTTGTAAAACCAGCAAACGTATTTATTCATATTGTCATTTTGTCAAATTAGTTAAACGCAGTGATCCAACCAACCTGATGCTTCTACAGTGCTTATTGTCTATATGACTTTGCTAGGGTCTTTGATATACACCCAACAGCGACATTTCGAACTAGCCGATGAACGATGCCACTGTCCATCGCCGATGGCTGACTGCCATCGACTGCTAATCCCCTGACCATCGTAACATCGTGATTCAAAAGGCTCCCCGCCGGAGAGCACTAAGTGTCCCCTCAGAGGTGCCATAGGGCAAGAGTTGTTGTTGTTTGTGACATGTGGGGAGAGGAAATGAAAAGAAGTATGTTGCTGCTCAGTGCACTAACATTACCAACCCCATGTCCCATTCATTATATTCTTATTACACCAGCTCAGTTAGGAGAACCCAAAACACTCGGTTATATTTGTGGAAGCAGTGTTTCTTTTCCCGCGGGCTGCTGTTTCTCTCAGTCGTGACGTTGTGACACACAGTTTTATTAGCTTAGCTTCCTTGGCTAGTCAGCCAACGTTGTTTTTAGCATCATACCAGAGCAACAGTGAGAAACAGCGGCGGCTACAGTGGCGAGCTAATACCCAACTGCTGCCTTATGACAACACGTTGCCTCAGATTCATAAACAACGACGCCATCGTCCATCACAGTGTTTCACTGTGGACATCATATGCCAATTCGGCAGACATCGCCCAACCCTATTTCAAACTGCTGGTTTGGGGTAAATTCAAGCTGTCATTAGTTTGGCCAGATGGTCTCCAACCAAGCTCTAGTAAAAATGTTGTTATCAATGTGACATTTAAGCATCAAACATTCATTTTAGATGAATGAGATGGATGTACTTTGAAATAACGTAAAAAGACAAATAAATTGTGCATAAGCTTGTGCATGATGCAGGCTAAGTTATTGTAAACAAACACTGGTTAGTCCTGGAAATAACCACCTGTGAAAAGACATAATGTGCTAGAGTGACTTATAGAGGTGATTCGAGGTGGATTGTGGATCTTCAGGCAGAGCCAGGGTAGCTGTTATTGTTTCCAGTCCTTATGCTAAGCTCATCTCACTGGCCACTGGTGATACCCTCATATTTACTAAACACATAAGAGTGGTATCGATCCTCTCATCTACTGTAATTCTCCACAATAAATCGAATAGGCCACAGTGCATTTCCCAAAACGGAGATCTATTCTTTTGGCCAAAATATGTAAGAGCTCAAATGTCTCACTGGTGGAAACATTAAATTAGAATTAAGTTTCAGAATTAAACTGAAGTCAAAATACTTTAAATCCTGTGTTTGACTCTTCCACTGAGGAGTATGTTGAGAGGAAAGGGTTAACAATGTCACATTTGTGCTGTTATGTGCTCTTTTTTTTTTTTTTCTTCTTCACCCGCCGAAAAAAAATTCCTGCGGCAAAACAGGAAGGCGCAGAGGGAACAGTTAGCAGCCCTAATCTTGTGCAGATCCTGTGATAGCTTTCTTCTCCACAAACAATGCCGGTCAGGGCTGAGGAGGCTCTGGAGGGGTGTTGAAAGACCCAACAACCGGGCAGAGCCGAGCTCCTTTGGCACCCTGTGACTGATCAACACTCAGACGTGTTCATGTGGTACCAGGAAAAGATCAGTTTTAGTCATCCCTCCCACTGTTACTGTTTGTGTTTTTTTTTTCACTCAGATTACATGTAAAATTGATTTCTCTCTCCAAAGCACAGGAGTACAGAATGTCCAGTCTCTTATAACCCACTGTCTATGTGTGTGTGTGTGTGTGAGAGAGAGAGAGAGAGTCTGTCTGTTTGGATCCATGTCTGTCTGTGAGTGAATTCAGTAACAGTTTGTCCATCTAATAACTGATATAAATGAGTCTAACAATGGGAGAAGACTCGTTTGGGGTTTCCTGAAAAGTTCACCACATCATGAAGTCAGAGTGAAAGAATCCCTTTTGAGAGGAGCATCTCAGTTCGCTCACTCTGCGGCCAGACTTTAAAAGCTAATACTGCCACCATGATGTCATTACCACAGGGCCAGCTCCACGGCTAATGAGTCAGGGACAATATGGAGTCTCGTAACGTCGTCTACGTGTACAGACCGGTCTCTGTCTGTCTCTCTCCCTGTGGTTAACGCACAAACACCCCGACACCCAAACACAAAATGAAACTGCCAGCCCAGATGTTATATTCATGACTAAAGTTCATGTCTAAAGCAGTGCTCCATCGCAGAGTATAAGAGTTACCTCGGTAAAACAAAAGAGGTGCTTTGTTCCGTCGTCGGGCTAAATCCTCCCTCAGCAATTACCGTTCACCTTCCAAAGACCTCGGCGAGGAACAGAGCAACACTCTTTCTTTTAAAGCAGGCAGTGGAGCGTGAAGACACGGGTGCTCCACAGGCAAAACCAGATCACTCTTCTTTTTCGGCTGGCTATACTGTAAGCTCTGAGCTAAATGTTGTGATTCTCTCGTCCTCTGTGCGTTGGTGTCTGTGTGTTGCCGTCTGTTCTGGTTGTTTGTGAAAAAAAGGATTGATGTAACGAGATAAGTCTGCATCTTAATATGACTGTTGGCGTTTAAAATTAAAGCTGAAAGTAACAAATAGTGTGTCACAGAGCAGAGAGAGAGAGAGACAGGTCGATGCACGTGAGAGACATACTGGAATGATTTGAGGTGTTTATTGTGAGCAAAATTCTTCAGGCTTTACGTGTGACTCTTAAAGGTTCTGCGTCTAGGATTCGGGTGGAGGGGGATCTATTGGCAGATATGGAATACAATATTCATAATTAGCGATTGTGTTTTCAATATTATGTTTTCATTGGTGTATAATTAGCATCTATGAAACTAATAATAGTTGTGTTTTTGTTACCTTAAAACGAGCCCTTTATATCTACCGAGGGACTGGGACCCCTGTCACAGAGTTTGCCATGTTTCTACTAAGACAGCACAATTAATCACAAAATAATGAATATTGGGGTAGAGCCAGTGTCCTGCTATCGGAAGGTCGCTGGTTCGTTTCCCCTGGTCTGCATGTCCAAGATACTGAACCCCCAACTGCTCCTGATGCACTAATCGGCACCTTGCATGGCAGCCACCGCCATCAGTGTATGATTGTATGTACGAATTACTGTAAGTCGCTTTGGACAAAAGCATCTGATAAATGCCCTAAATGTAAATGTAAATAATACGTTCAATATCCGAATCGCAAGAAGCTGCAATTATTTGATGAAGGTGTGACAAAACAGCACGATAAAGAAGTATTCTAAAGCTGCACAAATCTTCTTGATGTAGGAAAATATGTCAGTCCCCAACAAATGTCACGTCAGCATTATTCTAATAGTTGATATAGTAGTGAGTCATATTTGCAATTGCAATATCTGTCAAAATAATTGCAATATGCTTTTATTGACCATATTGTGCAGCCCTAGTTGGATGTATGATATTCTCATTTTATAGTGAAAATAATATGGTTACAGTTGTTCACCCAAGATCTTAAGTGCCTTGGCCTGCAGATGGGCAGATGTAAGCACACATGTTTTGTTACAGACCCCGACAAATGTCACATCGTCAGAGTATAATTTTATTTTTATTTTTATTTTTTACCAAATTGCGCAGTCCTAGTTTCTGGAACAGACAAACCAAACACTGGCTCTACAGAGGGACTTTTTCACCACAGTTGTGAGATGAGATGTGTGCAGTTTTTTGACTTTTGACTTTCTCTTTTCTCTCGAATTATCCTAACTGCACTTTCTAGTACATTTGAACCAGGATGTAAGTGGAAGTGTGCCGCTGTGAATGATGATATGATAACCCGATGATATGTTGATCTCACAGACGAAGACCTAAATGTGTTTTAAGTCGGCCACACAAGCCCCTGTGTAAAGCTGTCTTTTCTAGACTGCGCTCAATAGCTACAAAAACATTTGTGTGTTTTTTCATTCAAACATAAAAAAGGCAGGTGCAACGACATGCACCCTATGGGCTCTAAACTCACACCATAATCACCACTTGAAGCATTGCCACTGCAGAAGAAGAGAGTAAGTTGTCTGTCAGAGCTGGGTCAAATATTTGCCTTGAGCCGTCCGGCTGTTTCAAAACAGGTCGTCCAGCCTATGACAGAGATCCTTGAAATCAAATCCAGCTGATCTCCCCTCTAAACTCCACTTTATGACTCAGTGGAGAAAGAGACGCCATCACTCAATCCACTATTGTCCTCAGTTTTACTCAACTTGTTCTCATTTCCTGTATAAGGGGAATGCAGCGCGATCGCATTAAGAGGCACTAAAACACCATAAAAGACAGGTTGTAATACAAAATGAAAATGCCCTAATTTTTCCGGGATGCTGCCTGTGACATATATTTTGTCCATGTGATGTATGACCGCTCTCCGCTGCTGTCTCTCACCGCACAGCCGCTGTTGCTGCGGTTGTTTACATCAGGGCCAATGGGAGGCTCCCGGACGCAAAGGGTCTGACAGTCTATCAGTGGAAGAGGGTAGTTAATATGGGCACACAACCTCTGTCCTGACCTTGATGCAGGACCATCCATCATCTAGGCTTAGAGAAGGGGATGAGGTTGAGAGGTGTACCCAGATGGAGGACACTTAACCCAGGTTAGAGCCTCCACGTCCTGGTCAGTAAACAGCCTCTGTCCTGACTTTCCTGAGAGGTGAGTGGAGTGAGCATTAGGGAGCGAGACAGATACTGTTATCACATAATAACGTCGATGATATGAACACATCGGGGTAAAAATAAAATAAAAGGTAAAAAATAAAATAAAAGGTATAGCATTTTGTAATCACTTTTATTATAAAAAGACTCAGACACTGAAAATAAACCTGACACACTGACACAAAAATGCATCGCATCAAAGCTGTGTATCGTTGTTACTTCCACATCTTCATATTAAAGATCTTATGTGCAGGATTTAAAGATTTATGACTTCAGCACCCCCAAGTGATAGAAAAAGAAAACTATACTATGACAGACAACAACAAATAGATGCATCCCTCTCCCTTTTCCCACTTAAATTCCACCAAGAATAAAGCAACGAGTGCCGTTTTTTTCCATTACATCTGCCGGCCTGGCTCTACTCGGTTTGAGTACTATCGAAGAATCACTGCAAACAATGTGGCTCCACCTCTTTTCAATGAAAGCCCCCTCGTTATTTAGTAATTTAAAAGCTTTTATTATGAAGCAGCATTACAGGAAACGTTGCGTTTTGACTACTGAAACAGCTGAAAGAGAACACGATGAAACAGTAAAACACAGCAAAGGGATGCTTGTTACGGGTTGGTCACAGTCGTGAGTCATCACCAGGGCGCGCTTGGAGGCGGGGTGGCGACGGCTTGGCCCTACTCCAGAGCAGGTCCATGTCCATCGCTGCCATGGCTAGGCTCAACTCAAAACTAGTGATGGAAAAGCAAATCAGCGCGGCTCAGTTTGACTCGGTGCGGCCAAAAATGCAGGTGGAAAAACGATCATGGTGTCTCTGTCAGTCCCACTCTATGCCACAATCACTTCTATTCTTGTTTGTCATTTTGATTATCATTTGTGGTGTTTGCCACCCGTTCATTGTCGCTCTCCTTGAGCTCTGTTTGTAGTCTCTACCAGCTCCCGAGAGAATTATCTGGCTTGTTAGTAGCCAAATGCTCCACCATGTTCACCAGTCAGGTCGCTGGCTTTGTCTGTCTGCTTTTTGTTGTTCAGCAGGTAGTGTAAAGCGAGCTCTCAGAACTTTTTCATTAGAGACAGCCACCTGCTGTGTCTGCAAACAACACTGATAAGCACAAGGTGGGTAAACTGCGACAGTAAAGTTGTGAGCCGAATAACCTAAACAAAGAGCTGAGACATGTGGAAAAGCTCTGAGAGTTATCATTTGATCCATTTTTAATAGATAGATAGATAGATAGATAGATAGATAGATAGATAGATAGATAGATAGATAGATAGATAGATAGATAGATAGATAGATAGATAGATAGATAGATAGATAGAGATAATAGCTGCATAAAAATCAGTTTATTATAGAATATTTATTCAAAAATACTACAGAAATGTAAGCAAAAGATAAAATGTGTGACAAAAGCAAAATTACAATGATTTAAAAATATATATATATCTATAAAAAAACCTGAAAATATCACATGTAATGTTGACACTGACCCTTTAAATGTAAATGCTATACAATTATGCCCATAAAGCAAGTCACATATAGAAAGAACTGAATGTTTTCTTCACACACTTCCACATTTTTGTCCTGTTTCTGTGGGAGTATGTATGTGTACAGTACTGTCTGTACTTCAGCTTGAGCATGTTGTACTCTTTGGAGAAGTCTGGCTCGGGGTCATCTCAGTATTGCAGATCAGAGATTGTGCTTCTGGCTGGGGGCATAAGGAGTTCTTGTCCCCCTCCCCACACACACACACACACACATGCACACACACTTGCCCAATCCCCACTCTCCCATTTTGTTTTTTTGGGTAGCACTCATCTGCAGCCTTATTACCCAGAGTCCTCTGCGGCAGCCCGACCGGCGCTCCGCTGCTGGAGTGTTCTGTTAGTCACATCAGCACCCAGCGCACGCTCAACCCAGCTCAGATCATCAGGAATTTCACCGATAGAAAACCTGCTCAGAATTCAGAAAAAGGCTGTGCATACATCTAATTGTGATGGAGTTTTCCACCTCGGCTCAACTGCTCTTTTTCTCTGCTCAGTCCCAGGATGAAACACTGTCTCGTCTTGCCAGTGTAATTAACCGAAGAAATGAATCTACAAAAAAAGTCTATTTTGCGTGTCTGAATCAGGATGGCTGAATTTTCTGCCCCCTGAGGTATACTTCAATCATCGGGACAAATTGTGACTATTTAGTGATAATTACAATGGCTGTGGGGTTTTTTTTTTTTGAGTTTACGTTTACATCTGCATCATAACCATTAACATCATATCTCATCACTGCGTATGACTCAGTCATCAAAAATAAAGTGATATCATCTGTATGATTTCTGAACATCTGTTGAGTAGAAATGCCAGAGGCCCTTTCAGTAATAAACCATTTAACAGCTGCCTAATTGCTGCATGAATCAGGATCATAGTCTGTAAATGCTCCAACAAACACTCTCTCTTATGTCGACGCGTGATTTCTCATGTCTCTGTCTGATGAGAGTAGCTGAACGCCCGCATGTCAACAGCCTTTGTACGTCCGCGAAAGCTGCATCTTCTGGTCAAATTAGAAACGAATGTCATTGTATCAGAACCACATGTTCAGTTTAATTCCTTTAAGACATTTCTGCTTAATGTCAAAATCATCTTTCCCTTCCTACGTTGGGCTTTTATCATCACTGCTGGAGCCTCACTTATGAAAATGTTCCTAGACTTACACTTGAACTTTTTGACTGTGTGCTTAAGTTCGATTAGCAGAAGATGGCCTTAAAAAGGTTGTACCGCACTAACTCTGATCCGTCGGTCTCCATTCAACTTAAATTGGCAGCATCTTGCGAATTCATATTATATAATACCAGCACAATCAGAGTTTAATCAGGAATAGCCATGGACTACAGCCTATAGACTTAAAAGTAGGTTGACAAACAAAGCTGAACACATATCTTAAACAGCACCCCTACATAAACAGCACAAAAATCATCAAGTCTAGACTCAAAGATAATTCCCGCCTCAAAGTAATGTCTAACTGCTTATTCATTGTTTTATGCTTAATGAGGCCCTTGAAACTACTCAGCCCAGACACCAGGATATAATGTTACCAGTTGACATCACTGCAAACCACAGATACGTCCAAGGTTAACATTTATACTGAAAGTTAATCACGTTCACTTTATATGCTTATTAGCTGGCTTTCACAGCAGGAGGCCGAGAGGATGGTGTTGTTACAGCGACTTGACTCTGTGGGGAAATGTACATTTCTGTCGGGACCAAAGCCAGCTTTTTATTTTTCCATGGGCAGGCGGACCATCTCCAGCCAGCGACAGAACCGGATGTTGCTCCCAACCATTTTTGTGGTGACCTAAACAGGTAGGCTATTTATAGCCAAACGTGATGTTCTCCTGACCCTGACCAAGTGATTTTTGTGTCGTAACCTAAGCAGAAAACAAGCAAGAGACAAATGGAAAATTGAACCCAAGCAAATGTAAATTAGCAGCATAAAGAAACGTTAAGCTTATTCCTGTTTGGCAGAAATGTAATTCACGAAAATATATTCTGGCGATTGTGTCAGTATTTATTTTTTTATCATTAAATATTTGTTGGTGGTAAAAAAATAAGTAAAAGAAAGAATGTCTTTGTGCTGGTATTATATAATGAAAAGTGTTCAATATCCTAACGTTAGACAGTACATATCACTGCATCCATAACAAACGCCTTGAGTCACAGTTCAACTTAAACACATATCGGATGGTTGACTCCCCACACAGAACCGACAGAGGCTATTTGGCAAACAGGCCTTAATCCTTTAACTCAACCAGCACCAGAACATGAGAGTAGACACAGCAGGGCCAACAGTTTCAGGTCTGCTTAACTTTTGATGTCTGTTAAATCAGCGAGACGCACAACGTTACTAGAGATGCTTATTGGGATGTTTTCACCTCTTGCTTTCCTGTTGCATCAGCTGTTGAAAAGCAAAACATTTTTCACTTGAATGCCGGGTTTATTTCACAGCCTGGCCCGGGTGATCTCTGAGGCTGCGGTATTTCCATGTTGATTCCTGTTAGATAAACTGTGTTACCAGTTTGTAAGTTGCCTCTGTTCACACCGCCGATCAAATCGCGCCCGGAGGCCAGTTGTTTGTAGGGAGACCATATTGGAAGCGCCATTGTGCCGATGAGAGCAATTTCTGAGTTTTTTTAGCCGGTCGCAGGGTGGGATTTGTAACTTTTTCCGCTGTTAACAAAAAAAACCCTGGTTGGGACACCCTCTTCATCAGCAGCGAGGAGGGGGAGGAGGGAACAGCAAATGTTGTTTGGAGCAGGCGGTTTCAAGACGCCCCTGGACCAGAGGAGACTGGGACCAAGGAGTTTTGTTTCTTTCCTCCTGTGTACTGTGTATGTGTTTGTGTTTACATGTGTGAGCCTGCCTGCACCCCGTTTGTAGACGCGATTATTCCTTGACTGCGTGTATTGCGCAAGCAGGTGATGCATCTGTGTGCGTGTGTGTGTGTGTGTGTCCATGTATACAGTATGTGTCTGGCACTTGCAGGGCTGACAAGACTGTAAAGCAGCTTCTTCCAGTTTTCTTTTCAAGGGAGAGCACTTTCCGCAGGAGGATACGGACATGGTTCATTTCACCGCAGGATGAGGCGGTACGGATGGGTGGCGAGGTGGTGTAAAGATCTCACAGGTGCAGAGGATACTGTAGCTACACCGGCTGTGTGAACTGGAACAACAGAGGGAGCATCTATCTCCATATTTTTTACCCGACACGCAGCCCAAAGACAGCACCTACCTCACGCCGATAAACCTGCTGCCTGTATTTAGACTGAGCTCCAAAGAAATGTACGCAGACAGCAAAAGAGGATGAGGCGCTGGGACCGCGCTGTCATCATGTTTCGTGCCCCACTGTCCATTTAGCGAGCCGCTGTTGAGCGGTGATGTATCCTCAGTCCTGACACCGACACCTCCTCCTCTGAAAACAGAAACACAGTGTGACAAGGTGTACCATTGTTCACGCTGAATTATTTACTGAGCCACAAGCTTTTGTAAACTTCGGCGCCCATTAATCTCAAGAACCTCTTTTGTGTGAGAGCTTAATCGTTCGCTAATTAGCGTCCTTGCTAACAGACACTCTCAGTGGAAATATACGATTACATAGCCCATCGACGGGCTCAGTAAACAAAGGCTGTTTGCCAAAATGCCAGAGCAGTTGTTGCAGAGCTGGAGAGGGCCAAATCTGTCATTCTGTTTGTTTGTGTCTGTGTGTGTGTGTGTGTGTGTGTGTGTGTGTGTTCACGTGCGAGCAGGGGACAGAAGAAAACGGACAAAGTGGAACACGGGAGAGAAGTGGGAGGAAGACGAAGAAGGGCTGTGATTGACGGGTGCGTTTTGATGTCACTCTGTACCTCGGCGTGATTGCACGTTAGCCAGATTTAAGTGAACACATAGCTCGGTTTGTTTGTAAGCGACAGTGCTGAGAGTCCACGGTCTAGACTAGACGAGCCTGGAATAGATGACCTCAGACAGATGGCTCGGCGCGGCAGTACCGAGAGAAAGGACCTGGTGGGTGGACTGAGAGACAG